>CAJOBZ010000036.1:0-340000 GCA_905332375.1 Pieris macdunnoughi | reverse complement strand
TTACAGATAATATAAATCTGTGGAGTGGAGGTTTTTGAAAATCAGTAATTAGAATCTGAGCTGGGCTTCCGTAATAAAATACTTCTATGGCTTCTTGTGGTTCCTATTTTAATCTATACAACCGTATTATGTAATTAAGTTCTTTTCACTGAATTTGAGTTATCGTGAAGTATACATAGATTGTATTAAATTATTATACTATTTATTTCGTTTCGTAAAATTTCCACATCACTGAAAGTGGTGTTATTTTATATACTTTATGGATGGAATTATTAATTTAAAAATGTATGAATGGGTTTTAAAAGGAATAGCGCCTTACATAAAACATTTATTTCATAAATATTCCTTAATTTTTATTAAATTAATTCGACGTGGAACAAAATTATGTTAACAGTGAAGAGGAGTTATTACATCTCCCAAGGTAAGGGTGTTTTAATTATGCAAATGAGTTAATATGCAAATGACTCTAGCGTTTATAATAATGTCAGCTAATTTATGATAGTGCACAATTTCAACTAAATTTATTTAATCAGGTAAATGTTTGAGCAATTGTATTTACACAGATACACAATCGGTTGTTGTTTTTTTATTTACTATAGATATTGCCGTACGTTAGCGTTTGATAATTATGTTCGTATGCTTGTGAAAAGTTTAAAATATATAATTAATACTAAAGATTTATATATAAATACTACCAAACCACAAACGTGAAAATGTTACTTCGTTATATTTTAATTAATATGTTTAAATGCATCGATTTTCCATACAATTTGTATGGTTATACACTAATTGTATTCGACCGGTGCATATTAACGCTTTCGGTTATTTATTTATTAACAAAAAGTAACAGACAGCTACATCACTTTAATAGAAACTAAAAGAAGAAATAAAACATACATTTTGAGTATCCTAGAACAGTTTCATAGATAAATAATAATGACATGACAGCAGAACGGTAGTCAAGTAGACAACACAAAATTAAGGAGATCACACATGAGAAGACGACATAAATACTTATTAATATGGCGCGTCTAAACGGGCCATTTTTGCTGCAATTGATTGCAAACTGTGGCCGGCAACATTGCAAACAATAGCAGCCACACTATCAATATTGCAGTAATGTCCCGGCCATATAGCCAAACATTTTTGTATAGCCACATATGGCCGATGTTGCCCCGATGTGGCCGGACGATCGCTAGGCTATCGAATTCAACTGCAATATTGCACAGCCAGTTCTCTTGTTGTTTCAGTCACTCTCTTTGTTATGGTATAGTGTATCCTTTTCTACGCGACATGACTTTGCTTTGAGTGAAGTGTGCGTGTTGTTTATTCTGTGTTTTGGATCAGCTGTATTTGACGTTAGATTACTACGTAAAAATGACTACTTTTGACATTCTAGTTCTTGAATAATTTATTATCAAGACTTATTTCTAGACTCAAATTGTCTACAGTTTCACGCCTATTTAAGTAAGGTCGAATCCACAATCTCTTCTTTTTCTTTTCTTTTTTAAACAATATAAGCTGCTGCGACAAGTGTGATTTCGTCAGCCATTGTTGCCTGTTTGTGTAGCCCGTTTAGGAGTCTGCATCATGGGCCATACTATTGCAGACATATTGCAACACATTGCCCAGCCATAGATTGTTCGGCCATCACTGCATTAAAATATTTTTGTAATGGCCGGGCAATTAGTGGCCAACAGTGCAGCCATCAATTGCAGCAAAACATGGCCCGTTTAGACGCGCCAATAGACAAAAAATTAATTTAGTTCCAAACGATATACTATTCCGTTACGTAACTATGTATTTAACGTTTGATATTGTTCTCGCTATGGGTCCATTTTTAGCTCATTGCGCAACACTCGTAATATCGCATCGACCCAAGTGTGATATTGGCGGGAAAACAGCAATAGCATCGTACATCAATACACTGTCATATTATTATTTATATCTTTCAGACTATTCATTAATTGTTTGTGTATTCATAATTCACTATTAATAAATTAGAAAAGGTCCAAACGTGTTACAAAAAGATAACATTAGTGTTTCAAAATTATTTATTAGGATTACATTTGAATATGAATGGTTGACAGACTATAATATATGGAGTCTACGCGTACGGCGGTAATCACAATAGCGCGCAGTTTACTTTTTGTAAACATAATATTTTTATGCAGATAAAGTAATAAATTAAAATCCTCATTTTTTTCGTTCATTTTATATGCACAAAGCCGGACTGCTACTCTATATGTATAAAGTAACTCAATCTCTAAGTTAAGATATATTTTAATAAATTCAAACAAATTTATGAAATCATAACATAAAGCTGGCTGCTGTCGGCTTCAACCAGAAGTAATATCATCTGAACTTTAAAAATTCACCTGATGTATCTAGTAAGGTGCAAGTGGGAGACTTCTGGCGTCTTTGCAAGGTCTCGGAAATTTTGTTTTACCTATAACTCTTACAGATATTTAAACCTTCCATTTTTTTTAAAATATTGACTTTCATAAGTGTTCATAGATACTAATAATAAGTAGTAATATACTTTATAATACGGGATTTAACGCTTCTTTATATAATCTCATACATTCGGATTAAACCTAATACATAAATGATCTAACGTAAAAACATACTCGTAAACATGTGTAGATCCAAAGGTGTAATGCGTGCGGCCACAGATAAATGAAATTGTAATATGCATAGACGATACAAATATTTTTTACGCGTTAAATTAAATTTATAACATTGTTAATAGGCGTTCGTACTATACACCTATAGTAGGTATATCAAACTGTGTGCATAATACTTTAAAAGGCCCATTTTTATTACATATTTTCCCACTCCTTATATTATTTAAATCTGCGTTTCGCCTGTACCTAGCGTTGTGGAATGGGAATATTGAAGCAATGCGGTTGCATCGGGTTGCATACATTAAACATACTTCATACGAACGACATGCGATACCAATGTGTGTTATGACAAGGTTATGAGATTACATAATAGTTAAATACCCCAAACATAGTAGGCAATTGGTTAATAATTTAAATATTAATTAGTTTCTTTTTCTTTTCAGTATCGTATTCCTACCTCATCGTCATTGTCATTTTTGATAACCATGTTTTATTTTTCAATTTTTTTAATAATTAAAAAATAATCAGTATGGAAAATAAAAAAAGCGTAATAGATAAGTTTCATAAGTCATAACCAATAGACATTTAAGTATTTTCTAATTTTCGTTGTATCTTAGTGATCCTCTAACGTTATGACTAAGGGGGCGCTGCACCGGCGCCCCATCATTGTCATTTGGTGGAACGATCTCCATAATGGGAGATAAACTTTACTTTTACGCGTTTGATAAAACAACATTAATCGTCAATAGTATATATTCTTTCTGAAATATTTAAACCAGCGGCGTTCTTCTTTTGTTAAATTAACATTGTTGCTTCTGTTAGAAAACCATTGAAAGTACACTTGCAGCGCAAGTAAAGCTTTACGATATCACACGAAAAGTGAACAATAAGAATTTGAATCACTCTTCGGCTACCCACTTGTCGACGCAATAAATAATACCGTCAAAGTTGTATGAATAATCAATAAAATAAAAAGGATTAATTAAATAGTGAGACAATGACTTATAATCCGGTGAAGAGGTAAATCTAAGGTCTTGGAATATCTCAAAAGTTTCATAAAGTAATAGCTACCTTCCGTTGTCCCGCGAGAACAATATACTAAACTAGGAAAGAATAAAACTAAGTCACTTAAAACTTTTGAAGCGCTGTCGAACTTAACGATTCACTGAGATTTCCTGTTAAAAAGCATTTTGCCAATTTCACATACAATTATTAGTGTTATAAACAAATTCATATTTACTAAACATTGCCAAATATAGGGTCGTTTTACAATATTATCTTTAAAGTATTTTCAGCACTTCAGTACTATCAAGTATACCTATATATTAAAGTAATATCAGTTGACAGCTGGAAGGTATAAAATGACATACATTTGTTATAATTTGCTATTCGTACGATGTATGGTCGTTTAGTTCTTGATACGCTAACGGAGCGCTGCTCACATTGTCCATGCAAAATAAACTATATTTAAAATTCGAATATGATTCAATCGCAACGGTTTCATTCCACGATTGCGATATTTATTTCGTACAAAAAATATTAACCATGGTAGTAAACATAGTCTCAAGTCCACGTCTAATAATAACGGCAAGTTAGTCTAGATTTAAACCCATGAATCTATGGAAAGTAATCAAGTTTGGGCACTTTGAAAAGCAATAAAAGCACCTGTGTAGCCCCCGAGCGCCTCTCACACGGTTTATAGCGCAAAGGTTTTGTTACATCCTCCTCTTTCCACAACTTTCTCTTTATTCGAGGTTTTTATTGACGGTCTCATTTCTTGTGAGCGTTTTCTTTTCGTATTCGTGAAGTTTATGGTTTCGTAAATTTTATTTCTACATACAAATGGCATAGTACTTCTTAAGGTTATGACAACAATTAATTGTGTGACTAAAAGATAAAAGCTTGTTAATTAAAAAAGTATTATAGTCAAAGATATTATCTACGTATGTACATAATGACTGATAATTCATTTATAAATTATAATATATAACTATTTTATTCATTAAAATAAGTAATTATTGTCATATTTAGGTATAAACATTATCCACTGCACACTTACTGGTTACTGCATACTTGTATATATATAATGAATGAATTTATTATTTATTTTCGTGAGTAACGAGTTTATGTATTTATTGTACAGGGAATAGTCGTCATAAAAAGACGCTTTATGCTGGTACTATTAACTTTTTGGTATCACTTATCTGTCTTGGGTTTATATTTAAGGAACAGAATTTACTTGACTAATTAGATTACTTTATTTATTAAAAGAGAGGACTAGCGAAAGGGCGCCTTCTGCGAGTCGAATCGCCTAAAGTACGCCGAAGTAAAGGAATCCGCCATCCTCGGTGAAGGGGATTTTTACCCTAGTCTGGCTTTGATTTTGCTTTGCCGTTCAGCTGTTAATTTGTTATTAGCTATATAGTAGGAGAGGTGGCACCAATTTTTGGGCAGGTATTTGAGGCAAGCTGAAAACTTGTCACATACCTCTCCTATTATATTCCAACACGGAATTGCAGACCTGGCTGGTGAGTAGCGGGGCTAAATCAACCCCTACATTTTTAAAAATATTAATTTTTTTTCCCCAAAAATATATTTGAGGCAATACGCAATTTATATATGTTGCAGTTTAATACTTAATAAATACGAAAAAAAATAAGCCAGACAATTTAATCGGGGCTTTAACATTACCAGACGCGTGCAAATATTTTTTCAAAAAATTATAAAAAATGTTTTTGAGGCAGCTTGAAATTTTAATGGAGTGTTATTTATAACTATAAAATAAAATTCCCAAAAAGACAGATCATTTCGGTAGGGCTTTCTACCTGCCAGGCGATAAAACAAATAATGGATGGGTACGGGCCTGTACTACTATAGACAAGCTGTAGTGTGAGAGAGAGCGCATATCGACAGCTGTCTTCGTTCTGGCTTGCCGCGTTACTATTGGCTCTAGTGAGGCCACGTGACTTACAATAACCCATGAGGTTTTTAGTTAGAATTTCGGAGTCGTTACTTTCAGTCGTATTATTCTACTAATGGTATTATTACACGTTTTAAAACTCAAATAATTAGAAAATGTCTAGTGAAAAGTTAGTTTGTGTTATTTGTAAAAAAAATGATGCTAAAGTGATTGCTTTTGTGGAGAAAACTCTCAAAAAAAGTCAGGAGGTGTTAAATATCCGTAAACATTATAGGTTAAAATATAATCATATTGTTTTGCCAGTGATTCCTAACCTTTCAGATGGTTATCACACAAGTTGTTATAAGAATTTTATAGCTTTGATGAAAAAATATAGTGAAAATACTGTGATTGAATCCAATATTTATACTCTTACAAAAGCATTAGCAGATCTTGGAGTTGCGCATGTTACCAGTTCGCGTGATGAAATTTTGCCAGTCTTAGAACAATTCGTTTGCGAAATTTATGGATTTAAAAATACATCAAATATAAATGAAGCACGATTTCTTAAATTTTGTGCGACTTACAAATATTGTGTGTTCAGCTGTTCATTTGTTATTAGCTATAGTGATTGGATCATCCGAATCCGTTAAAATGTCGTAGCCTCCTCGAGGCGGGCCTTCGTAAATGAGTATCTCAAGCATATTAATTCCTAAACACTATATACTTCAATGGCATCGTTTTGCTATTACGTTTTATACCTGCACAATACACGTTTTATACAGTATCTATTGATGAATAAATAATAAAATATAAAAATTAAGAAAAAAAGTACAAAATTAATTAAATCGAAAATTAATATATGATTTTGTGAATGTTCCTTGAAAACTATATAGTACTTATACAAAACCTTTACGATGGAAGTAGAAAATTGTCATATATTAATATTAATACATTTTATAGTCTCGTTTTGTTAGTATGAAAAACAAATGAAAATCTGTCTCGAGAAATAAACTTTTATGAACTTGACTCGGAAACTACCAAGGGAACAATCATAAGACTTGAATGGAAAATGCAAGTGGCTATATTAAATTTTTATGTCACAAACAAGAACTGTCTTCTGTATTTTCTTTTCTTTTTATATATCAACGAACATACCTAAATTATTATACTCTAGTAATCTGTTTACATGCTTAGCCAAATGGCGATGCATCTTCTAGGCTGATGCGCGCGCGATTTAGGATATGAGTAATCGTAGCCGCAGTTTGCGTTACAATACAGCTGCAGCTCCTTACAAACATTGTGTAAAACAAAAAACTTAGCGATTAATAGAGTGGCGGAGAGTTTATTGCCACTTCTTCTCTTCCGTTCTACGCCCTTGATTGGAGAACTGGCAGTAAATGTATAATTAGATAAATTTAATGTATATTTCTTTTTTGATGTACGTTACCTAAATGAATAAATGATTTTTAATTGATTTCTTGTAATACGTAAAGTTATACTCACCCTTATTATGAAATTATTAATATTATAATTCATAATTAAAAGGTTCTCTCACTTTACTATCATCGTTTAAAATACCTTTCATTTTAAAGGTAGGAACGTAAATGCCTTAATAAAAGTTCCACTAGCTCAATCTTCTAAAAGTAGATAAACCTCATATTGAAAGATATAAAATTTTCATTTCACCATTTCAATCGGCTCTGAGATCCCCCACACAAGCTTCCATACGTCAGACAATACATCCAATTGCAACCCTCGAAGCCTTTTCAACGACTTCAACAGACATTGTGTTCTATTTATGATTTTTAGCTTTGAAATTTAACTTTTTTTTCTCAATTTAATAAAACAAAAGTATAGGCTACAATTTGGTTTGATCCTTCTAGGCCTGCCTTGCCGTCACATTACCTATTACTTAGGCAAAAATCTTGATCATAATTGATTGGCTTAGCGATTGGCTCGCCTACTTCCGGTTCACCCTATCCAAGGGTTTTTTGAACCCTCACCGACTCAGATAACTCGCTGTCCAATGATTATACAATTTGGTCCGACTAGAGTTTTTTGAAGTAAAAAATGCTATGCGCATTTAAATTAACTTACTGTTTTTAAAAGTAGAACATAATAATAGACAATGTTATGAGTGCGAACTTTTAAAATAACTGAGGTTAGAAAAACAAATGAAAACACAGTCATCTCTTCGGTTTCTGTTTAGCTTTGAAAGTCACCATGAATGTTAATGCCGCAGACACGTTATTGTTAATTTTAAATAAAGTATGATACCAGCTATCTGTGCCTACTATAGTGAAGCGACTTAGTTCGTAAAATATCGCGTCATTTTCACATTCCTATTTTTAATTCTTTTTTGTTTAATACGTTTCATACCGTTACAATCTAATTTCCATGTAAAATGAATTGGAAACAAATACCGTACTTCAGATTACGTTTTATAATAAGACAGTGTTCATTGGCACATAATAAATAAGGCACAGGCATAAAAGTGTCTACTCAACACCCCATAGAAATCTGAATAATAAAATAAAAATAACCTGTATTCGAGTACTACATTTACATTACATATTACTCTGTGATGTGAGAGTGATGGCCACAATTTTCCAATCATTCCCCGCTATCTCTTTTATTCCATCTGCCCAGGTTTCTGGTGGGCATCCTCTCTTTTTTCTTCCCACTGGGCCATTCCAACTATCCAAGTCCAGTATGCTCTCATATCTCATTGGAGGATACTTCAAGCGAAACTTAGGGAAACTAATTATAAACGTATTGGATTTGACATACCGGAGTTATACTTAACACTGAGCCTCGACTCTTATCCATACCCCTTTGTAATTAATATTCGTCTCGCCACAAATGGTACTTAGTGTAAACTTGATACATTCGTATTGTTAGTTGTAATTAACGTTCTAAGTTGTGATAAAGTTTTCCGTTCAATATTTACTTTTAATTTTATTTATATTTAACAAACTTGCGACTGATTCATCTCAATGTATATGTTTACCGATTAAACCATGACGGCTTATCACTGTTGAAACTGGCGATGGACGGAGATGGAGTGGAGTGTGTGACACTGGTGTCAAGTAAGAAAGCTATGAATTCATAACTTTCTTACGAGACTACAACCAACACGTTATGTGCTCGTCCGCACGGGGTTTTGCCGTGATGCCGCCAACTGTATCAATCTATATATAAATTATATATTCGATATCTGTACTAATAAAACTACAAACAATGTGTTATATTTGTCTTACCGATTTCTGAAGAGAATTTTGAATAGAATCTCAGGATAAACCAATATTAGCAATCAGAAAAAAATAAGTGGTTGGCAAAGATCACAAATCACTTTAGAATGTTATATTAAAATTAATGATGGCAACTTGGGATAATTTACAATTCAGTACAGTGAATTTTTATCTTCTTATGATCTACATTGAGTACATTATTGTAATATAAGTAAAAAAAATTAAATATTACAGACTCACGCAGAAGTTGATTTCTCGACCGATTACCGAAATATAACATTTAATATTACATAAGATCAATATTAGCATCTTCATCATTATCAGTAAGCCTAGATAAACGTACCTAAACTAACACAAACCCTTTCTGAGAAGAGCACCTTTTCCTTGAAAGGATAACTAGAAGAAAATTCCATACACTTTTTATTAGCATTATACATAGTCGATTGATCAAAAGAGTTGTGTAGATTTAAGAAAAGCGTTATAATTGAGTAAATGCGTGGCTATGATAATCATATAATTATCAATCACATTATTATGATACATTGGGAAGGTATTATAATAATTTTTGAAAGAAATATTATATATAATTTAAATAATAATGCACACAGGACTTCGGACACAGCGGTTTTCGCATCGGCGGTCGCTCTCAAATCAGTCGTGAAGCAGTCATTTTATGATTTGGCATTCTGATAAACAATAAACTACAAGCTCCCACCTTTTCAGAATGCCAAATCATAAAATGACTGCTTCACGACTGATTTGAGAGCGACCGCCGATGCGAAAACCGCTGTGTGAGTTCGAAAAGTGAGTTACAGAATCGCAGGGCAGGGATGAGAAACGCTCAATAATTAAAATGTAGCGACCTATTGTACAACAAAGTAATTCTTAGTTTATAACCGATATGGTTTTAGAAATTAATATTGATGAGACGATGTATTATCACCTCAGGCTTAAGTCGCAATCTTAGGGCTACAGCTACAGGCTATAGAATAGTAAATAATCCTTGCAAAATAACAAGCTAGTTATTTTTATGAGAAATAACTTCAATAGAAACTCTGTAGACGTCACAAACAGACCGTTTATCATTCTGAATCTCGCTGGAAATATTAGACGCGTCTTTCCTGTCTCATTTCTCATAAATCTTGGAAAACTTGTAAATGCTTAACATTTATCTAGACGAAATAAGGCACTAGGTGAGTTGCGTGATTTACGTACGTTATGCAAAATTATGTTTTCATTGATGTAAGTTGATTTATTCAAAAACTATTTTATGTTAGCTACCAAAAGCTAATTTGAAAAACATGCGTATCATGTCCTTTTGAAAAGACCTCAAAAGTTATTCTAATGTTTTACGTCTGCATCTGGCTATCAATAAAAAGGATTTATCAACATTTTATAAATAAAATTATATTGTAATATTTAAATTTCGCACCTTTTGCTCCATTGACTTGAGTTGTCTTTTATGTCAATTCTGATTCTCTTTGCCCTACTCTCTACTTCGTGAACATTACTAGCCGATGTTTTATTTTTAAACTAAATAAAGTCTAAGCTATTTTCCACATATTAAACTATATGTTTCCATTAAATCTTAACAAATTAAGGGCATTATATACCATATATCATGGCGTATAAGTGAAGGCTATACTTTGATTCCAGGCGAAGCAATTGTTTTGAATTAGTATAGAAAATGCACTACAATATTTTTTTTGTTATGTAACAGGAGGCAAACGGGCAGGTCATATGATGTTAAGTGGTACCGCCGCCCATGGACACTCATATTGCCAGTGCGTTGCTGTCCTTTTAAGAATTGGTACGCTCTTTGCTTCAATACTTCTTTTAATATAATAATTTCTTTCTTAAGTCAAATTGGTTCGAAAATACTTCAGTGGGCTGGTTGGTGGTTGGTTGCTGGGTCGGTGGTTGGCGGCAAAAACCGCCTTAAGCAGCGCTCAAAAATATAAATAAAATTTCATTAGACTAATAAAAAATATCGCTATCGGCTACCTAATTTCTCAAGTGATACCAACGAGTGGAAAGCGTACAATTTCGTAAATATTACACGATAGAAATAAATTCAACAAGCTATTATTCATTTAGCAGGCCATTTACTTTAATAAGCCCAACTCTCAGATAAGTCTATAAACATAATTTATTTCGAGTCACGTCACCCCTCATCACAAAAGGCTTCCTTATAAAAATATGATAAGGTAAAATTGCTACGAATTCTAGGATAAAACATGCTTTGCTGGTAAAATATATCGTTAGATAACCCGGTTAGCAATGTCCTAATTGAGAGTCCTAAAATGTAAAATGATAAGTGGAATGAAAAAAAGTGTTATATGGAGACAGTTATCTATTAACATTAATTATCGTGAACCGGCAAATAGATGGTAAGGTTACATAGACTTGAAACTTTACTTTGACTTACGAGTACTATACTTTTACACATCTCTCAAAAGCTAAAGTTAAATTATGTATTGCTATTCTCAATGACGTTCTAAGGACAAAACTGTATATTGATATGATTCTATTAATGTTTTAACAGTCGTAGCGCTGATCTTAGAAAATACGTGGTAAGAATACTTAATATCTAAGTGTCGTTATCTCCATTAATAGGCTTCTAGATTGTTCTTAAAAAATCCATTTGTTTTATTATGTATTTCAAATCTAAATCACGTTATAAGGACATAACAGTATTGTGATATAAATAATATAAATGGTTTGACATAGCGCTGATAATGGAATTGGTGGTACGAAAAGTTAGTATTGTATCGGAATCTTTATCGCTGTTACAAGATACGTGGTAGGCTTTTAGGGTTCGATCTTAAAAAAGAAAGAAAGAAAATATCAAATGCACCGATGATCGACAAATGTATGTAGTCATTGTTATTGGGGTTTTTTTTATAAAACAGGGTGCAAACGGGCAGGAGGCTCACCTGATGTTAAGTGATACTGCCGCCAAAATTATAATAATAATATTATTAAATGTTAGGTAATATGTTAGGGCCATTTGAGCCCCGGTCAAATGCGAGAGCGACCTCGGGCTGGGGCCTTCGGGCCAGTCAATGGTCAAACTGGTGGAGGATCCTAATTAAGGTTGAAGGAACAGTACACTATCCTTCCTCCTCAAGTGTTTAAAATACGCTTAACCACTTTTGTGTTTTGTATCGAATTGAATACTGTTTTTAGTAAGTGATTAAAAATAAAGATGCGAATGTTTGAAAAATTGAATAAGTTTAGATTATAAGTTTTAGTACTGTATTTTAATATGCGTTAATTTTAATAATTCAGTCTTATAGAGGAAAGATGGTGAACAGTTTCTCAAATTTAGGGTCCTTCAAGAAAAGAGCGTACCAATTCTTGAAAGGCCGGCAGCTCGCGGTATCACTTAACATCAGATGAGCCTCCTGCCCCTCTGCCTCCTGTAACATATAAAAAAACCTCATAGACCAAGGACTGGCCGGCCCGAAGGAGAAGCGAAAAGAGCATCAACTGCGGACGGTATAACTTTTTTAACGCGTTTCAAGATGTGGTGTCATCACTAAATATGTCGGAGTCGTGAGAGCAACTAAAACATATAGAAAGTCCTCACGTTTGTCTCACAATATCTGTTATATTTAGAATTCAGTTCAAATATAATTTGAGACTCACTGAACTGGATAATACAGTAAAAACGCCCTTTGAATTTAACATATCAAGATAACTGAACAAAAATAAGGTAAACTAAGTTAGAGCAAAATTGCGCATGTAATATTAACAATAAAAGACGCACAAAAACTTATAAGATGTGCCTCTCCTATTACACTCAAATTGGTAAGCCGTGATCCTCTGGTTTGAAATATAGATAGTAGCCGATTCTCAGAGTTACTGAATATGCATAAAAAATTTCATAAGAATCAGTCGAGCCGTTTTGGAGGAGTATGGGAACGAACACGAGAATTTTTTATAGAGATTGTACATGAACAGCAACGTACAAAAGATAGATAAAGTAAAATCTATATTTCAAACCCCTAAGTAATCAGGGGTGTCATAATTTTTTTTGTTTCTATATTGTGTTTATGAGGCATTACAAAATACATATAACCCTTAATTTTCACCCCTCAACGTTCAACCCCTATTTTTATTTGTTAATTAAAACTTACGACTTGAACGCCGAGGTTTATATAGTAAAACCTAAAAAGTTTTCATTCCGGAAAACTGAACAGTCTCTGGGGTAGCATAGCAAAATGTTCCATGTTGGTATGTACTAAAATGGTAGGCTAAGTAAAATCATTTTAAGGAGAAACGAAGTTCGCGGGGGCAGCTAGTGATAATATATAAATCTGTGTCGAGAATGAACTCATTTACTATTTTGTCTATATGAATCCAGATAGGTTATTATAATGACCTTTAAGCCGATTCGGTCGCGACAGCTTATCTCAATTAACACAAATGAAAACTTTTTCGTATGAATAATTCGAAATAGGTCCCATTACCACGGTTTGACAATTGACATATAGTAAAAACAAACGACAATCGACGATTTGATATTTTATGTACATAAATAGCTTTCAAATGAGTATTTTTTGATAATACGTAAATAAAAGACTGTCACATAACAAAGTTATTAAATTAACCACCAAAGAACAATATAGGAATTGTTTGAAACAAACTTAGAAGTTGGATGATATCAATAAGTTTTTTAGATAACACGATTACTTTGTCAAGTTGGAACTTGTTGGAAAACTTTGTGTTATCAACGGTACACGCCTTTTTTGGTTTGCGTTTTAAGTCCAAACTAGGAACTGTATACGTATTATATTAAGAAATATATTTGAGTCGCCTGTTACGATTTTACTCTTACTTGCGTAAGAAAAGTAAAGATTAATAAATAATAAATGTATATTGCATTTTTGTCTTCACTCATGTATTTTGAATATTTTCGTTCTTTACCTATTATTATTTTTAAATATATAGACAAGTATTGCTCTTTTTTTATGAATTAGTTTACTTTATGTTTATTTAGCCATCCATTATAAATATCATTCAGGTTTCACGCGTCTGTGGTATTTTTCAGTTTCAGAAATTAGGATTATACTAATATTAAAGTAATTTATATTTATTTGATAGTAATGCAACTTACATTACACTTAATGGACCTATAAATTCCTGTAAATAGAACAAATATCTTTATTCTAATGTATGTATGTAATGTGATATGTATTGTAGTTATAGGCAGAGTAAGCATACAATCTGTTACTAACAAAGCCTGTGCTATATCTATATATCTTAAATGAGATTCTTAACAACCCTAAGAAATTGTGTATTAATTTATCTTACATTCATTCTATATATGTTTCATTAGACGAAATAAAAAAACTTTATTAAAATAAGATTAACATTAGAAACATCAACTCGCCGTTCCGTTTCGAATTATTTTTAGCTGTAATAATAATCTTATAGAAAGTTTAGGATAATTAAAGAAGTTAAAGTACCTCCTTTCTGTAATAGTATTAAAAGCACATTTTAGCTCCTATATTAAGAATTAACCATCCAGCAGTGATTCAATCGTCTTAAAAGCAAACCAGAAACAATGTAACACGTGTGGAGAAACGTTTATCTACGCTGCACTAAAACGGTAGACCATTTATTAGTGGCACTTAAGTGGGACTTGTGTTTACTATCTCACGACATTACAACAGGCGTTCGAAATTTAAACTTATTATACGCAGCCAGGCTTAAGACTTTCGACCACCGTAATTTTATGAAATATACGAGTACTACAGAATGTTTACTAAGTTACAACTATTGCCATAATATAAAAAAAAGAAAAAAAAGTTTACTGAAACTTGTATTATAATTCCCGATTTAAATATTGGAAACTGTTATATGTCGTAGGTCAAATGTAATATAATTTTAAATCGTAAAATGGTTTAATTAATTTGGATTTAAATAAACGAAATAATATAAATGTTCAATTCAGTTGTTACTTCTATTGTAGATTTTTGACATGTTTTACAAATATTGTGTTAAAATGTTTACCACCAATATTGTTTTTATTTACCAAAACGTAAAAATGTTACTTTTTAACTTGTTAACATAATGTTATGAAATATTTGTCTCTCATAATGTCACTTTTAAATCTTCGATATTTGGTCTGAGAAAATGATTATTATAATATTTTTGATCGTATAGAATTGCTACTATTCATGAACTCTTTTATAATAAGGAGGTATAATTATAAAATTATCTGTCTGAAGTGACGGAGAAAGTTCCGCGAACAACGGCGGTAGTAATTAAGCTGTTGACTTCATTACGCGGGCCGAGGGTTTATTGAGGTATGCCTTGATTTTAAAAGTATGTACCAAATGGCTTTATAAGGAGTCGTTTTAACCACGGTATACATTGTCTAGGTTTTGCTCACAATTTTGAATTTAGAACAATGTCGCTGTGACTCACACAGTTAGACAAAAATACATTGGAACCCAGCTGAACAATTGGGAACCGCGATACGGTTTTGGTATTGAAAGGTACAGAGTCCCAAAGGCCAAATCACACTTAACATGTCCGTTCAGTTCTATAATAGGTACATATATATGTATGTATAAAAAGTGAGTTACAAAATCACAGGGCTGAACTTCTATTTTAGTCAAAATCAGCGGTTATTTATAATTTTCCTTCCCAAATTGACAGTATAATACTTCAGTAAACATTTTCTTTTACCTGCAAAAAAATTTATGTAAACAATAATGTTCTGACTTAAAATATACTTGTATAATAAAAGCTTTCCTTCAATTATTTTTCTCGAGACATGCAGCACTTAACGATATCATACGTCCATTGCCACCGTCAACGTGCCAATTCCTCTTGTGCCAACTGGTATTGCTAGAGATGATGGCAAAAGACCGCACGGTATGAGTTTGATTCCATGGAAGATGGGCCGGGTATGGGATGCAACCAGTACAGACACGCTGGCCCCTTCCCATCTACATGGAACCAACAACAGGGCTGGTGCGGCTGAAAAAGCTAAAGCATGCTAATACAAGAGTCTAGGCTCCGAATATGATTTTATCCCACTCAGTGTCAAGACCCTGGGGTCCTAGCACTATATGGCTTTTTAAGGAAATAGCAAAAAGGTTAGTCGATATCACAGGAGACCGAAGAGGTGGCAGCTACCTCGGAAAAAAGATTTAGTCTAGCTTTTCAAAGGGGGAACGATGCCAGTGTCTTCGGAACCTAGCCGAAAGGGACGCTTTTTAATAATATATTTTTTAAGTTTTTATATTTTAAGGTTAGTTATTGTTTTTTTGTTATTCAAATAATATTATTTTATAGTTCAAGATCTATAAAGAGCTTCTGAGAAAACTGGACGAATAATGTTAGATATCCAAAAATATTTCACATTACTTGGGAGATTAATACTGTTATGAATATAAGGCTTATATAGCGTAGAAATCAAAGTAATATCATCTACATGTTAGTAAAACATATTTTATTGCGAATACTTCACAATAGTCATCAATTTTTTAATTTTTTAACACTTTAAACAGACATGGGTTGAACAAGTTTTAGCTAATAAATAGCGTAGAATGTCGAAATTAACAAAGTTCGCTATTTATGTCGACGACCACTAACAAGAACTTAACCATTGTACAAGTAGCTTGGGTAAAATATCACTGAAACTTGAGACAACTTTGCAATTATGCACCAAAGTCGGGGCCGCGGAACTTCCTTCTTGGCACTTTAGTACTAAGTATTATTAAACATAACGATCATGCTTTATTTAACAAAGAATTGTTTATAATTATCTCTCGGTACAGAAATATCGTGAGAAAACCGGCATGTCTAACCCTAAAGTCGACGGCGTATATCAGGCACTTACTTGCATATAAAAAAAAAACAAATGATTCCAAACCGATACAGAAATTTAAGGCCAAGATCTTAATCATCTCAATGGTTGTTGCTCTTAATTTTATTGTCTTCGTTCAAAAGTTAATTAATTTTGGCTAGCAATATATACTATAATATAAGTACAATATAAGTGAGTAAATCTTAACACTTCATATTGTTGTAAAGATAAAAAAAAATGTTTATTCAGCTGTAGTTTTCAGTTTTGTCTTTTTCTTTGTATCATTATTATTCATACAGTTTAATGATTTTTTTATTGAACGACTTAAATGCCGTATTTTATTTTAACTGCTTTAAGCACGATAAATGTTTTTGTTTTGTCGACGGAAGGTGTACTTTGAACCTAAAGGAAAGATCCTTTTAAACTACTCATTGACTAGCAAACATACTCTGCAGTCGGAAACACTTCGTTAGCGCGATTCTGGGTATGACGTCATCGCAATTGCAGCCTCAGATGTCTACAGCCTTTTAAAAAAAGGATCAAACGGATAATGCTTTTCTTTTAATCTACGCAAAGTTCAAGGTTTCTTGTATAACAATCACAAATAATGCTCTAATAAGAATCACATTAAGCTCTTCGCTCTTTTCAAGTTAATCGGGTGACTTTCACTTGACGAAGTTTCTTAACTAGTCCCTTGTCTAATCACAATTCAGTAATCTAGGCAACCTAATTCCAGCGCAGATTAAACTTTATAGACCTGAAGCTTTCGACTAATATCAAAAATAACAATCCAGTGCTGTACTGTAACCTCTTATAAGTAAATCACATTATTTTTCTGTGCAAAATGTGGTTCTTGTTTTTGTATTTTCAGACAGACAGACAGACATAACATTTATTACAAACAAAAAACACACACATAAACACACAAAATAACAATACTTAAAGAAAACATAAAATAAAATAGAATAAAATTAAAAATTCAAATTAAGAAATTTTCTTTTGCCATTCGGTTCGCTTCCAGTGTGCAATGTGTGTGTACTGTGGTTGCAATTGGCCCTGGCTCAGCATTATGCTGAGGAGCAAAAAGTTCCACAGCGCTGGTCATTCTGCCAGAGACCATAGCAGCTAGTTTGCGCCTCTAATAAAATAAAATAAATAATTATAATACCAAGTAGAAAAATAATAATAATAATATTAGAGTTAGAAGTGTGAGTATGAATTAAATTAAAAGTTAAAAATAAGAATAAACGTAAATAAGTAGATATTCGTTTGTTTTATAGGTGGATAAAAACTACATTTCGTGGGACTTTTGTTGAATAAGTAGAAGTGTCTTATAAGCGCGACTAAAAGTCGACTTTAATTGATGACACTTCAGCGGAGGAGGGATATCGTTCCAGCACTTCGTCGCGCTATATTTAAAACTCCCACGAAATGAAGCCGTCCGATGCTCGGGAATGGCCAGCTCCTGAGTACAGCTCCTGACTTTGTGCTTGTTGGCATTACTACGCCAGAGGAGCTTTTTGTATAAATATTCCGGTTGTTTAGTACATACCACGTCAAATAATAAACAAGCCAAATACAATTTTTGTCGACCCCCCATTGTTAGAAAATTTAAGTTGTTCAAATAGGGGGTGACATGTGAGCGAGGTGGTATGGTGATACAAAACCGGGCGCATGCATTTTGTACTCTCTGGATCAACCGTTGTGCTTTAGCAGTTATACAAGGCCCATACACCGGAAGAGCGTAGGTAAGTTTGGAGAGCACAATGCTTTCACAAAGTCTAATACGAAGGTCGATACTTAAGAAAGGTCGTGTATTGTATAGAACCTTGAGACGGAAAAAGCAGTTACGAACTATATTTGTAACATAATCTTCGAACCTCAAATGACTATCGAATTCTACGCCCAGATTTCTTGCCATTGGGACCTGAGCTATAGGCGAAGAATTAACTAGAATTGTGGGACTTTGTCTTGCGAGATCAGACACTTGCTTCCTGGTGCCGACCATAAGAAATTTCGACTTCGTTGGATTTAAGAGGAGTGCGTTTTTATGGGACCAAACAGAAATTCGTTCCAAGTCCTCATTTATTTTTCGGACGCAGTCACTGACACAAGCCCTATCAACAGGAAGATATATTTGCAGATCATCAGCGTATAGATGGTAGTGACAATTTTGGATACATGAAGTTATGTCTGCAGAATATAAGATAAATAAGAGGGGTCCCAAAATAGACCCCTGAGGTACTCCTCTGTCGACAGGGCCCAGAGACGATGAAACACGGATCCCATCACTTCCCAAAAAACACACTCTCTGATATCGATGCCTGAGATAACTACCAAACCACGAAGCGGATATATAGTCAAACCCATAGTAACGAAGCTTAGAAATAAGAAGAGGAAGATTGATACATTCAAAAGCTCTAGAGAAGTCAAGAAGAGTGAGGATGGACGGGTTACCTATGTCTTGAGCTGAGATCAAATTATCCACTACATCAAGCAATGCAGTAGTGGTACTGCGGAGTTTTCTAAATCCTGACTGA
This sequence comes from Pieris macdunnoughi, assembly GCA_905332375.1. NCBI lineage: Eukaryota > Metazoa > Arthropoda > Insecta > Lepidoptera > Pieridae > Pieris > Pieris macdunnoughi. Next base: position 320,852 of record CAJOBZ010000036.1, on the reverse strand, counting down.
AATGCAGGGAGTATGTTACAGGCTTCGCAATGCTTGATGACTTGGTTATAAACTACTCGTTCCAGGATCTTTGAAAGGTAAGGGAGAATGCTGATCGGTCTTAAGTCTTTGAGTTCTATTGGATTTTGTATTTTAGGAATTGGCCGGACAAGGGCTATCTTCCATTGTGATGGAAAGGTATAGGTTGAAAGAGATTTGTTTATTATGACTGTTATAATCTTTAAAGTATAAGGAAGCGTTAAAATAAACATATCTCTACTAATTCCGTCATCCCCCTGTGCATTATTCTTGATGTCCAAAATAAGCTTACCGACGTAATGCTCACTGACAGGTTCGAAGGTAAAAATTCGTTCGCTGAATCGATTGTCATCAAAGTATGCGAGATAGGAAGGGTCTACAATATTATCCCCCGGGATATTTAAGAAATGCTTATTCATCTCATCAGCATCACACAGGTACCGGGGTAGATCATCTGTACGTGCAAAGTCAGGCAAGATATTCTTTTTTAGATTTTTCCAAAGCAACTTAGTGTTTTTATGATGTATATTGATATTGTAGTCGAAGAAAGCTTTTTTTTCATAAAATAAACTGCAATTAACCATACTTTTTAACTGTTTATATGACTCAAGATGAACATCCAGCCTGGTTCTGCGGTACTTTTGATGTTCATCATTTCGCAACTCCATCATATACCGGATATTACTGGTAAGCCACGGGTATGATAACTTTTTTACCACCTTTGTTTTTACTGGAGCAAACCTGTCGAAGAGTTCGATTATGTAACGATTAAAAGTATCAACCATTTGATTCACATCAGCAATGCTCTCAATTAAATGCCAAGGTATCGATGCAGTAACCTTATCGAGATTAGATTTATCGATATCTTTTAATGGCCTGAACGTTATGCGCTTGGACGGTGCTTTCGGTTTGTTCAATTTATACTCGGTTAGAATAAAAGCGTGTGCACCAAGATCTGGGATATATTCGATATTTATGCAGGCAACTGGGGCATTTGTGCAAACAACATCAATGAGTGACTGACTGTGAGAAGTGAAGTGCGTAGGATCCTTGACATGATTAACTAAGTCCACTGTTTTCAAAAATGCATTAAAACGAGCTGTGTTACTGTCTAGATGTTTCAGAAGATTTATATTAAAGTCACCGGTAAGTACCAAGTAATCACAGCTACCGAACGATGCGATAGTCTCCGTCAATGCGTCTAAGAAAACGTCTACATTCAGCCAAGGCGGACGATACGCCGTACCCACAGCAACACGAAGTGATTTGACGTTAATCTTAAGCCATAACTGCTCCACAGACTGATTGCAATGGGGAGGACAGCAGACACGCGCACTAATACCACACTTGACATAGAAACCAACGCCACCACCTCTGCTACGAACTTCAGGGGACCGGGGCCTGTGGCGAAAGGTGTATCCTGGTATTGTCGGTGCACGAGCCTCCTGCCCATCCCTAAGCCAAGTCTCGTTGATTGCAAAGATATCCGGCAGATGGCGATCAAATATGACACGCAATTCATCATGCCGAGTACCCAACGACCCCGCATTAAAAAAACCAATAAGTAATTTTTTATGCTTGTTCATGTTACTTGATATAAAAAAATAAAAATATGCAATAAATAAATAAATCCCCCTTGTAATAGCTATGAATACCCAACTTCGATATATTATAATAAAAAAAAAGAAAAAGAAAAAAATTTTTGTACAGAGGGGTTTTTTCAGAGAATATATAAATTGATACATAGAAGTAAGTTTCTGGTATGCACAATAGTAAAAACATATACATATACATACACAATACTTTAAATAAATTAATAAAATAATAATATTTAAGTCATGTGGTTTCATTTGATGGTATTCATAAGTCAAACAAATATTACCCTGGGTACAGAATATATAAATACACAAATGTAAGTAAATTAGACTGTGTCTTAAGTATATAAGTTTATGCATACCAAAGAACCAATAGATCAAGTTGAATACTTCCACAACACACACATCATTAGCAGAAACGATTACCGATTTAGTATAGACAGTATACAATATTAAATCAAAGAAAGACACACTACCATTAATCTTAGCATAATCTTAGCTTACCATTAATTTTATTAGTATTATTTAATATTTTGTGATGTTGTTTAGTTGAACGTAATTGAATGTGTTGTTTCTCTTCAGGAACCAAGGTTAAGAGTTTTTGAGTTTATATTGTTGTAACAATAGATGAAAAAAATTGAATTTCGCCTTACATTTCTGCAACTATTACATTCACATTTTTCTAGTAGGACAGACTGTTCTGACTCACTGGAATTACCTTAACGCTACACGCAATTATTGCACAGAACAATACAGAACACAGAAATACATTAGTGCACTGCCGGGATTCGATTTTAAGACCTTGGAGGGACTATGGTACTACTCGTAAATAGTGTTGTAATTTAAAGTTTGACCCGAACTATTTCTAAATTGGTTAAAACTTCCATTATCAGTTACTCTCTTCCAGTTTCGAATAGTTGATACCAATTATGACACTTGAAAAGGTATTTTAATTACAATAGACGAGTTATTTTGATCCTACAAGGTAATAAACTTGTCAAAATTGAATCCGATAGCCAAGAAGGATTTCTAGACTCTTATTAGCGGTAATTAGGAAAACAATCTTATTAATTGCATGCGTTGACTTTAACCATCCAAAACATACGGCTATCTTAATCTTGCAGATTATAAATACCAATTATTTTATTCCGACTGCTTTGTTGCCCTTTCCAAGTTTTTTTTGTAAAATTCGTTTTGTCGAAAAAGCTCAAACAAAAACCCGTCGTAAACATGTATTCATTTTAAATGGCTTAAATTGCGAAATATATTCATTATGCCATAAATAAAACACCAAACAAATTAAAACGTGTAAAAAAATAACACAAAAATTCATATTAGATGTTGAAACGTAATATAAAAGTTGTTTTTCACGGTCTGATAAATAGGATTATTTGCCTATTTAGGCCTTTGGTCCCTCGACAGAAAGTTATAATAACCTCAACCCTGCTTAGTTTGTTATGAAATATACATAGTTTATTAAAATTGATGTGAATTTAACGAGGTATGCGTAAATTTTTTTCTAAAAAGGATTTTTACAGAACTGATGGTAAGTGATACCCCTGGACACTCAGACTGCCAGAAGGTGTACCAATGCGTTTCCTACCTTTTAAGAATTGTGACGCTTCAGTGAATTTAATTTTGTATTCTGCCTCGATGTACGATTATGAAATTCAGCTGCAGATATTAAACCGAACAACTCCTTTGAACTAACGTTTTTTTAAGCTACTGATACTAAAAGACACGACAAGCATATTACAAATTGTGTTTTCAGTTAAGAATGCTAAACATGCTGGTCCTGTCCAGGACTCATAGAGCTGACAACATCAATTGAGTTGCTTTTTTGCTTTAAGCATTTTTGATTTGACTTAAATACAAATGTAAAATTTTATTGTATCTCACACACTGTTTTGTTGTGTTTTTTTAATATTTTTATTACTTTTAATGTTAATATTCTACCCGTTTTGTAAAGAGGGCCCTGTTACTGACTTTTTAGTATAGAGTTACAGAGTACATTGTCTTCACTATTTATGTATCTATTGTAACTTTTTTAAAAATAGTGAGGAGCTCTCCCATTCTCCCACACGAAACACCTTTTGAAGGGCAACTAGAATCTTTTTGTATTTTTTGACGTTCAGTCCCCTTTTAGATGGTCTAATTGAAATAAATGATTTGACTTTGACTGTGCCATCACGGAGGGAATTTTTTCAGTTCCACTAACTAACATTCAGCTAACAACAGCAGGCAAGTCTTCATGACCCGGCTCCAAGAGCTGACCAAGAGATATTTGCCCCCCTATTATATATAAATAAATATATATATATACAAAGTTTAATTGAGTACGCTGAAAATCTCGAAGTTTATTAAAATTTAACAGACTACAACGTGTCGATTTTTACTGATAGGGCCCCATCAAAATAATTTCCCATGGGCCCCAGATGGTATAGTTACGCCACTGCTCATAGAGATACGGTATTACAATTTAAACTTTAATACAGAGACTATATATTGGACTTTTAGAACAATGCCTCGCGCAATTCTTACCTTCAGAGCCTCATCCACAGAGTTCAAGCACGGTACAGACTACAGAATGCAAAGAATTGAGGTTCTGAGATTTCAGCTCATGTGGATAAACTTTTCGGTTGACCAGGCACAGAAACTTGTTTAAGTAGTACGTTGTAACAGACGCAGAAATGTGCCTGCAATGCCTTATCGCACGGAACAACTTTGGTATATTTTACTTTATTAATTCAGCACTTAAGTTCATACTTACATTCCTCTTAATATTCAAAGTACTTGTTCCTTTTATTAAGTAAAAATGTAGTCATTTTAATTACATTAGCCACGGTAAGTTAAAAGCAATTACGTAAATCCGCTATTCAATGAAGATTTAAACAATTTTTTATTAAGCACGTGACGCCTGGAAATAGCAGAATCAGCAGGAAAAGGTAAAGAAACTTTGGGTCACGGCTTTTGGACATTTAACAGATTTAATTATTTTACATAACAATATCGACTTTAAAGAGGTTTATTTATTACAATAACATAAGAATCTTTTATTGTTATACTTATAATTCATTGTTGTTGTTTCTTTCTATGATTTTATCTTGTTTTCTTTTTTGAAGTGAAACTTCTTTATCGAGGTTGGAAAAAAATTTAGTGTAACATTTTTTCGTTACGCGTCACATTTTTCGGTTACGCGCCATGTTGGAATGAAACTTCTTTATCGTATGGGAGAAATTTTGTAGCAAATCGTCACGTTTTTCAATGATAGTAATAATTCTATTACAATTAATGAAATTCTATAATAATCTTCGTAGAAATAAGGTAAACTGAAATATTTGTATTCATGTCTATGATAATAAAAGCCTTTTGTTAAACTTTATCTAATTTAACGAATTTCTGTAAAGTTGCATATAGTAGATCATTTTTCGAAAAATAAAATCATAAAGAAGTTTCACTTCTTTCGTGTGTACACCTAGTACACGCACAATTTATTGTGATGTGTAACTGTTTAAAAAATTAATTGCTGTATTTTTATCTCTTGCTGTCTTTTGTTTCTTGCCTGCTGTTTTACTATTGTAATATATCATTAATTAATAAGCGTAATGTATTATTATAGTAGTCAGTAATCATGAACAAGATACTGACGGTTAACCTCCAGTAATGGAGAGGCACTAAAAGAAGAAGAAGAAGAAGAATGTATTATTGTATTAGTATATTTTCTAATGTAAGTGAATGCTGTAATGTTCTTGAAAAATAAATATCTTAAACTATAAACCGTAAATATGCCTTTACCTTTTGAGAATGTAAAATAAATATAGTAAATCAGCGGCGCTACAACCTTTTTAGGTCTGGGCCTCAGATTTCTGTAACTGTTTTACGATCATTTGTCAATCTAATAGGCAATTAGTTGATCAGCCTCCTGTGTCTAACACACGCTGTCGACTGTGTGGTATTGCAAGCCGGTTCCCTCACTGTGTTTTCCTTCACCGCTCGAGGGAATGATAAATGCGCACATAGAAAGAAAGTCCATTGGTGTACAGCCAGGGATCGAATCTAGGACCTCAGGGACGAGAGTCGCACGCTGAAGCTATTAGGCCAACACTGCTCTTGTACCTTTGAGTATGTAATGTTTTAAATAAAGATATAACTCTTTGAAAATAATTTAGCATTTATTTGTCGTGTCACTTGTATATGTACTTGTTTTGTAAACTAATATGAATATAGAAATCTGCAGCATAATGAATTATGCTTAATTATAAACAAAAAAAACAGGTATATACAGTTTCATTTAAACAATAATTCTATATAAAATGGGTTCGATATAAATGAGAGTTATTTTAAAACCATTAATGAGTGTAAAGGTTGTTTAGCTTTGTCATAAATGTTAAGTACTTTTTGAATTGTTTTCGTGATGACTTAAATGTCAGAGGTACCTTATCGACATTATATTTTTGTGATCTGAAAATAGTGCTTACTATTTGTTATCGAACATATAGCATTTCTTTATTTTCTATTTAAACATCATTAAAGACACAAAGTTAAGTTCAAGTTGAGACACAAAACACAGAAATTAAATAAAGATAATAATTTGTATACAATCTATACTTGTATTTAAATACAATTAAGAATTGTTAAACCATTTTTCACATACTCATGACAAACGGACTTTAACTTATATAACAAAGCTTGCTTTGAATTGTGATGATATTAATTTGTTACGAGTTATACGCAGTAGTGTAGCTTTACTTATCCTACGCATCTTCATCCAAAATCGTTACTTTCTAAATAAAGTAAAAAAAGGTACCTCATACACTTACGAACTCAAAGATTTATGAAATGATTATGTTCTGTGAATGATGAAGTTTACATTTACTGCTAGTTCTCAAATAAAGAGCGTAGAACGGACGAAAAGAACAGGCCAGAAATTCCGCCACGCCTTTTAATAAACCAACTATTTCGTTTTGATATAAATTGCAACCTACTTCGTCATAACATAGAATAAACCGTTTTAATGAAATTTAAAACAAATGTGTTATCTATGAGCCGGCAAGGTGAAATAATACGCACTCACATTATAGTGTAAACGAACCGCAAATACATAATAAATTAAAGAGCCTGTAACAGAGATTTTTATTGTTAGAAATCTCATCCCAGGTAAAGTCAAGACATCGACAACATGGTAAGCAGACCTTAGTCACAGCCTTAATTACAATTTAATTAAATGATATTTAATTCGAATGAAACAATTTCCCACACCAGCCAGGCGTATGATACTCTAACGTGTTCCAATTAAGCTTAGAAATGGCAATTACGTATAATTCGCGCACTGTTTAGCTTACGTAATTTGTAAGGCCTAAGTCTAACTTGCTGTAAAGGATATCACATAGCTATTATGACGGTCTTTGTGACGTTTGCTATTTCTTTGAGAATAAATTTGTTTTTGTTAAGTAAATATTTTTATTGCCATTAGTCACATCTTCTTTGAATTTTATTTGAATTTTTCGTCACTGACTGAGATCACTGTCATCAGACAGTGATCTAACATTAAAAACGAGAAGAAGCTCGTCGGAAAGATGAAATAAAGGAGATAGCGGGGAAAGATTATATATACATATATATATATATATATAAATACACTCGAATAGAATAGAGGACAAATCTTTGTTTTTAATTTATTTTATTACTTGAAACGTCATGTGGAACATGGTGTAATGGTTGCAGCTCCTTACAAACGATGTGTAAAAGAAAAAACTTGGCGATTAAAAAGAGTGGCGGAGTGTTTATTGCCAGTTCTTCTCTTCCGTTCCTTCGTACCTTCCTGCGTACCCTTGATTTGAGAACTGGCAGTAAATGTAACATTAGAAGCATTTAATGTGTATTTCTTTTTTGACGTTCATAAGTGTACATTGTGTTACCTATATGAATAAACTATTTTGACTTTTGACTTTTTGAAGTGAAACTTCTTTATCGAGGTTGGAAAAAAATTTAGTGTAACATTTTTTCGTTACGCGTCACATTTTTCGGTTACGCGCCATGTTGCTTTTTGAAGTCAAACTTCTTTATCGGCGTTGGAATGAAACTTCTTTATCGACGTATGGGAGAAATTTTGTAGCAAATCGTCACGTTTTTCAATGATAGTAATAATTCTATTACAATTAATGAAATTCTATAATAATCTTCGTAGAAATAAGGTAAAATGAAATATTTGTATTCATTTATGATAATAAAAGCCTTTTGTTAAACTTTATCTAATTTAACGAATTTCTGTAAAGTTGAGAGTCATTTTTTTCGAAAAATAAGATCATAAAGAAGTTTCACTTCTTACGTGTGTACACCTAGTACATGCACAATTTTTTTTATATGTATTTTTTGTATTTTTATTAATTACATCATGTCGTAAATCAGTATTTCAGATGCTAGCAGGCCGAACATTCAAAGCTAGCTGAATATGTGTATTGACCTCAAAAGTTGAAGATTATTCGTAGATATTAATTACATGCCACGTAACTAACATAGTAACTCTCAATTAATCGCGTCTATTTACACAGACAATTCAAATCGCGGCTGTGATGTTAATTAATTCAATTTGTTTGTTCTTTGTATTATTTAATGTTCCCTGCGCCTCGTGAAAATTTAATTTACGCCTGTATGTTTATTTAATATGCATAATTAATGTTTAATTCGTTGGAATTATCTTAAATTGAGTTAATTTAGTTTCAGGCATGACTTTTATAATACATTTTGACGATGTTTCGTTTTGCACATGCTGTTTGTAAATTTTACTTTCGATAAAGAAACAGTGGTAATACAAACTTTTAGGTATAGGCCTCATATTTCTGTATCGGTGTCGTAGTCTTTGTCTTATATATATGGAAGACTCAAGACACAAGCCATCGACTTTTAGGGTTTAAGGCATGCCAGTTTCCTCACGATGTTTTCCTTCATTATACAAACGACAGTTACGTACGCTGAAACCACTAGGCCAACACTGCTTTTTCAATTTTTTTAAGGAATTTAAAAACATTTTTTTAAAGGAATTTATACCTTAAGGTCCCATTTTTGGCGTATTGGCTTCAACGTGCGACTCTCATCCGGGGGGGGGGGGGGAGGACGGGGGGGGGGACGGGTTCTTTCTATGTGCGCGTTTAATATTCGCTAAAACGATGAAGATAACATCGTCAGGAAACCGGCATGCCTTATTCCTAAACAAGTCGAAGGTGTGGTGAGGCACAGGAGACTGATCACCTACTTGCCTTTTAGATTTACAAATGATCATTTAACAGATAAATAAATCTGAGGCCCATCCTAAAAAGGTTGTAGCGCCACGGACTTATTTATTTTAAGGTCGTTTTACCCCATTATTTTATGGATGTTTAACCAACATATATTAACTCCAATTAAAAGAGATTCAAGCACAAAATACTTAAAGTAGTTGGCAGTAAATACAATTTAATTATCATCAAAGAAAGCGAGAACCCTGCTCAAAGTCCTCTCAAAATGATCTTAGCTATGGGATTGTCAGTTTGGATACATTTAACAAACGTCAAATTATGTTATGAAATATGCCAAAGGGGTATGGGGATATGCATCTCTTTCATTCATATTTGTTTGTTCATGCACGCTCTGATTTCTAGTGTAAAATTTATATGAGAGTGCCTGTATGTATATTATTAGTGTGCCTTTTGAATACATAAATTACCGATACCAGTATTATATAGAACCTTAGACGATATTTTTCGAATCAACGCTACTGTTGGACCACAGTAAGGACTTTGAATTGTTGTTTTTTTTATGTTATATAAAACAAACATTTTTATTGCCATACACTTGGATGACAAAAAAAGGTTCTTATTAAAAACATCGTTTACAAAGTGAACGTTAATACGAAATTAAAATCGTAACTTAAGTCAAAAATATTCATCAAATTTCTCACAAAAGGACAAAGGAATCGTGAACTTTCATTATTTACTTTGAACAAATATTATATTTTTCGCATCACAAAGGCAAACTTTTCTTAGATCTAAAATATCTCTGTTTATAAATTGTTGGTCCGTATTTTCGTTAGAGATAAACTTTTTTAAGTTAAATTCCATCAATACCACGATTTAGTCTTCTCCGACTCTATAATGTTGAGGAAGAATAAGTTAAAGGTTAGAAGAGAACCATATCTAAATCTAAAATAGTGTCGGGCACGAACTGTTAATAAAGGAAAAATATTTTTGAAAGAATCACAGTAATTATGCTACATCAAATCCACTCCGTTGCCTAATAAAGTTATTTAGTATATTAGCATTATTTCGTAACAAAACATACGAAGGCAGTGTTGGCGTTGCAAAGCTAACATTTTTACATCTGATAACATTTAGAGCACGTTTCCTTTTATGCTTTCGAACCAATCATCTGCCCGGAAATCGATTCCACAATATCCTGGTGATAGGTCATTTGCATTTAAGTCGATGGTGGCAATATTTAAAACAAATTATATTAAAACAGAAGAAAGTTCGGTGGCAGTGTTGGAGAAATGTTCAAATAAATGAAACACTTTGTTTGAAGCTAGGTGTCAACTGGCTTAAATCGTTTAAAACATGAGCTTATAACTAACATAAAATTAGAGGGATTAACAAAAAACTAACTTGACTTATTTTTGGGTTCTTAAATGTAACTGACACATCTGTTACCTAAAAAGAATATAAGTGCAGTTGACATATTGGACATTATCGGAACTGTGTTATTTTCCATTTATGAGTGTATAAAAAGCTAAAGGGCTCAGTTTTGCATCAAGTGTAAGATGATAAGATAAATAGAGTGAAAACAAATTTAAATAAAATTTATGCTTTTTTTGAAAGTTCAGTTACAGGTCTTCAGATATCATAGATAGTTTAACTTTTCCATAGCTTACAAAAGCTGGGTATATTGAATACAGTCTGACCTCACTCGGAAGCCAACGGGAAATCACGACGTCATTCCATTTCCTGACTCAAACGATATCGAAACCTTTTTCACTTTTGATATAAAATTCAAGCACGGATGTGGTGTACTTGCAGATACACTACTACTAATAAAAATGTATTTTTAGAGAATTTACGTTCAAGTGTATCTATAATTTAACGATAAATAAAAATGTAAATCAAAAGTCTAACCCTTCTTATTTCCGTTTCTAATGTAATAAAATTACATTGTACATTGAGATTTTATTGGTTATGTTATGGTATTCGTCTTTTTTTATTACGATTTCTGTTAACGTTTAGATAAAACAGTCCGTTTCTATAAATTTCAGCTGAAACACACCAGCCCTAAGGCCTTAGCTGAGCTGTAAAGGCCTTGCCAACATTGAGGTACAATTTCATAACATCGAAACACACAAACGAATTACATGAAGGTCCATGCGTTCACTTATTTATAAACAATTACTAAAAAAACGAGTAATTTTATTTAATTTAAGCAATAGCAAATTGTGAAAACCATTTGTGAGGGATGCGAATAACGGTTGTTTTTACCGCTAATGGAATCGTATTTAAAGCAAACATTAAAACAGATTTCACCTTTGTATTATTTGTATGGTAATGAACATAAAATCACACATTTAACTAATAGGTGAGCGAAAAACGAGATGATTTTAATTGAGTTGACACATATCGTTTTTTAATCAGTGTTTTTACTTAAATTATTTAAAGTCCGGGAAACCAGAATATAGAGGATACACACACACACATATAAACACACGCGCGTGCGCACACGCACACACACAAACACACACCAAATTTATTTTTACGACTCCGTTTGCAATGTTTTCTTTTAGCAATTACTTATTTTCTTTTATTGTATCTTATGACAATGACCTGATTGTACGTGTTCCGGTGCGGTGGTGGAGAGGCTGGCTATCTGTCACTCAGGTCTCCTGTTACAGAGACCAGTCTCTCACATACACTTCCAAATGTTATCATCTTAGTTTAATCATAATAACCTTGTATGTATACGTGAGATAATAAATAAATATTAATTATTATTATTAATGTAGTTTTTAAACTAAGGCAATTAAGGAGTCGACGCAGGTAATGCTACAAAAGATAGCGAAAAAGACAACAAACAGAAGAAAGTAGGGTAGTCCGTCCTCTTTACACTAATCATAAAATTCTTGCCTTTTGTGAGCACCTCAAACGAGTATTTCCTAAATAAATTTGTTTTGATTTGTTTTATAGAACAAACAATTAGGACGCTCATGATGTTAAGTTTACCGCCCATGGATACTGTCAATGCTCGCGAGTGCGTTACCGGTCTTTTAAGAAATAGTACGCTTTCCTGATTCGAATTGGTACGGATATACTTCAGTGGGTACCTGGTTTCACATAGTGGTGGTGCGCGGCAAAACTGACTTAAATAACGCTCCGTTATATTTCCCGCACAAACCTTTAGCTAAGCTATCTTTAGCACTTTAGGTATAAGTAACCAGTCTGATATATTATTGAATTGAATACTGCCATTGTCTTCCTTTTGCCAGAATCCGATAATTTTCTGACTTACCGATAGTTGCGTTAATTTTCGACACGGAATCTAAAGTCTTTGAAAGGCCAATTGACACGTCTTGTATCATCATAATAATAGTAACTTGAGAACTAGTTCCAAATAAAACAGCAACGGGGGATGTAATGTCATCTCAATAGTCCGGTTGATTGAGGCAATATGATCGTGTACGGATAGCACTCAATATTCAAGGGGCGCTACACTTCATCGATCAAAGCACCGGGGTTTTACTACATAATACTGGCTTCTGTATTTTATGGTCCCCAAAATCGTTGGGTTTGAAAAGCCACAAATATGCCTATTAAGAGTAATTGTAGATAGATCTAAAATGTTATCTACATCCAACGTCGTTCCAACATTTTCTGAACCGTGGGCACAGATTAGTGCAGGTTGGATTAATCATATAAATTATTTGCAAGTAGATCAGCCTGATAAACACTGTCATTTGTTGCATCCAACGGTATGACTGAGCGCTCAGTATGTATCCAAAACGATTCAGAGTCAGTGCGAACCTCGTATGTTTGGCACATGGAACTTCATGGAACTTAGAGTGTTCACGAGAGTAATCTCGTTACGAAGTTTTCTTCCATGGCACGAGAAATTAATAGCGTTTGATCCACAGTCGTGGTTCAAACCGCCTAAGGGCTGAGAATCGCACGCTTGAACTTTAAAATGTTTTACAGAGTACAAATTAATGCGTCCTTAATTTGTCGTGCGACCCTTTAGGTCAAGTTCGGGTCAGGTCTGACTCTGTTTGATTCATATATTTTCATAAAATGTTTATTGTCTTAGAAAGTAATTTGTTATAAAGCCATGTGTGAGCAGCACAGCAACAGTGAATGATATTTAATTCATCGTTCCTTAATTAAAATTCGTTTAATTAAATAATTATTTAAAATAAATCTTAGTGTCGTAGTTAACTGCAATTGTAATCAAACGTTTTTTACAACGATAGACATTGTTATTTATAACTTAATTAAACGTTAATGAAATAATAAATGTTTATTACAATATTGAAAGTATTTTAAACAGAAACCATAAAGAACAGTGTTTTAATTTGGCTGTAGCATTAATTCGTAGAACGTAATGGGATCCGCTTCGTAGCCACAACGTAGATTCGTAGCGAAATTAAATCAATGAGTGTTGTATGTCAAAGGCTGTGGAAATCTGTGCAGACTGTTTCAATCCCAGGCTTAAACCAATGTCTACTTGGATAGTGTTGTTAGCAAGTGACATAGTTACGTTTTACATGAGAAATATCACTCCATATAGTAATAAACACACATTAATTATTTTGTATTCAGTACCGAAGTGCCCTAAACTACTTTAATGTTTTTCTCGAAATCATTAATTTATGAAAGTGATATAAGAGATTTAAGGACACAGTACTAAAACGTACTCGTTTAGAAAGGAATTAGATAAGAAGCGTAGCCAAGTTTATGTTTTATCTGCTTAAACGTACGTAAAGAACTAAAAAGGGAAACAAACCTACAATTTTTGAATAAGGTTTGGCAAAAGTCATAACGAAAGCTATGACAAAGTATTAAACAAACTACTACTACCTACATATATTATTATTCAATCTAAAATTAATTTATAACATAGGTAATAGGTATGTATTCAAAATGTAAATGAACATCTCTCTTGAATGTTTCAACAATTAGACAGAGGCGTAATAAAATCCATATTTTAATTAATGATATAATTAATGTTTGCATATTTGATGTATTAAACCATTCGCTGAAGCCAAAAATAACTTTCTTTGTGATGAAACCGGTGAAGCATAGAATTAAAACCGGCAGCCAACCTGCAGAATTGGGGCATCGTAAATTTCAGATAACCTTTCTTCAAAGCACCTAACATCCAATCTTAGTCTACAGTTTTTACTATCTTTAAATTATACAGCCATATATACATTATATTATCAGAAAAGCGTTTCTTTATCATGGTGGTTATAGCAGGAATTCGACAGTGTTTGTATGTGTAATGTTTATTTTTTTTTAATGACTGAATATGCCTTAAACTAACCGTAACTATAATTTTTAGGTCAATATTGTACCACATAGCCATAAACTCTATCATGGACTTATGATAGAGTCCTTATATAAAAAAATATCTATTAATTATATATCGAATCCACCTTCTTGTTACCCAATTTGGTATTAACATATTATAAGAAGTAATCGTAATAGCTTAATTATTTTCTATTAGCAGCAACAGATCATAAGCTTGCCACTTTATGTAAAACCTCTTATATTAATACCTGCAGCTGAGTTTCATCATTGGACGTCGATGTGGAATACGAAATACCACGCGTATCACCTCGACGTCCGTCGTTCCACAACTAAGCTATTTTAGGCAGTTTTTGCCGCGCACCACTATTTAGAACCAGCTGCCCACTGAAGTATTTCTGAACCAATTCGACTTAGGGTCCTTCAAGAAAAAAGCGTATCAATTCCTTAAAGGCCGGCAACGCTCTCGCTAGCCCTCTGGCATTGAGTGTCCATGGGCGGCGGTAGAACTTAACATTAGGTTAGGCCTCCAGCCCGTTTACCCCCTTAGGTTAGTGTCCTAAAAAAATTATATTCATTCCTGCGGTACTACACAGTTGCGATAACAAGCCCGATGTTTTTTGTATAATAATTTGTAAGTCTCTCAATAGCACTGGAACGCAGTTTTCACGAGGTACAAAAACTCAACAGTGAGGCCGAAGTCAGAGTATCGCTATTCGAAGTTACAGAATTCGCGCAGGTATCCGAATGACATATATCATGAGACATACTAAAAGAGGCTTTTGTATTGCTTTTTGCCTATAATCATAAAAACTCTTCCATAGATGCCCATAAATAAGATAAATTAATTTACTTTGAAAGTTACGATAGAAGGATTTTGTAAGTAGCTGAAATCCCCAGATTATTCAAATTTCAGTTACACAATGATATGAGTAATATGCAAATGTGCGGTCTCACTGAACAAATATTACGATGTTAACTACATGTTTCGTGTATTTGTCATAAACGAGTTGGTACGGTATATTTGTCTTGATATATTATGTATGCATAAATTAAAAACCATTGGTCTTGGCTAATTTTAACAAATTCTGTGCCTTTTTAGGCCTAAGAAAGCTGGTTACCTCACTGTTTCTTCACCGTACGAGCAAGTTATTTGCGCACATAGTCCATTGCATTTCGTTACTTAGTTATTTGAGCCTACCACCTCAAAGATGAGAGTTTCACGCTCAAGCTGCCTAACAATGCCCTTGTATAAATGTAGCCAACGGTTAACAATTAGTAACAATTACTATTTCAAAACATTTGTGATAATAGGTAGTCGAATTATTCATAAACTAACTTAATTAGTCAGCGCCCGTCTGAAAGACATTCAAAAGAAAAGCAAGATTTCAATGAGTACTTTAGCTTTAGCACATGAGTCCTACAAAGATAAGCAAGTGAATAAAGTTCCATGATGTGATTCAATTTTAATCCGACAAAATTCAGAGTCAGATCCAATTTTTTATATTTTTTAAAGGTTAAAGTTGACTATTTATACTAATATTATTCTAAAGATAGCTGAAGATTTCGTTTTACGCATTAAATTAATTGAATTAAAAAAATCTTTATGTGTATAATGAAGGCGATATTAGATCGCAACAACCAATATGAGCGAAATATAAGTGCTTTGAAAAACTTTAGCAGACTATTGAAATGACGCTAAAAACAGGCATCCAGGAATTGTTCCCTTTTATAACTGTTAGAAACCTGCATAATTAAAGATGTTATGAAAATATTAATGATTATCGAAGATCTTTAAGTCCTGTGTTATGCAAGATTATTATGGTTAATTTGCAGCAATACATATACAAAACTGTTCAAAATTATTGTTATTTATTATTTCTGGATAAATTTAGGCATACTTACGAAAACGCATGCATATATTCTAATTCTATATATGTTTTCTCTGTATATGTTTGTATGTATATTGATATTAGCACATACAGACAGATACAAAACACATAAACTATGACCTCAATAAAATTAATATACATTTACGCAGAACACATGTAGGGCAATTCAGTTCTTATGATTGACAGCCAAGCAATCAAACTTCAAGCAAAATTCTGTATTAATATGAAAATAAATAAATGTTGTC
This sequence comes from Pieris macdunnoughi, assembly GCA_905332375.1. Lineage (NCBI taxonomy): Eukaryota > Metazoa > Arthropoda > Insecta > Lepidoptera > Pieridae > Pieris > Pieris macdunnoughi. The sequence goes on along the minus strand of CAJOBZ010000036.1, from coordinate 304,566 downwards.
CTAAATCAACAAAGCGAATATTCATATAAAATAACACTCTCCCAAATGTTTACGTTTGTGATTCAATATTAATTATTTTTTTATTGAAATAGTATTTGTACTTAAGTCCGTTGCCCCCCGTAGCGCGACGTCAAAGTTCAAAATAAACTTTTTACAAAGCACTTTTGATTCATAAAACCTCTCTTTACTTTTTAAAAAAGCCAGAGTACCAATATTTAAGTTGTAACCAGCGAAACAAATATTGTCTTGAGTTGTAGTGCACACATGGATTTTTAAATCACTTATTACTTATTATATTATATATCCTTATTGTTTCGACTATGATTTGCGTGATGTTCCCACGAGAATGTAAGTGAGTGCTCCCATTTCACCGTGCCTCCTGCTGATAGAGGACAAATCTTTGTTTTTAATTTATTTTATTAATATTAATTAATTAAAATGTCACGTGGAACATGACAATAAATAATAATATATTGGTAATGGTTGCAGCTCCTTACAAACATTGTGTAAAACAAAAAACTTGGCGATGAAAAAGAGTAGCGGTGAGTTTATTGCCAGTTCTTCTCGTCCGTTCTACGCCCTTGATTTGAGAACTGGCAGTAAATGTAATATTAGAAGCATTTATTTCCATAAGTGTACAATGTGTTACTTATATGAATAAACGATTTTGACTTTGATACCTTTATGTGAAGCCAAGAGATCTCATGAGGCTTGACAGGCTGAGAGAAGTGCTTGTCCCAACTTAAACGGACGGTGACTACCGTACACGGTCACATGTTGGGTGTGGCAGAGAAAAAAAAAATTAATGTCGTTGAAGTGAGAGAGTTAAGTATAGTGGTGAAACATTACGTTATAGGATAAATGAGATACGTGAGCAGTTTTGTGTAAAAGAGGACGTAGTAACAAGGATACGAATGGGAATATTGTTTGGCCATTTAGAAAGGATGAATGAGAAGAGGCTTACGAGTAGGATTTACAAGGCCATCGTGGATGGTGAGGTCAAGTAGGCCTTGTCGTACATACCTGGACCAGGACGTACTAGAGCATGCATCGAGATTGTCATGAAATTTGATGAAGTGAGAGATGTATTTCGGACCGTAGTAAGTGAAGATCCAGTGTCTGCCTACGCCTTCCAGAAAAAGGCGTGTATAAATAAATAAAATAAAATTATAAACGTAGATGAACTTCACTAAGATTAGACTTTTTTTTAACGAAATTAAACTTTCTATAGGGCATAGTTCGGGAAGAAGGAGACCTGGCCGCAGACGCACGTCTTTGTTAACCTTAAATAATGGTTTGGCCAAAGCATCAAGTCATTGTTTAGAAGCGCGGCATCCAAAATTAAACTAGCCATGATGATCGCCAACCTTCGCAAGGCGATGGCAGAAGAACGAAGAAGCAGAAGAAACTTTCTATTTAGTAAGTGAGACCTAAAGAGTAGAGGAAGACCTGCTGCAGCTGAAAGCCACATTGAAGATTGGTGGGAGGTGGTACAGCACAGGGACTCTGGAAGATTCTCATTTCGTACTTCAAGACGCATTGGGTAGCTGAGCCAGTGGACTCATTCTAATTCAATGTATAACTTATTTATACTTTAAGAAAATAAATGTTACTTAGAGTTTGTTACGAGAACGAACATTTCCTATACTAAATAAAGAGTATTTTCACATTATGGGATTATTTCTTTATTTCTGTAGAAATCATCGCAAAGCCACTGTAACTAGTGGTACCTCATTAAGTTTCGCCCTACAGATCAGTCCTTTTCATCAACGTAAACAATTCGACCAATGGAGACGACAGTACTTTAATTAAAACGATGCATTAAGATTTTGTTTGAATCTACATTGCTAGTCTAGCTAGCTTTTGTAGCGACATCTACAATCTGTGTCTACCTCGATGATACCCTGAAACGCGCCAACGAAGTTATTCCCGCCGCTAAATATTTATACAACTTTTCGACTTTAGCCAATAGGACCTCCGAGCCAGTCAGTGGTTAGACTGGTTGAGATTCCATTCTTTAGCTTGGAGAAACCGTTCACCATCCTCTCACTATATTTATTTAAGATAATATTGGGCTTGTAATACAATAATATAGAGGATGTAACTTGTTAGTGTTTTAGCAAAACATTGTAATTTACCCAATCTTTTGTGCATCGTGCAAACCCTTAAATCTTAAAAAGTGTTTAGTCGGCTTTTTGGTGAAAACTGGGTCAAGGCGTAATCCTTCGACTTGAACGCTTATCTTGAGACTAAGCTTGGGTAATCATAAATTATTGTAATAAAGCCTTATTTTTGCTTAGTTTCTTTGTTAGTTTTCAGAGCTTATCAGTTCGTATGTTTAAATTTAAATTAAAAAATGTTTTGAGATGTAACTGGCAACCGATAGGGGTTGTTTACTGTTATTGTTACGAGCTGATTTATCAAAACATGTTATAAAGCAATGTTTTATATTTATGTACATTTTCTAACACGTCATATTATCTTGTAAATGCGGATTGAACCAGTATAGATACTAAAAATTCAATATGATATGCATAAATTATTATTATTGGCGCTGAAGCTAGCCCAGCCACAGACTAGAGAAGATTCGATTTGATATAAAAACGACGAGCTTCCTAGAAAAAAATAATTATAAAAACACCTTGCTTATTTTTTGTAAAATTTGTTAAATATTGTTCATGTAAATTTCTTGGTATTGTTCCATAGAACATAAGCAATAATGTAATAAGAAAATTTATTTCGAATTTTAAATCTTTGTTAAATTACAAATGAAAACGCTTTGAAGCTCAAAATTATAATATCAGATACCTACTACTAATACATATTATAAACGCGAAATTTTGTAAGTATGGACTGATGTTTGTTACTCTTTCACATAAAAACTACTGAATGTATTTTAATGAAACTACAATAATATGGCTTATACAATATACAGAATAACACATAGGCTAAAATTTCTAAAGATTTTGTGTAAATTGTCCAAAATAGCTTCCACTTCCAAAATCGCTAGAGTTACAAATGAATGTATGATGGAAATGTTTATCTTCAATAGTCCTACAAAAAAGCCCGCAACAATATATATTTATATCTTATGTGTAAGCCATTATAGCCAAAAGAGTGAACCTTGCTTACAATAACATATTGATTCCTAAATGAAAATAGATACTTTTATCGTTTCTGGTATTTAAAGTAGATAAAATATGTTTTACACGCTACATCATTTTGACAAATATTATTTTAATCCTGCGCAAACGAAGTCGCGGGCACCAGCTAGTTAATAATATTTATTCCAAGAAATTCTATCAATACCTCCTTTTCATGAAGAAGTGAATAAGGAATATATAATATCACGCATCTATAACTCTATTGTCTATATCAGTAGCTGACAAAGATAATCGATATGTTTATACAAACTTGCGTATAAAAATATCATATTACAACAGTATATGCCCCTAAGGGCAGGAACACTCAAAATAAATAATCGTAGACAAAAATGACAAAGCTTTGTGAAATCGAATAATGTAAGGTTTCAGTGCCTTTGTTAATCAAAAACCTTTCACAATATTCAATTCAGATTAGCAGTACATGTACCTATTTGAATATTAATTACATTTAATATGGCCCTTGATCTTAAGTTTTGATAACAATATTGAATTGCTAAACGTGACGTTAATGTAATGAAACATCATCTAGCAATATGTCACTTTCAGGAATAGACAAATTAATATTTGTAATACACACAAAGGAGGTTCTCACTTCACGAAAACTTTATTTTCTTACCCGGTTATTTAAAACCCTATTTTTTATATTTTGTGGCGTGTGTACATTATTTTTTTATTCTTATCGTTTACATTACATTAGTGTACTACTTGAAATTAAGCCTATTTTTTCATAATATAGTTTTCCTGTTATAAGATTAAGCTGCTGCATGTAGCAAAGATTTAAATATGTTCACCATAATTCCAATCGGGTTGTAGCCCCTACTGGCCTATACTTTTTCAATGGAATCTCTCTGTTAGCTGGAATAATCGGTCGCTCGGTCTATGGGTGTTATACTTTTATACTTTTATACAGAGCTTTAAGTACTAGATGTAAAGTTTTAAAATAACTTGATCGACGTCTCTAGACACAGCTTTTTTTAAATTACCTAATACAATTCAAATTCAAGGCGCCTTTTGCCGAGCACGTCCACCATGTGGAACCAGCTCCTGACGAGGTATTTCCGAACCAATTTGACTTAGGGTACTTCAAAAAAATTACGTACCAATTCTTTAAACGCTTTACTTGCGAGCCTTTTGGCACTGTAAGTGTGGACGGCTGTATCAAACCTCTAATAACCAATTTGCACTTTTCTATACAAACAAAATAAACACATTATATAAGTCGCATAAGTACAAGTAGTACGTAGCTAGCCCTTAAGCATCTTAAGACCTGAAAAGCCTGCCGGGTGCAATAACATTATAAGGATGCCAGCTATAAATATGAAGCCTTAATGAATCTGGCTGTGCATAATGAAGTCAACAGCATCGCAATTATCGTCGGCTGCCTGCAGCGTCTGAGACACGCTAGTAATTGAAAAATATACAGGACTTAATATTAATTACGATGGCGGATTTTATTAAAACCTCCGATACAAAAATGTACATTTAATTAGTACAGTTACTAAACTCGTTACAAATTCCTTATATGGAAATTGTATTCCTTATATGGAAATAGTATTCGTTTTTACAACAAAATCCCGAGCGAAATTATAGAATTATCACTAAATAAATTCAAAGCTCTCGTTTAAATTAAATTAATCAATAAAGCTTTTTATAAATTTGACGCATATTTAAATGATCCTAATCCTTGGATTGATTTGCTTCAGTTCAAACCATTTGTATGACTCAAACATAGCGATTAAAAAGAGTGGCGTAAAGTTAATTGCCAGTTCTTATTGCCCGCTCTTCGCTCTTGAATTGCGAACTAAATAGTAAATGTAAATTTAGAATTTATTTAACTGCTTTTCTGACGTTCATAAGTGTACTTGTTTACCTATATGAATAAAGTTATTTTAAGTTTAAGTTTAACATATAAGGTATGTTTTAGAGTCGAGACTTAAAAAATCTATTGAATTGCATGCAGGAGTCTACTAGAAACTTGACTTAGTTTGAAATCTATAACAGATATTTTCCAAACTTCTATAACTAAATCGTTTTCTCTCTCTCAACTCAAAACAATAAATTTAATCAAATTCGAAAGTTCGTAATTAGATTAGCTCTTTTGCTGTTCACCAATCCACCAATCACCAAGTAGATTGAAGAAAATGAAAATTTCATCAGGTCTTAATACAAAAAATCTTTTAATATAATATAATGCTTACCGAGGTTTTTCCCAAGAAAAACTGTCTGCGAGATAACAAAGTAAGCAGTCTACAATCTACTTTATTACTCTTCAACTAAAAGAATATTTTAAAATAGAAATATTAAGTTTTAAAAGAATAATTTTTTTCTCGTTTATTAAGTATAGTATAGTATTAAAGTTACACCAAAGAAGAAGCTTTTGAATATACGGATATTACTTATTCAGACAATGTCGTTATTACCTTTATCGCTATTACTATAGTAATGATGACGTCTTTACAGTTATTATTATAACGATATTACCTTATGAATATGAAATGTTTAGGCCACCAAGAGTTGCGACAAAACTTTTATAAACTAAGGGGATAGAAGTTTTGAGATGCCTGCCCTGCGATTCTGTAACTCACTTTTCGAACTCACACAGCGGTTTGCGCTGTGTGAGTTCGAAAAGTGAGTTACAGAATCGCAGGGCAGCTAATAACATTCCTACCTATAACGATAAATAAACGGGACTTAAACATGCGTACAATACGGTATATTTAAATATTCAATAGTAAAATTAGTTTCATTACACCGTTTTGACAAAAGCTATATTCCTATAGAGATAGGAATCTAGACCAGTTAAACCACAGACTGGCCCGTAGACCGCAGTGGCTAAAAAGTTGTATATATACAACAACAACTGTCGGAATAACTTCTTATGCGCGTTTCAGGGTATGACGTCTTGCAGTCATTGTAACCGTAGCTTTTAAGTATCGCTACATCTCTTTTTATCGCATTACACAAAGTGCGACAGTAAGAGACAGACAAGTACTAATACAAAACTAATTTTGAAAAGAGGATTTTTTTTATTAATTGGGTTATTTGTTATATTTTTAAGTGTAAATTGATCACCGAGAAGGTGTAAACTACTTTACAAATACGAAATAAAATACAGAAAAGTGTGTAGTCAAATACAGAGTTGGTTGCCGAGCTCTTCACGTCTTTAGATCCAATGGTGAACCAGAGCCAATTACAGCCACAGCACACACGCATTACACACTTAAAACGAACCGAATAGGAAGGGAAAAAAATTGATATCTCTCTTTATATATATATATATATTGTTACGAAGACGGGTCGACTGCAATGTTTTTAGATTTTTCCACTACTTAGAGAACTTTTCAGCCGGCTGAAATGTGATTTCTGACCGTTTCAGGGGAGGGTCAATCACATATTAGAAAATCGCAATTTACATAATGTTACCCTAGTTTTCAGGAGCCTGAAACATTTTTTCAGGCCGTTTCAGAACACGTGTAGTCGAATGGTACACTTTTCAGGAAACCCGTTTTCAGGCGTTTTCAGGCCTGGTTATACCCCTTTGACGAATGAATGTTCTAGAACGAATTTTCTAGGTGTGGGACAAGGACGGAATGATACGCGAGAGAGAGGGAAGATCGGAACCTTCTCGAAGCTAGACCGAGCACTCTAGAACGCCGTACGACAAGGACGGAGCAACCTGCGAAAGAGATAGCTAGTACGCACGTTCTAGAATTGTGCGATCGCTACTCAGTTGCGCTGCCGCCTAGAGAGTTCTCGAACATCGCTCCCAGGGATATATAAGCGCGCCGAAACGCGACCGATTAGTTCAGTTTTGAATGCGATACCAAGCGATAAACACCGGAGTGACAAAGTGCGAATATAGTGAAGAAAAGTGAATACAAGTACTGTGTGAAGTGCGTGTTAGTGACAGTATTTTGTGTGTTTATTTAGTGAATTTTTGTGCGTAATTTCCAGTTTTTAGTGTTAACAAATTCCTCGTAGATTTAATTGAAAATAAACCCTTGAAGAGATTTACGGCGTTTCTATCCGATCCCCTAGCTCGTAACAATATATATATTTTCTTTGATAATTGTTCATTTGTGTGTGGTTTTAACTACATTTGTCTACTTTTTAACACGTTCACTGCGCCATCATTTTTAAAGAACTTTCAGCTGGTTTGAGACCTAAGATCTGTAACACCTTCCTCTGGTGTTTGAGACCTAATCAGTCTCCTAAAAATACACTTTTGAAAATAATTTAACTTCCAAAACAATATATATATTTTGAATTTTTTGTGGTGAAAGATAGCTATCTTTATATTTTGCTAGGTTCGCACGCAGTTACGACATTTGAATAAATACAAATAACAAAAAAATTAGATATCGATTGTATCTCGTACCGCACCCGAAGATAGTTCAATATGTGTAGTAAGTAGTGATGGGAATAAAATAATATCTCAGTTATCGATTCTAAGTTTTATAATTATCAAAGTTTTTTCATTAAAACATGGTAAGCAATTGATTTTGAATTGAATCTTGAATTACGCGCAATGGTAACAATTCGTTTTTTTTTAGAAGCGTCAGTGCTGTTTAACTGGTGTGCTCCAACGAAAAGGTTTATCGTTAAATATTTCATAATCAGAATCACTTCATTATTAGTCAATGGGGGCAAATTTGAACATTTTCCAAAACAAATATTTTACTGACGATAGCAGTATAATCGCTTGATTTTTTGTTAGAAACCTCACCAATAAAATAGATTTTTTACACTTTTTTCTTTTAAACTTAATCACTCATTGTTTATCAAAATAATCAACACGCTGATATATACCAGTTTATTTCAAAACTGCCCGGACTTCCGAATTCATTCTAGGACAACACTAAAAATCCCATCCTCCATCTCTTGCGTCTAGAGGCGTACATTTCAGAGTACCGACATATCTCCTAAGCAAGGAATTAAAACAATTACAGTACTGTTTAGGACCTAATCCATCTCTAATTTATTTTTAAAGTCCTTGAATTCAGTTTAAGTACGAAGCAAATATGTAATTGTCCTGCTCATTCTTAAAGAACTTTACAAGTTACATCCTCCCGCAAGGAGTGAAAAAACACGATTATGTTCAACGCACAATACAAAAGTCCTGCAAGAGATCTGATAGATCTCGTAATCAACGAACGTGTTAAAACGTATAATAAGTTGTCCTTTACACGTGATTAATGACCTGCACTTGATCTTCGCCATTTTGTAGTTGTACAACCACATCCGGCGGTGGCTAAAAGCCTGAACTGACGGCTTCCGGCTGAGAACTGACAAATGACTGCTCTCGTTACAGCTACTTTGTGTCTAGAAATTTTCTTGTAATTTATTGAAATATTACTTTTGGATTACTAAATAAATTTATAAAAACAAACATTAATTTTTAATTGTCGGTTCGCCTCGGCCTAATATATGTAATTGTCTACTTTTTCAGATAAGAATTTTAACCCTATAAAATTACTATTGTTATGAATGGGATTTGGCAGTATTAAAATTAAAGTATTATTTAGAGTAATCAGTATAAAAATGGCTGTCATTAAATTTAAAAAAAAAACTAAAAAAAATAGTTTTTTTAAGTGACTGACTCACTTATATTATACTTAACAGAATTATAAAATGTATAACTATATATGTTCCATAGCCTATGATGACTAAAATGGTTTTTAAAATCTTGTCAAATATACCATTGCCAAACACTATAAAATAATGATTAATTTACTTTTCTTCACTTTCCTCTTATAAACGTCTAGAAAAAGGTAGCAATGGGTACGCTTTATCAATTTCTTAATGTTGTCTATAATAATTGGCATTACGTATAATATAATCATCGTAACTTCTTAGATTTAGGTTAGGTTAGGTTATATTATAACCAATAAAACATAGCTACAATCGTATTGGTTAAATTCAAACACTTTAATCGAGTAAAGTACCTTGAAAATCGCCTACATTTTTGGTTCCATCACAAAGAATATGCGCTAATTAGAACGGCGATGTTCTAATATGCAAAGTGGCACGTCAGAGGACCCTTGACCGAGCAAAGACAAAGCCTTCCCCGAGCCAAAACCTGCCAACACTTTGTCTTCGAGATGCACTTCATGTACTGTTTTAAATCTATCTGGGTTATGGCATTTGATTATACAGCCTATTCAACTCTTCTATCGTAGAAAGTTATTGTTTCAAGAGAATTGTTTTCTTATACCTAGGTAACACTGAAAATTTTTAGAAAATGAAAAACGGCTTAATGTAGAAAGTTGCCAATACTTTTATTGTTTTTCGTATTAATCTCCGTTCCTCTCACATCGTCGCATTCGATGGAACCACTGAGAAAAACAGTGGGCCCATTCTTCCTTAGGGGTCTCTTCTATGGCATTTTCGGACGCTTTCACCGCATCTTCAGGGCTCGTAAAGCGAATATCTCGAATTTTATCTTTAGTTTTGGGTTCGTAGCAATATATCCAACTTTCATCATTTGTGACGATGTCAAATACAGCATTTGAGTCACACCCGTTGAACTTATCTAACATTTAGCGACACCAGTCCATGCGAAGGTGTTTCTGGTCGTCGGTTAAAGTATGGGGAATCCATCTGGTACAAAGCTTCCTGACGCCTAAATGTTCGTGTAATATTTTTTGAACTTAACTCATACCAATGCCTAGGCTTGCCCGTATCTGCTGATAGGTCACTCTCTTATCTTCCTCTATCATGCGTCGCACAGCACTGATGTTATCTTCAGTAGTCGCTGTTAAAGGACGTCCCTCACGCGGATCATCATTGAGATTGCTACGTCCACGCTTAAACTCGTTAAACCAATTGTTAATAGTGGCACGAGATGGGGTTTTATTAAGAAATGCTAATCGCAGCCTATCATAGCTTTGTTGTTGAGTAAGCCCAGTATAATAAATCATTGACCGTATATTTTCTCGCGTTAGGTTCATTTTCACGTGTAACAAGAATTTTAGATTTGCCGCCAATTCACAAAAACAAATGACAAATGAATGCAATATACTACACTAGGTTACCAAAGAGTTCTACAATTTTTTGATTAGCAATGTTTCTAACTGGCCAATTCTAAAAATTTTCACTGTTACCCACGTACAGTTCAGAACGTGAAATTACAACGCCTGTTGGGCATAGCAAAATGTTTTCCATGAAACATAGTGTGATTCGTGAACTTAGACACGACACTTTTGAAAAAGTTACTTTAATTATATTTGTCTATAATGTGATTGAAATGCAAATTGTATACTGGTGGAAAAATTGTGTCACAGTGATAAATGACTCCACCGATTTTTAAGAGTTTTTATGAGTAACGGGGGCCCACTCCTTCACTTACTCTTATACTTTGGACAATTTTATTATTTTTTGTAAGTAACCTTTGTACCAGTTAACCAGGAATTTACGCACAACGGGCCATATGAGCGGCTTAATACGGAAATTGAGACCACGCTACACTAAACACTCACCTTTTCACCACCTACCTCTATTTTTAATACATTACTGTATTAATATGTGATATTAGTACTGTAGTATATATGTTGTACGCTCTACAAGTAGAGAATTCATTTTTGGAGCGTGTAAAAGATCATGCCGTAGCACAATTTTACATTTGTCGTAGCACAAATGTAGCACATTACTCCAACAAAATGTACAACGCTATGGAAAACTTTTCAATTAAGCTTTTATACGATACTTATTTTAAAATTAAATTACGTTGGTAAAGTGCCAAATGAAAGGAATGAAAATATTAAATTAATTTAAACGTATTCAGTCTTATTTGATCACGCCTTAGTGTAAGATATTTGACAAAAATTTATAATTTTGTAAAGTCCATTTTAGGTTTTCACCCTTATATAAACTCTTTTGCAAAAAAAAACCGGGCACCCACGGAAATCTACGTTCTTAGGTCGAATTACGTTAATTAAATGAAATTTAATTGTCTGGCGAAGTCTGTATACTTATAATCATGTGAATTAATGCGCCTAAAATAGATTCTGGCATTTTTTGATATTGACAGCCAAAAGCTTCCTCTTGACCGTCCTGATAAGCTAACTTCTGCTCCTCTTAAGGAAGATTCAATTTTTTTTGATGACAATGTGGAACACAAACAACGTACATGCAAGAAGTTGGGATCCATCGTTTTGGATTAGCCACCTCCAAGTCCTTACTTCAACCGAATTGAGCATGTCAAGGATGTTCTAAAGAGACGAGAAAGATCAATGCAACCACCTCAACAAAACATCATTGAGCTAAAATGAGTCATTGCAAAAGAGCGGAAACGTATTCCTAAAAACGTTATTAAAACATCGTGGAAAGCATTCCCAGAAGGTTCAAGCTGTGACTTTGGCAAGGGGGCTCACTCGTTATTAGGTTTTTACATTTGTATCTTTATTTAATTAAAAAAGTAAAATAATATTTTTGTCTTTATTGCCGACCTCTCTTCGCTCCCTCGGTTTTAAAATTGATCAGAAATTAATTTAAAAAAATCCAGTAATGACTTCACGCGTATTACACGATTATAACTACGCAGACTACGTCAGACAATACTATTTCATTTAATTACCGGAAATCGACTTTAGACCGTAAATTTCCTTAGGTGCCCGGTTTTTTTTGCAAGAACTTTATATTTACTATCTTGATGTCTTAGTTAAAACATTGTATTACGATTTTTGTGCACATGTATTTGTGTATGTATAAAACATACGCGAGAAATAAATTTAGCTAGATCAACATCAGTCTCTCCGTACCTTGTTAAATTAAAAATAATTAGTGTAGTTGACTTACGAAGTGACCTTTGTGATTTTGTAAGAGAAAACCTAATTACAGCATTGACTTTTATACTTAGACTTCAATTAAGTTATAATATCCATTATAAATAAGAAAAACTATAAAACTATCGGCTTGCCTTAGACCCAAAAAGTCGACGGCAAGTGTCAGGCACAGGAAGCTGATCACCTACTTGCCTATTAGATTGACAAATGATCATGAAACAGATACAGAAATCTGAAGCACATACCTAAAAATGTTGTAGCGCCACTGATTTATTTTTATTAAAAGTACGTTAAAGTATCGCCTATGATTGACGTGTTGATATAATTTTACGAGAACACATTTACATAAGAATACATAAATAAATAATAAATGATTTAATAGATCTGCATGATCTTACCCATTACGGCATCTTTAATAATTATAAATTCGATTTGGAGTTATTTTTTCCTTATTCAGAGTCAAATGAATATACATTATTACAATTAATTTGACCAATATTAGGTTATAAATAAGGATTATTGTATCACGAGTAATACCTTCAACTTTGCCTTTGTCTACAACTCAATAAGATTAATGATTTGGGATTTGGCTTTACGAGTTTTCCTTGATTATATGTGATCCAATATTTATACGTTTATTATTTATTCATTTATAATATAGGTAACGCAGGGGGAAATAACTTTTGATGGTAATATTACTGTTCTACATAGAACAGGAAGCTCACAGGCTCACCTGATGTTAAGTGGTACAGCCGCCATGGACACCCATAATTCCAGAAAGCTCGCGATAGCGATGCCGGCCGTTTAAAAAATAGTACGCTCTTTCCTTCACTTCTCTTAGAATTGATAGTACAATTAATGGTTATTCAATCGTATATACTTAATAAGTATAAATATTAAATATATTTTCAAAATTTACATATTATTATTTTTACAATATAACTTGGTAAAACAATTACAACGCGGTTTTTTATGTAAAAAGGTAACCATGGTAACAAACCTGTTTAGTCCATGTTTTATCATAAGTCCGTCAATGTCATTTTATAAGCAAATACAAAGTGTTTTGTGTGACATAGGAACAACTGTGGACCGGAAACAGACTTCCCAAAATCCGAAGTTTAACTGAAGTATACAGATAATTACAGCTTGACATTACAATCGAAATCTATAACCTAAGCCCCACTTTCCTAACTACATCCGGTTGTAATGGGCCGCAAGCTTAGAATCGATGGATCCATAAATACGCAAATTTTTTTTTATGTAGTCTTTCTGCGTCACTTTCAAACCCCCAATAATAATGCATCTATTTGAATATAAAATTTCAGTAATATATGTTAACACTTAAAAATTAAATGGTATTTATGCTAACCTTTTATTCAAAACAAAATTTAATCTATTTTGTGTCTGTACTACAAACCTTGTATCTGTGTAGAAATTAAGGGCAATCCATTACCTGAAAAAAATTATCATTGTTAATTTTCTTACCAAACTAATGAGTTTTCACATAAACTTTTAATATGAAGACCCCTCTTATTTTATTATCCATATCAAATAAAAGTAGCTGCTATGCTATGCTAGTGACATCTATTTCTTTTAATGAGAATTCTTAGTTCTATTAGTTGTTCAATTTTAATTTAAAATTTATCACAATTCGATTAGCATTAGGTATATGTACAAAACAAAACAAATAAACGAAACGAAATGATATCATTTTACTAATTAAAATTTAAGGTAATAGAGCATCAAATGTATGCGTCAAAATTCGAAAAAGCCCTAATGCAATCATTTTTATTTAACATATACATTGTCTTTTATATAGCATGATTGATGTTTAAAAAATGCTTAAAATCTAACACGTAATCGTCTTACGATTTTGGCGCCATTACCACACGAAATGTCAGTAAAAAAATATACTATTTATAGACTAAGTAACTTAACAATACGTTTTAGCATTTCTTGTCGTTTTCTGAATACTTATATATCAAATTACTAGTCAACGCCTGAATTAATTTAATCTATAATTAATTTGTCAGTAAAATAATTTAATTTAGACCCAATATTTCTTTAATTACCTGCTTTTGCATTATTATTATTATTTGTAGACGAAGCCGAGCTGAAAAACGATGCTCCAGTCAACCTCGCTCTGCGTAGAATCCACCACATGATAAGTTTTTCTAAACTTTCACAAAGCACAAATACACAATAAATATGCTATGTTTTGAACCTAATAATATTTTCCTTAGTTTTCAATAGTATTTTAAGTTATAAAAGTGTGTTTTGATGTCAAATCAGGGTTTGGTTTTCAAAGTAAAGACGTCTTCTACCAGAGAAAATGGCACAGTACTGAGTTCTATTTGGTAGTTAGTTCGGAGAGGATTCTTCGCGCCTGCGTCGTACTACAGGTGAAATTTTATACAGTTTATGATTTATGGAGCCTCCATTGTTCCCGGGATGTTTGTTGTTGTTTTAAATTTATTTTCTTTTCAGAATTTAAAGCTGCATCTGATATTGTATGAGATGTTTGTATCGTATTATATTTTTGTAGCTGGATTTTGTATTATGCTGTAAAAATATTTGGATTTCAATTCTAAAAGGAATATAGTTTAGTTGAATTCAATTGTAGTAATTATGGGCGAAAGTTGTGTGTTTATTACGAAGTAACGAAGCAGAAAACGTTTACGACAGATTGAGTCAATTAATGTTACAGAAAGATTACTTTTGTGTGTTTTATTAGCTGTCACCTATAACGGAGTAGGACGAACGTGAGATAAAGGGCGAGCTGTGGGCGCACTGAGAGACATTCACTATAATCTATCTATTCGAGTCATCGTGACGTAAATAGACGGATTTAAATAACAAAATATTATTTAAAAAATGCTACTTTTTGTTTTAACTGAAAAGCTGCAAACATCTGACAAATAACCAAATGATAGAGTGTGAATACGAAGTTTTACATATAATCTTTGTTTGTCGTTTAAATTTGATTTTAGCATTCATAAAAACAAAAAAAGACTAATTGCGCTGTAACTAAATATTTTTTCGTGTCTTTCTCTGTAATAAAGAAACTAGTACTTTAGATAAAACGGCGCGATAAGACTGATATAGTTTTAATAAAGTTCTGACGATCACAGACGATATTATTTACGCATTTATTATTAGCGGCCTGTCCCGGCTTCGCACGGCGTACAAATAATAATATTTTCGTAATAAATATAGTCATTACTGACGGATAATTTAGCATTCTAATGGTGTATTAAGTTTTTAAATCTGAATTTTTTGTGTTACAAGCATATAAAAACAGTTTCTATTTAATCGTGAGTATTAGGTAGAATAAATGATATTAATCTTTATATACGGAGTAAGGATGTGACTGTTCACGAAGGCTCTTCTTAGTTTGGTAAGCAAGAGTGTTGTCAGCGCTCTCTTATGTTTTATTAACGCTTTTGTATGAGAAAAAACCTGTATTGTGTTTGCAACAAATAAATTCCTGCGTTTAAAGTAAACACCTGACCCGTGCATCCGTGCCCGAATAGTGTAGTTTCAACTTAAGGTCGATCTGTAAATACTTTCAACCAGGCCTCAAATCCACGTGTTAGCCAGAAGGCATTAGCCTATAAATATATCAATTAAATACAGTAACATTTATGACCCTGAAAACTCGAGAAGCTGCAAAAAACTTAATGTTTTATCCCCAAAGGGAAAGATTAAATTGAATATATGGCTTTATTTGTACTAAGTCTATTTGTGAAGAAAAGCTTCGGAAACCTTTTCTAAACGAATTTAAGAAATATCAAGGCGTGAAACAGTTGGAGTGGATGTTGAAATAAAGCGACCCTTATTCGTCTTACACAATTACTGAAACCTGATAAGATAGAAGATAACATTACGTCTCAAGGGACTCGTTTTTTCCTTAGACTTAATTAGCTCTTAAACAAAATTAAAATGTTACAAGTTAACGAAAATTGCTTAGTAACCACATAACATTTTTGAAAGATTTTTATATTTATTATAACTTGGTCCTATCTTATACCAGCTTCCCGCTGAAGTATTTCCGAAATAATTCGAATTCGGGTCCTTCACGAAAAGAGGGTACCAATTCATAATTCATAATCTGCCTTTTGGCAGTGTCCATGGGCGGCGGTATCACTTAACATCAGGTGAGCCTCCTGCCCGTTTGCCTCCATATAAAAAAAAGATATAAAAAATCTAAATTTCTATATCTGTTTCGTAATCATTCATTATTTTTAATTGGTTTCTTCCTTAGATACTAAACTCCATGCAAAACAATTAAAAAGATAAAATTAATAATCAAGGGACGCTACGACGGCTATTGGTTTGATAGACGAGTAGATAGTCAGTCTTTTACGCCTGACACATGCCGTCGACTTTTTGGGTCTAAGGCCACCTTCATTACGATGTTTTTCTTCACCGTACGCGAGTCTTAAATGCGCTCATAGAAATTCCATTGGGGACAACATCTTAACAAGTTTTTTAACTAGCTATTTGTCACTTACAGTACGTTTTCCAGTAACATTTCTTTCCTATGGCTTTTAATTATTATTTAATTTAAAAGAAACCATCTGTGTATATTAAGATTTAATATGTTTATGTACATATTTTGTTTTTAACTAGCTTATCCCTTTGTTTCCTTTTGATGTCTTTGTTTATTTTTTTCTCGCGTGTTGTTTCCGTTTTACTTGAAACTGGATTAAGTATAAACTATTGCCATTAAAAAAAAACGATTTGTGTGTGTTTTAGTCTATGTTTGCAAGTCTGTGTTGTCATGCTTAAACTATCAAGCTATTTATTTATTAGTCATCTTACAGCTAACATGCATATTTTAAAACAAACACTTAGACAATATAGAAAGCCAAAACAGATTACATAGATAAACAATATATAATATTATGATATGATTGACATTTTACCACTTTGTTATATTTTATTTATTAGAACTAAAATTGTAGTTTATGTATATTTTCTTTAGATTTTCTACATAAATATCCTTAGAAACAACAAGGCATTGAAGGATGGCAGGAGAAGTCAGAGTTGATCGCCGACCCGTTGACCAAATTAAGACTATTATGGGTCTCACATCCCTAATGCCCGGAGACAAGCTAAGGATAGAGTACTGTGGCGGCAGCAAGTCGTCGTATTGGTTAGGGCTTTTCAAGTCAGGCACTACCTTCATAATGAAGATTAGATATGTTATGGATATGATATACGTAGTTTCGGATAGTTTCGGTTAAGGTTATTAGATTCAAGTAAAATATAAACACAAATAGTATGTAATAATTTGGTTTATATTTAGTTCATATAGGTAAGTAATTATTATATACCTCCTCAATTTTAAGTTAAGTACATTAAAATAAAAATGCAATAAATTTAAAAGTTGTAAAACAAGCTTTATACATTGCACATATTAACTTATAACCTATTAAATGTTTTCTTTTTAATTCTTTTTCTGTGTAATGAAACCCTCAAGAAAAAGCCGTCGATTTATTTAGACTCCGCCCTAACACGAAACTATCTGAAACTTGTGAAACGGATACGGTTACGGTTAAGGATATATTTTTTATTTTCGGATATTGGTGAATACTACGAAGAAGATATTTAAAAATAATAAAAAATGTATTTAAAATATTACAGAAAGATTTTTACATTACTGTAACAATTTCTGTTGTCTATATTCATTGTTTTTTTTATAGTGTTAGCCTAGTGGCTTAAGCGATCGTCTCACAACCTTCGGTCGTGCTTATTAAACACGTGTTTATACTGGTAAAGCAAACATTCTAAGGCCACTGACAATGTGTCAGTCACAGAAGGAAGATCACCTACAGGATTGAACCCCTGGATTATTATTTTATATTTAGTAGTATCTAAGGCATAGTTTAAAATGTTATTTTGTATAGTTTCTTTAGTTAATTAAATTGTATGTAATGTGTGTGTATTGTATGTGTTGTGTAATGTGGTGGAACCTTTTAAATAAATATAATTCAAACTTCATATCGCATTACAGATTTCAATCTACAAACTCAGTCGTCCACACATCTGAAGTTAATAACTTGACAAGATAATTAACTGGTTAATTGCGAAAATGTAATAACCACTACGAAACATGAGCGTTATTATTATCAAAACACGATTTATTTAGAGCATAAAAGAAATGATTAATATAAAATTACAAAATATATTTGAACGTATACTTTAAAAGGAGCAAAAACAGTTAAGTACATCAAAGAAATTCTAGCTGAATATTCTCCAAATATATTTATTTAATTGTATATTAGCCTTTTTTGAGGAACGATGTAGATATAATACCTATTTCAATAATATTCAGTGCTCTATAAGTGTTTTGACAGTTCAGTTCAGTTCAGTTTTTCCTAGAAGTGATTAAGTGTCTCTATAATTTGTATTTATAATCAAAAAATCCGCGCCAGCTTTTATTTGTAACTATATAATTTGTCACAGTCGTAGAATAGTGACGGATCTAACAAATAGTAAACCTTACAGGGCAGCCATTTCAAAATGATATAAGCATGTTTGTTTTTTGTCAAACCTTTTTTCATTCATATTCTGTAATTATGAAAATTGGCATACAAGCAAACAAAAGGGTTTGTTTTGAAACAAATTAAAAATAATAACATTACATTACACAGTTTTCTAGAAAAATCACATGCTTCTATGAGCGTACCTATCAAATCCGTCACTTTACCGACTGATTAATTTGAAATTTAAAACACATGAATTTTCAAAGATCCAAATATGATAAAAAGTGGATTTTGTTTTTTTTTCAAATCCGACATTGATCATGACGAATAATTATGTTATTCTTTAATTGGAACAGAATCTTTTACAAACTTATCGATGGTTACGTCAAGTATTATCGATTAAGCAGTACGTTATTTTATTAATTCATGCTTCCGTGGAATTGTTCCAAAAATGTCTACGAAGCACTGCCGTTTTATGATTTGGCATTCTTATAAACAATAAACTAGAATGCCAAATCATAAAATGACTGCTTCTCGACTGATTTGAGAGCGACCGCCGATGCGAAAACCGCTGTGTGAGTTCGAAAAGTATATACAGAATCGCAGGGCTGATCGGGTTTTAGGCTGTGTTAGAATTATATAATTAATTTAGGCACGGAAAGTGTGATCAGATAACACGACACACGTGTTTGCTTAATATAATTTAAATCCACACAAATTTCCAACACAAGAACTGGATTACCCGCTTAGTATGTATGGGTGCATAAAGCAACAATTATACCAATAGGTTACGGAAAAACTGGATCCCCTGGCACAAGTAATTTGTATTTACACATTGAATATAATTTACTTAGTATATGGTATTAACTTTACAATTTTACATATTCAGAAACATGATGGAAAATTTATGGCGCGAAATAAAAGCCAATGGAAATGAGAGGCTAGATATAATGTCATTAGACTATACTATTGCAAAAACTTTATGCCCAACTTTACTAAAATTTTATTTTAAAAAATGTTAATAATTAATATTTATAGCAGTAAAGAAACTAAACCTATTAAAATAAATATTTTTTTCATGTGTGTAGGATAAATTACTATAAAAATGTTGTCTTCATTTAAATGAAAAATTACTAGTAAGCTAATACAAGATACATACTAATTCAAATTAAATGATTAAATTGACTACTAATTAGAACCTCAAGCCAGCACTTCGTGTTTGAATTAAGCTTAATTTACATTATTGATTAATCACTCAAACTATTTCACAACCTGCTCGTTAACCGTTTTATCTATTCTAATAATTTGAACAGTGTTGGCCTAGTGGTGGCCTTAGTGGATTCAGCGTGTGACTCTCATCCCTGAGGTCGTAGGTTCGATTCCCGGCTGTGCACCAATGGACTTTCTTTCTATGTGCGCATTTAACATTCGCTCGAACGGTGAAGGAAAACATCGTGAGGAAACCGACATGTCTTAGACCCAAAAAGTCGACGGCGTGTGTCAGGCACAGGAGGCTGATCACGTACTTGCCTATTACATTGAAAAATGATCATGAAACAGATTCAGAAATCTGAGGCCAAGACCAGACAGAAGTTGTAGTGCCGCTGATTTGGCCGATTCTTGCGCGCGCATGCCGTAGCAGTAGGAAAACTAAAAACAAGGCATCTAAAAAATCGAATCTATTTGCTGATCTTTTCCTAATAGCTTCGAAACATGGCGGCACCAATGAAATTTCCTAAAATTTCCTCACTTACGCTAAAGGAAAACAGATTGACATCAAAATACCAATATTTATTTGCTAAATTATTTGTATGCAGATATCTAAACATATGAAATATTACATTATTATTAGTTAATTATTGCCGGAAGCCGACTCTGTTTTACTCTTCGACCAAAAAATTATGCCTGTAAAAGAAGTCTACCCTACTGAGTAGTTAAAGTAGTATTATTAATAAGCATGTATATAAATATGTTGTTTTGCTCAAAACTCGAAGACGTTTGAATTGAATTTTTATGAAGAGAAAAATTTTAAAAATATAAAAATCAAAACTTAAGTACTAACTGAAGTTTTTATCTTGGAAAACTGAAGTCATAGCAAGATGAGAATATCATAATGATCTATATGTTGGTATGTAACCTACACATCTTAGGTACACCACCGAGACGGTTATTATAAATTTAAAATACAAAGAGAACTCTCCTTGTCTATGATAAGTAACAAGCAAAAAATCTTTAATTAAACGTTTAATTAAAATTTTCTTTGAAGAAAAAATGAAATTCTTGTGCGCGGTCTGGGTGAAAATTAAAAGTCATCGTAATCTCTCTGAAATTATGAATTTTAGGCGCAAATTCATTTATCCGTATAATCCAATTTTATTGTTAAATTTAGTTCTGCTATTTCTAATTGCAAAGGAAATTGAATTATTATTAGTTCACTGATTTTAAACAAATTTGAAATAAATCAACGCAAACCTATTAATTTGTTAATTGTAATTTAGTTATTTTGGTCGACTCTTCTCTCATGAATTCTATCATTCTCACAAATATATTTGTATGTACTAGCTTTACTTTAGTTGTATTTTTTAAGGCATGAATAATTACTGTGCTTACCAACCCTAAATACATAATTATTTCAGCGGTAACCAAACTTGCACATTGGTAACAATGCCCGTCAACAAATTAACCACAACTTGAATATCTAAGAAAAAATCGTATGAAGTTGTTAGTTTTAACAAAAATCAGTCGAATTCGTGATGCAAACATTACTAACTTCCACGCATCGGCAATATAATAATTATAAATGACGTCCGGACAGAAAAACTGTTAAATTTATGCTGTTTGTTTATATATAATAGGGGGTAAACGGGCAGTAGGCTTACCTGATGTTAAGTGATACCACCGCCCATGGAGACCGCACACTCAGATTGCAGGAGGCTCGCAAGTGCGTCCTTTTAAGAATTGAAAGGCTCCTTTAAGAAAACTTAAAGGACCCTAGGTTGAGATGTTTCCACCACACTGTTATAAACTTCTTTTCGTATGTGTACAATAAAAAAAAAATCTAACTTGAGAGTTGAGACCATGGATCCCATGTATCCCGGCTTATTAGTCCTTTCATTGTTGGTAAATAATAAACATAGTAAGGAAACTATCATTTCCTAGTTTCAACACACGCGTTCAAAAAAATTATGCATATATGACCCATAAAAAGTCATTTAATCAATTAACATTCTTTAATGTCAATTAATGTCATGCTATTGATGCTGCTTTTTATGTACATTCACGCAGCACGCTTCTGTGAGTAAATGAATTTCTCAAACGCAGCCATCATAGGGGTACAAGAATCCTTGCTCCTTCGCCCCCTCCTCCCTTGGGGAGAAAATTTAATTTCATGTCCATTGTTCCCGCGAATCTTATCGAAACAATACGACTTGAGCCCTTGAAAATTAAACGTCGGACACAAAGGACTGAAATATTACCGTACCTTATAAGGCCCGTTAGACTTCAATGAGGTATGGGGCACAGATATGTCTTCATTCGTATTGAAACATGTAGTAGATCGGCAATAATAATGTAAAATTCCTTTAAAGACAAATTTGCGCCCCATTGTGTGTGGCAGAATATGCGAACTTACGATTGTACCACCTTACACATTTTTGTACCATATTCTTGCAATAAATTATTATTTTTAAATCAATTCCCAGAGGATTTGTTATAGCCGATGTCAACCTTTATATAATTTTACGTATACCAATTAAACCCAAAATGCAAAACTGGAAATTCGTCAAAAACTTTCAGAGAACATTTCAAACGCAACTGTCAGGCTTTTTTCCAACTTTTGTTGCAATCCGCTTCGAAACTTTTGAGGCTGAACTACGATTTTAACTCAATACTTTTTTGTGTTCTCTCTTTTTGTTAGAGTCCAGTGGGTTTGATGTCAGAATGACCTTCACTAATTTCATAGACATATAGACATATCATTTATTACAAAACAAAAACACACACATAAACACACAAAATAACAATAATCAAAGAGAAAAAATTAAACAAAAGATATAATGAGAGATATATAAAAATATTTTTTTTATGCTTTTCGCAAAAAAAAGAATATATTAATACTTAGTAGAGAATAATAATATGAGCAAAAGTTAGCAGTATAAGTAATGAAGTTTTGTGTAATGTGGTGTGAACTAAATATAATAAAATTAAAAGTTAAAAATAAGAATAATTGTTAATTAATTTCACGATAGCATAAATTGCTGAATAATAATGTATAAAAAACGGTACATGGCATGCTCTATACGAAAATTACCAAAAGTAATAAATAAAAGTAATTCATTTTCACCACGCAAATATACAGTATTTACAATATTCTTAACCTACATAGTAATAATAAAAAATAAAAAATAATAAATAGAAAGTTAAAAGAAATTTAAAAAGTTTGTGTACCTGCAGCAGTAACAAGTAGCATTTCCTCGCTGTATTGCGATACTTATTCGTTGAGCTTGGAAAGCAACAGCTCTGGGGTCTCCAGTACCAGGCGCCAACTTATATATTTAATTAAGTAGTAATAATAAAAGTAGTTCACGTATTCACAAACACTGAAGTAATTCCTTAATATAAATACAATGTGACCATATATTAAAATTAACAATTATGTGTGAAATATGCTTAAAAGTATTCCGTAATCGAATTGATTACAGGATTAACAAGTTACAAATGAAATAAATAAATTAACACTTATACACTTTGCTTTTTTATCAGTGGCGCTACAACCTTTTTAGGTCTGGGCCTCAGATTTCTGAATCTGTTTCATGATCATTTTTCAATCTAATAGGCAAGTAGGCGGTCAGCAGATCGAACCTACGACCTCAGGGATGAGAGTCGCACGCTGAAGCCACTAGGCCAACAATGCTCACTTTGCTTTAGTTCGTCAAATATTTGCAAACACCAAAACTATAATGTCAGACACTGATTGCTCTATTTCGAAGAACAGTTCTCGTTCTTAGATCGAACCAATCAATTCTCCAAACAATTTGTATGGTTTACCGAATTCTAAGCGAACAATGTATCAGTGTTTCCGTTTAGTTTCAAATTTTGGGGTTCAAACACTGCCCATGTTTTCCATACAAAAGTCTATCATCACTATTCTATTTAGACTCATAAGTTCAGTTAATTTCTTTATTATTCTTTATTTCTGTTATAAAATTATATGTTATAACAGAAATAAAGAATAATATATATATAAACAATCACAAGTATATAATTATATGTTGTAATTATAAACTTGTGATTGTTTACACGTGTATTTTATTGTGAAGTAAGTCACTGTTTCAGTGGTGTTGAGTGGGTTGTAGTCTGACCGTATTTTCTTTGTTTTCCGTAAGTGGAATTTATCAATACTTTTAGTATTGTTCGTGTTAAGAGTAGGGGAAACTTAAGTGATTAGAAAGTTGGCATTATCTTTTAGACACGATCTTCTCTTTCATGTCAGGGTAATGTTGAAAAAAAGTAGAAAGATGATAGCGATCATTTGTTTGATGTAATCGAATGGGTATCATCTTGTGTAAGCGCCCGGTGCCTCGTAATCACATTACCGAAGACTAAGAGATGGTAGGGTTGGCACAATCTCAAAAATATATTCTATAAACGCGTTGAAAGTAAAATATGATCGTTTTGAAATATGGTACTTCATGTTAATCTTCAGAAAATAGGCTAAAAATTTAATAATCCTAGACCCTAAGGTTACTTGATTGGGGCTGTGCTAGAAAAAGTGTGAAGTGCCTGCATCTAGCATCTCAGATGGTGACCATATAACTGAATTGACTAGGAGTGTAAAAGGGAAATAGCAAGCCAAAATAATGGCATGGAATTAATATTTTCATGTTATCTAAGACATTATCAGATATTCTGAAAATTGGTATGGCGATGTTATGAGAGAATTCAAATGGAATTTTAAGTTTGCTCTTTAATATTATTCTAGAAAAATTAGCAGCCCTATAGCAGATCGATTGAACTATAGAAGCCCTTACAGTAAGCTTCCACGGGCACCTGAGGTACGAATTGTCGAGTCAACGACTCACGTAAGATACTTCGATTTTTATTATCTAAGCTTTTATTCACGAAGTCGATTGGTTCTCACTTATTTCGAACGTACCTGTATTTATATCCGATATAGAATTATTTTATTTGTTAAATTACTTTTTTATCTAAGAAAATATAATAAGTATAGTCAGGTGGGGTAAATGCATGAACGGGGCAATTGTAATACCATAACTTTAACTGTTTACACACAAAAGAAACTAGTGCTGGCATCTCTTATACACGTAAAGTACTTCTTGCACTCCACTCTGACAACTTATTGAATCTGATGGATTGACAGATTTTCACCAATCTCGTTGCAATAAAAACCAAAGTATATTTCAATTTGCGTATTTTATTGCCATTACCCCAGATTAGTAACTATCTACACTATTAGAGTTTTAACATATTTTTTACATTTACCCCTTTACACCGGGAAAACGCAATAGAGAGTTAATCTGTAATCATCTATAATTAAATATAAGTAATTACATCAAACAAAAGCCTAAAATATGTTTAATATTCACAGTAAAAGTTATTTGTAAATTGTAAAAGACCACAAAATAACAAGTCAATCTAGTTATGGTTCTCCTTCTCGCATTTACCCCCACCTGACCCTAATTTGTAAAACTGTTATACATTGAAATTGATGTATTACTGTAAACTAATATCGATAACGATCGATAGATTATGTTTTCATTACATAAAATATTACTGTCTTGGCAATAAATATTTTATTTACTAACAATACAGTATTTACAATTTTCTTAACCTAAAAAGTAATAATAAAAATTATTAAAAAGAAAATCAAAACAAATTTAAAAAGTTTGGTCCCTGTGGCAGTGTACCTTTGACGCTGGCAGCATTTCCTCGCTGTATACTTATTCGTTGAGCCAGGAAAGTGCCAACTCTGGGGTCACCGGTAGTATCTACTAGACGCCAACTTAAATCTTTAATAAGCGCCTGTGCACTTGAACCCCACGGCCCAAGAGTCCACTCCAAAGGGAACAAAATCGAAGTTGGTAATTAAATTTTGTATATTGATTGGTATTTAATAATGGAATATTGTTAAAACACACACCGAGATATACTTTCTCTCTTTAACTTTAGAGTCCTAAGTTAGCTGAATGCCCTTTGCCCCACTTGCGATCCAGCGTAGAACACTAGCCTGATCGGTCATGGGAAGCTCTTTTCACTTACTCCAGGTCACTCCAGCTTCTTTCACGTCTGCAATGATGCATGATGATCTGTTTTGGACGGCCACGTTTCCTTTTGCCTTACCTTGTATATTACAAAATAATAACTAGCCCAAGGGTTTTTATTCTTAACATCAGCAAACAAGCATTATCAGATAACGGACAGTTCGGTCATAATTGTCTAACAGCGATAGGACTTCCAAAAATAATAAAAAAATTATGTAACTGGCAATAAGGATTTCCGTGTAACCAATTTCACTAACGTGTCGATCACAGTTGGATTGTAGCCGGTTATTAGCCATTCTGAACTTTATTCCAGTGGAATACGGTTCAATTTTCCATGATACTATGTTGTATATTCCTAGGTTAGAAGAATCGAAGCACTTCTAACTTTACATTAGTAGATTGCACCTATGCGACGCCGGGTCGGTAGTAAAATATAGGAATCTGCAATGATAGATTGCAACTCGAAGTAATTTCAGTAATGGCGTCATATTTCCGAGTAACTACATTATAAAATGTTTTCCCTTGGTGCTATGAGTATAGTTTTTCATTAGAAAAGTCTTGAGTTACTTTAAAAGCGTCATAATAGATTACAATTCTAAATAATACTTATTCTGGCATATTTTATTTGGAATTTCGACATGATTTACAGGCTTCATTACTTTTACTGGATGAAAACAATTCTTTAAACAAGCCTAGCCTTATTACGAAACGTGAACTAAAAATAGTACTGTGTTTGTTAAATATTTATCTGTTTATATATTATGTGCAATGTTGACCGTGATGCTAGGCCAGCTATTCACCAATGTATTTTTCTGTCTATGTGCGCATTTAACGCTCGCTCGTAAAGGAAAACTTCGAGAGAAAACCGACATGCCTTAAAACCGTGTTTCAGGTACCGAAGGCTGATCACCTGCTTGCCTATTAAGAAAAATAAATGATCATTAAACATACAAAAATCTAAGGCCCACATTTAAAAGGTTGTAGCGTCGCTTATTTTTGTAACCATATTCTTTATTTAAAGGAAATGGAAAATTAATACGGAACTAATATTTCTTTCGACGATGACCTTGTATTTTAGACTTTTACTTTTAACAGTTTACATGTTTACATAAGGAAGAGACTGGCTGCCCACAACACAGGGAAAATATCCTGTATATTGTGTATAATAAAGTTTTTTCTTTCTTTCTTTCTAGAACGTCATGGAAATAAGAATGTAAAAAGATCGACGAAAAACAAAACCATACGATTTTGATATGACAAACTGTCAATGTATCATGTGTCAGTCAATCTTAGATAAGAGATGCATTCACAATTAAACAAGCTTTTAAAAAAATGTCGTCCTAACATCCTCTGTTTATCTCTTTCATGGCTCTAAGTAGTGCGTAGGGTTATGTTAAGTGTCCCCGAGGGTATCTAATGTGGTTGTATTGAAGTCCCTAGTTGATATTTTGTACTCCCTTTTGTAACATAAGTAGCAGCAATCTTGTAAGGGTCTAGCAATTATATGCGCTAGTTAAGTTTAATTAAATAGTTGTTAATGAATTGTGCGCGGCAGTTTTTCCATTCAGATGTATTAATTATGTATTTCTTTAAACTACACAATCCTTATACTTCTTAATTCTTTCTTATACTAATTCGATAGTGTCGATATTTATTAAAATGAAATCATTGGAATAAAATAATTGTATGGTATATGAAACATTCAATGTTACATATACAAAATAATTATCTAGCTTATAAAAAGCTTGTAAAAAGTATTTATAATATTCTTAACGTACGTAGTAATTATAATAATACAATACAATTACGATTTAAATATTATTATTTATATGATTTATTAAACATACCTACCTTTTGTATTAACTGCTCCGCTAACATTATACAAGTGTTTTAATTGTTACGGAGACTGTATATTATATTAATCATCTTTTATTGACGCCAGTTTTACAAAATTGAACCGACTTAACGACTTTAGAAAAATATATATTTTATTCTCAATATCTCTGTGTAATAACGAGTCATGAGCATTGTTGGCCTAATGGCTTCAGCGTGCGACTCTCATCCCTGAGGTCGTAGGTTCAATCCTCGGTTCAATCCTCCTCAAGAAAGCCAGGTTTCAATTGCTTTTATAGAAACAGTGCTTTTCATTTTCGGAAAATATAACCTCAAAAGGAAATTATTACTTTTTCTTAAATAATTCGAGAAGCACCGGCCTTTTTTATGAATTATTGGAGATTATACAAAAGTAAGTTGGTACTAAGTTAATCCAAAACGTTTTTGACAAACAGAAGTCACTTAGCGCTAAGATTCGACTATTAATCTGAGGGTAACTCAAAGCCACACTTATAGCTCTATATATAGTATAGCTAGAAGTCCTCTTGTGTATTCTCACTGTATATCACTGATCAGCCACTCATTTAATGCAAAAAAGCTTCCAATAAGTGATTTGTTAGTAAGACTGACTAGATAAATTAAATTAATATAGAAAAAACTTGTACTTTTAGTACTATATACGCCTAACAGAAGCTCATACAATCGTTGACATCGGCTCTATACAGGAACAGTGGACCGAATTAATTGAATCCAGCTCCAGTAAACGTAATAAAACGACGAATTGTGGCGGACATCACAATTTATTTACGTTTCTGTATACGCCTTTGTCTAGGATTTTCCTGCCCGTTAAAATAGGCGAAAATATTAACCTAATACACTATTTTGAAAAAAAAAGGGATACCTAATGAAATATACGTTCTAAGGTTGATTTCAGTTAATTAATTGAAATTTAATTTTCTGACGTAGTCTGTAAATTATTACCTACGCATGATTTTCTAGATATTTTTTCTTTATTTTTGTATTCTTTTAATCGATGTACAGGGCCAAACTATAAGAAGTAGTACTCGGCAATAAAGACAAGAAGATTATTTTACTTTTTTTATTTAGTAAATAAAGTTTTAAATATAAAAACCTAATAATCAGTGTGACCCTCTTGCCAAACACAGCACAACAGCTCTTCTGGGAATGCTTTCCACGACGATTTTAACTACAATTTGAGGAACACGTTTCCACTCTTTCGCAATAACTCTTTTTTGCTCCCTGATGTTTTGTGTAGCGGGTTGCTGGAGCTTACTCGTCTCTTTAGGACATCCAATAAAATATATTATTTAAGCAGTTTTCTAGTTTTTATTTACATTCAAATTTGTTAACGGATAAAAATGCGTCTTAAAATTAATTTAGTACAATTATTTTGACATACGGTTTAAGATATTTATTTCTAACTAACAATATACGTTTATATTAGGTCCTTACATATGAAATTGGCGTATTTTGTACTGGCCACTTTAATCACGATGTTCTCCTCTTTGGTAAGGAATTCCAAATTCAAATTTATACAGCTATTCACTCATGTATTTGTGCTTCGATGACCTTCATTCATTTGTTTTTTTCTGTTTGCGTCACTCATTTTACAAAATGGAAAACTTAAAGTATTGCATTATTTACGAGTACGAGTTCCGCCGTGGCACTAGTGCTGCGGAAACGACTCGAAGGGTGAATTATGTGTATGGCGGTCATGTTGCAAAAGAAAACACAGTTCGTTTTTGGTTCCAACGTTTTTGTTCTGGAAATTTCGACCTGCAGAACAAGCCCCGTGGACACCTGAGACCCAAGTTGATAATGAAGTATTGAAGGCTATTGTGGAAGCGGATCCATCGCAAACCACGTCCGAGTTAGCTGCAGGCTGCGGTGCTAGTGATAAAACTGTTTTAATTCACTTGAAGCAAATTGGGAAGATTAAATAGCTTGAAAGATAAAGAGCAAAAACCGGCAAACGCGCGTCGACTGCTGCGTTACATTACTGAACCGGCACAATAACGAAGGTATTTTAAACCGAATCATTACCTGTGATGAAAAATGGAATCTTTACGATAATCAGAAGCGCTCAGTGCAATGGTTGGATCCTGGCCAGCCAGCCAAATCCTGCCCCAAGCGAAAATTAACCCCAAAAAAGTTACTTGTAAGCGTTTGGTGGACTAGTGCCGGTATTGTTCATTGCAGTTTTCTGAAATCTGGCCAGACTATTGTGGCTGATGTCTATTGTCAGCAACTGCAAACCATTATGGAAAAGCTAGCGGCTAAACAACCTAGGCTGGTCAATCGCTCCACGCCACTGCTACTTCACGACAACGTTAGACCACACACTGCACAACAGACGGCTAACTAATTAGAAGTGCTTCAATTGGAATGTCTAAGACATCCTCCGTACTCCCCGGACCTTGCTCCAACAGATTACCATTTTTTCGAAATTTGGACAACTTCTTGCAAGGGAAAAAAATTAACTGTGATGGGGCAGTCCAAATCGCCTTCACAGATTTTATTGATTCCCGTCCGACTGTTTTTTTTTAGTAAATTGATCAATGAACTACCTATGAGATGGCAAAAGTGCATAGAAATCAATGGTTCATACTTTGATTAATTAAATATATTCTATTTAAAAATATTCGACTTTTTGTTCCTCCCATACAAAACGCCAATTTCATATGTAAGGACCTAATATAAGAAAATATACTAAAACTACTAAGCTAGCTTGTATGGGAATTGTGTATTACTAGTTTGAAAAAGTACAGCAGTAGCAAAGAAAGAAAGTAGTAGTAGTCAAAAATACAGCAATTAAATATATTTTGATAATGCGCCCCAGTCGCCAGCCTATAACGCGACTGAACTTAGCGTTTATGATGCTTTTCCGCAGTTGAGGTCGGTGAGAAAGTGTCTCAAGTTGACAGATAACATATTGATACTATCTTTAAAGTCTATTGTAAAGTCATATTTATTAAAATATAACTGTAGGTTACGGTTCCTACAGTTCCTACGGTTCCGGGGTCAACGGGATACTTTAAATAATAAAGGATATTATTTTCAATCTATATTTTCCACTCACGTACGTATAAATAATAAATTAATACTAAACAATTAAATGTTAAGTGCTATGTAATGAAATTGCTAATGAGAGTATTTGCGTCTGGCTATACTCTCGGGGAGTAACTCGGACGATTTTGGTAATCGCCACGCTTATAAAACTAAGAAAGCCTGAGTGTGCAAAATGTACAGCCTTGACTCATACAATAATAGTCACGTAAAACCACTTTACCCATAAATGTGCTTAATGCCTCAATTACTTATTATATAATCACGTATTTGCAGGGAAATTGGTACCAAATATACAATAGATAATTAGGGCTTATCTATTGTACGTTTATAAATAATCAAATCACCGACATCATACTCGTAAGCACACATACACACCCTCCCATACATACCCTCACTTTCACACCATCACATAACACAGCCGAATTAGGAACTACTAAGCTAAGTGTATTTAATCATTTTTATTGATTTTTTTATTTTGTAAATGTTTGAACCTTTTTGTATATATTATGTATTCCATATTTGGCTATATGTTTAGTATAATTGTTTTAAGTTAAATATTTAATTTATGTCTGTAGGATAACGAAATAAATAGAATAAATTAAGTCATCGTTTGCATTTATTATGATAATTGTCAAAGAAAAATTTAAAATACGAACATCATTTACTTGTCATTTCTTTCTGTTGTATTATTATTTTTTTGGTTAGGTTCATTATACTTACCTATGACATTTATACACATTGGAATGAAAGATAGTTCTTTTATTAAGTACTAAAGAATCCTTTCCTGTTTAGTTAACATATAAGATATTGCAAAGGACGTTATAACAACTTCGAAATTATTTCTTTAATTCCAACGCCATTTTGCCATGACAGGAATAAACATTGTTCGTTATCATACCATGTGGAAATGGCTTCTTCAACAGAAAAAAAAGTTAATTTTTTCCATTTTATTCTTGATTTTAACATTTTCTTGTAAAATTTTACTTTTCGTTACGGAAGACGACGAAATAAATAAGAGTATACGTAGCATTTAAGATAAGTACGCATTTATATTATTCATGGTTTAAAATGAAGGCAAGTGGAAAATATTGACAAAGCGAAAAATCTCATTACTCCCCTTTAGGGTGGGGGTGTGCAAATCCATTCCACATCCAACCGTGCGAACATCAAGGGACGAATAAAATTTTAACAGGGCGAATAAAGTGCGCCATTTTTTCGCAAAAATATAAAAAGATAATCCGAATAAATCTTCATAAAAGCCTTATTTGGCGGACTTTTGTAATCAAATCCAGTTGCTGTTTACATTTAGCGTTGAGACGGTTTTATTGCATTTCATTAGGGTGTGTTTATTATCCCTGGAATGGAAAAATAGGCGTAGTGGATAGATATATAGGGGAAGACCGAAAGTGCAAGATTGCTTCATTTAAGGCAACTTGTTTTGTATCAATGTTCTGCAATTACTTAAGGACCAATTTTTAATTTATTACGTCCCATAAACAATATATTATTCGTTAATAAGTTGTGTTGTTGTTTCCATCACACTACTATAAACTCCTTTTTATAAACTATTGATAGATAAATAAAATAAATAATTATTAACTTATTCAACTGTAAATGTAAAAATAGTAATCAAATATCGATTGATATTATGCGAGGCCTTGACAGATGGACAGTTGAATGTGCGATGACGGCGAGCGAAAAATGGCTGGACACAGCTAGGGAATTGTGACATTTCTTTTCTTATTTTACCCGTCCATAAAATAAAAATTTAATTTGTTTCAGCCTGTTGACGTCCACTGCTGGGCATAGGCTTCTCCCTTAAAGTTCCAGTACGACCGGGAAGCCACTTAGCAAAATAAATCATATACGGTATCATTATCAATAAAATCATAAAGTAGTATCTGTTTAGTTTACACATACGCGGTTTAAATTTGAAATTTCATGGATTTTTTTTTGTTATACTTCTTTAGGCGCGTTATGAAAAATTTATGAGAGTGATATTAGAGGTGGACCGTGACACAAAATTATCAGTATGGGCGAGATGGGAATAAGACAATCTACAAGTAAAAAGAAATAGAAATGCGTGATGTTAGAGTTGCCAAGAATTTGATTGACTTTAATGACATTTGTAGTACCTTTTAAACAAATAAAGGGGTTTTAATTATTTTTTCAAAGAAATATAGCAATGCTTTTTCACAAAGACCTTTTTCTTAGTTAAAAGGTTATGAAACATACCTAGTTATTAAATTGAATTAATAATATAATTAAATAATTAATAATAATATACTAAATATTGTTAAATTATTAACGCTAAATATTTATTATTCATTATTTAATATTTAAAAAAATAAAGCCAAAGAAAATTTTTTTTTTAATTGTACAATTACGTATTCTTAGTAATAATTCAAATGCGAAAGTGTTTAGTTTAGTATTTGGGAATGGTTTTTATTTTACTCGTGGTAATTATAATATTATATCGAGCGCTGGTGCCAAGAAGCGTAGTCTCCTCGCCTCAATGGAGCGAGGGCGACTGACTAGTGAATATTTTAGTGAAACAAACGTATGCTCAAAGTTCCATTTAGAAGAGTCGGACGATACAGTGTTTTGGGGAACAAAAATGAAGTAAACGCCAAATGCTTTTTTGATATACATATTATACAATATTTTAAAAATCGCTAGTAAAAGCTCTTGGACAAACTTATATGCTGTAATTCAATTAATTTTTGACTCGCCAGAATTGAATAAAAACTAAATTAGACAAAAGTTAGAGGTGACTTTGTGTTTTTTGTATCGACGAATTTATATTGTATTGTGTTTTTAATTAGAGTCAACTATTTAAATTATAGAAAAGGATCAATATATATTAATTGTTTGTAATTCAAACATCACATACATTGATTAAATTAAATCTACAATGAGTGATTTTGGTTATAGCTAGCT
Organism: Pieris macdunnoughi; assembly: GCA_905332375.1. Taxonomy (NCBI): domain Eukaryota; kingdom Metazoa; phylum Arthropoda; class Insecta; order Lepidoptera; family Pieridae; genus Pieris; species Pieris macdunnoughi. The sequence goes on along the minus strand of CAJOBZ010000036.1, from coordinate 270,985 downwards.
CTTAAATAAAGCTTTATTAACTAGGGTGGGAATACGAACTAACGCATAGATTAACAATTTTTATTTGTCAGTTGAACTGACAAAAGGTAGGCTTCATGTCAGTTCCTATACAGTAATAAACAGGTAGCCTTTTTGTAAATATTTAAATTTATTTCTGTTTACTGTTGTGTTGTTTTTTTCTCTGTGTATATATTTTTTTGTACGTGATGTAAATGTAAATAGTTATCGTAATCTGTAATGACAGCTTATTTTGTTGTTAAATAACTAAAAATATGGTGGATTTTGTTTGATTTGTCAAGAAATTAAGACGTGACGTACGGAACTCTTCAGAGTATTTACAGCCCTAATCTGCAAAGTTCGTATAGCGGTGAAAAAATGCTGATTCCTTTTTCATTCGTAATCAATTACAGGTAAAACGAATGGAGAATCTTCAAGTCAGCTGTTTTATTCGTTTAGCTTACTTTCTTAATAAAACGTCCAACAGTATAATCAGGACTATGAATTTATGGCCTTCTCCTTAAACTAACCAGACGAGATATAAGAAAGCTTAATTGCCCATTACCTTTAGTGATTCAACATGTCTTTGACCCAATCCTTATCCATATCCATTCCAATCCTAATATTTCAGAGTAAGGGTATTGATCAGTCGTAAACACAAATTTTTAAATTGTAATTCGCGTCCCCATCGGGAAGCGAACTCGATACACAGTTTATATAGCAGTAGCACCACCCAGCAGATTTTTTATATTTATAAACCATTCAAAGCTGTTGAAGCTTGCAGAACAAAAACAATAGATAGAGGTTTTGTGTTTATATCGCACATTCGTAGTGTGACCATTCCTGGGACCAATAAAAAGGTTTTCCCAAATTAAATATTTAATGTGACAAAACTTTACTACGAAATTGTAATCGGACATAAATTCGAATTCAAAATCATTTATTAATTAAGGTAACACAATGTACTCTTATGAAAGTCAATAAATAAATACATATTAAATGCTTCTAATTTTACATTCATTGCCAGTTCTCAAATCAAGGGCGTAGAACGGACGAGCAGAATTGGCAATAAACTCTCCGCCACTGTTTTTTGTTTTACGAAATTTTTGTAAGGAGCTGCAACCATTACACCAAGTTCCACATGACATCTTAAGTAGTTAATAATTAATAAAAAAATAAAAAACCGAGATTTGTCCTCTATCAGCAGTAGGCATGGTGAATAGGAGCACGCGCTTACATTCTAGTGGGAACAACACGCTATAACAAAATACATATATTATAATAGTCGAAATAACTAACATCACCGCATACACGAATTCAAGCCAGACCAGTCACCACAAGTAGCACCCGTTCACGAGTATGATACCATATAATATTTAATCCCTCTATACAATGTATTATTCAAATTATAAATAAATAGTTATAAAATAGTTAAGTAACATGAGCGTAACAAACTATATACAATAACTTTTTCGCGTTAAGTAGTAGCAATGATGAATATATATTTATTAAGAATTTGCAGTTTGCACTAACAAAATTAGTTTCACATTTCTATATACGATAAAGCTTAATACTTTATATTAAGCGATCTATATACAAATATCTATTACACTATTTAAAAAAATCCACGTAAAACTGAAATAACCGTCACAATACAGAAGCCTGTCATGTATGAAACGTGTTTGGGGATTATCTACATTGCATTATTAATGGTTGCCCGAAACATTGATCCCGTTATTACGTACCTAAGTACTTCGGTAAAGGGAAAGATAAACTTCCATCACCCGATTTATTTTCAACGTGATATAAACTTTGCTCGAAGTTTTTGGCAGGCGTTTTAAATTTAAGGGAAAAAAGTTTGTTCTATATAGCAACTACGGTTTCTGGGCATGTTTATTTATTTAGTCATAACTATTGTCAAGATTTTTCTTCTTTCTTTCTTACTCTGAGGTACTTGGAACAATGCACAATTGTTATTTAAGTAGTAGATTTACGACATAAATATAAATAAATAAATATTGGTTTGTAATTTAATTATGCTTGAACTTATTGAATTATAGGACATGAACGGCATATGAGAAGTCGGCAATATCAGTATTATCAAAACTTTAATATTAACATAAAAATATTTCTAATAAGGCTTAATAATTAAAATTACTTTAAATATAAATATGTATACTATGTAAAGATCTAAAATCTTCGGTGATTCGATCTGGGTCTTCTATTCTTTTCACAATATTATGTCCGCAATTTTATAGTCCACGTTCATCGGCGCCATGGCTTAGTTGGTTAAAGCGCCTGTCTAGTAAACAGGAGATCCCGAGTTCGAATCTCGGTGGTGCCTAGCTTTTACTATTTTTACTTTTTTTTTTAATTCTCCATATAAATACGTTAAAAATAATATAATATCATTCATTATTTATAATTAATTATATAAAAAAATACTTATAATAATATTCACTTTGAATTTCTAAAAATTAAATTTAAAAAAATTAAATATGTTTATTATGGAACAATAATAATAATAATACAGGTATCACTTATTCCACGTCATTAAATTTGAATCTGTAGGCATCCCTACTCATCGGTAAAGAAGACAGAGGGTGTAGGCCGAGGGAAAAAGCGGGCGTAAAAAACTCTCGGTACTCTTTCTCTAGAAACATAACATTTATTCAAGATATTGTTACTAAGAATGTGTTTACATTACCTTGCTGTTTAAATTTGAACTTCATATCACAACATTAGATTTCTTTATATGTATTGTTGTTTAATAATAAATTAATATTATTTAATGTTACTTTATGTTCAATGCCTAGTAAATAATAAATTAATTATACCTATGATATAAAATAAATATCTAAATATTGTTTAAATATAACACAAATTATAGAACAATAAAGAAAACTATAAATAGGAAAAAGACTAGGCACCACCGAGATTCGAACTCGGGATCTCCTGTTTACTAGACAGGCGCTTTAACCAACTAAGCCATGGCGCCGATGAGAACCGTTTCGAAATTAGGGGATATAACCAAATCGTCATCATCTTTCTATACAATATTCATGATACGGCTACGGGAATAAAATATCAAATTGACCACAAATTATGGATTTTATCATTTAAACTTTACTCAAATATAAACATTAATACCAAGTCGTAAAATATATGGTGTTGTTATCTTGATAATAAATCTCTTTTAAATAAACAGTGTCACTATTAGAGAAAGATAGAATTTTAAATAAGAAAAATAAAATTGTTTCTTTTAATATTTTTCAAGAATTTGGTACTAAAAATAACCGTCGATAATTTTAATACTAGAACGCGGTATATTTTTTGGATTAGCAAAATAGATTTATATTTATTAGGAACCAATGCCCCACCTCTATAAGGACGTTTATACATTGCTCCCTATTCGTTAAATCAAAAACACGACCCTAATAAAAACCACAAACATACTAAATCCAGAATCCCGTGGGATTACGACTTCCATGAATTACTGAAAACAATTTCCTTTGCGGTTACTCGATCAAAAAAACTGTCAATTAACAGAGTTCTTTCAATTTTCTGTTTGACAGCTGGGATTTGAAGTTATTACTTCTAAAAATATATGAAGAAAGAACGTTATTAATGGCCTTAGATATGTTTTACTCTGTGTATTGTTGTGTGCATATCTTATGGGCATAATATTATAAATAGGAAATAATTTTGTTTTTATAAATAGGAAATAATGCATTATATCTGACGATATAGACTAAAACTGTTACGGATCGGATATGAAAACTAAAAATAAAATATTTAAAAAAAAATCTATACTGCAGACGCTGCGGAAACTATTGACTATCGTCAAAGTACTGCGCATAGTAGTCACTACAGTTTCACAGGAGACATAAATAACAACAAAAAAGACACGATACCATATAATATGTATTACATATTCAATAAATTATATATTCCAATTTATAAGATATTATGTTAGAAAATCACAACTATCACATTATATAACACTATAACTTTTCAAGTATATGTTAGAGCATTCCTATAAATATAAATTGCATCAAAAAAAAAAAAAATACAATTTTAGCTTGCTAAAAACACCAAAGTTATAGAAAAGTCAAAGAAACTTGAACAATGTTGAACGACGTATTGTACTGTTAGACAATTGATTATGAGATAACTTTATGTTTTCAACTCCGTAAGACTTCCCTATCTTCCTTCAAAAGTATTTAAAGTCTATTAGGACCTAGAAATTATGGATTGAGATATTCAGAAACGAGACTTAGCGCGAACTATGAAATTATCGTCAAAATCCAAGTCTTAGAGTCACTTATTGGTCTTAATTGTAGTTAATAATCAAAATTTTAGTTAACAGTTAATTGGCCTTAAATACAAATCGTTTGTTTATTAATTTAATCGATGTTTAAGGGCGGGAGACGCTTGATCTTGAATTAAATTGTGGATAGCCGGAGGCTGTTGGGAACACAATTAGTACTTGGAACCTCAGCGTCTAATAAGATCGATAACACGTTAGACTAAGAGACAGTTTTGGCTTTTTTTTAAATGTAATAAACGGATTATAATTATGACAGTACGCACAAAATACTCATTGAGATATAATTACGACATCGCGAAATATTGTTCAATAACACTATTAATATACAATTTAAAATAAATATTATTTCATAAGGAAACAAACATACTTTTCCATACTACGTCTTAGTATGGAAAAGTTACGGGTAAAATATCGGTTTTAGACACTTTGTTACCAATCTTATTTTGGACATGAAACACGGAGAGATCCAGGAAGTTTATAAAAACTTATCGTGACTGTCAGAGTAGGGAGCACTAGAGCTCAAGGCCGATCCCCTACGTGCTGGACCGATCAAATAAAGACCCTTACAGGTTTTACCAGGCGCAGAGACCTTGAAGAGATCGACTGAAGAAGAGATTATTTCATAACCCCTAGTTCATTAATAACACAAAAATTTCTCATAAAGATTATGTCACATACAATGCTTAGTTTCTTTGAATTATTATACTACAAATTCTAGAAGTATTTACAATAAAACTATTAGCCCGGGCCTTATCGTATCTTTTTTTTTTTTTTTTTTTATTCTTGGGAAATCAATTTACTGACCCCCGCGCCGGGGCAACGATTTAAAAGTGGCGCAGGGAGTGTGGGAGTCAGTCCGTATGGTGCAATGGACACCTACCCACTAAAACCCAACAGCCCCATCTGTTCGCTATGGACGGTAGGCGCGGTAACAGTTTCCCTTAATCCGTGCCTCCGTCATGAGCGTCTGCTGTGTGAGCACATATTCTGCGTTGCCCAATCCTGTCCTAAGGTCCCAGTGGAGTACGTGCGTAATCGCGACGTCTCCTTCCAGGCCTTTTTTGCGTTGAGGGTCGGCGTCTGGGTTACACTCCCGAACCCTCTCCGCATTCTCTTTAAGTGTAATGACGGCTTCACAGAACGCTTTGAAAGTGTTCCATGGGCCGTCACTGTCAGCCTCCATCATAGCTTTAACTATGACTGGAAGCGACAGGTCCAATCCGAAGGTGGCGGTTAATAGGCTACGTTCAGAGCTCCACGCCGGACAAACCTCTAAAGTGTGTTGCGCTGTGTCGTCTGCGAAACCACACTCGTGACAAATGGGGATGCCTCCCTCCTGGCAACCCTGTGAAGGTATCCACCGAAACATCCATGGCCTGTGAGGACCTGAACGAGTCGGTACGAGAGTGCCCCCATCTTCTATTTACCCACAAGTTGAGCACTGGACGTATAGATGTAATTGTCCAGACTCCTGCCCTGTGATCTTGTAACTCATCCATCCATTTCTGAAGGACGGTCACTTGGGCTTCCCGTCTCCAGCTGTTTATGTGCTCAGGAAGGGGGTCGAAACCCCTACTTCTACTATCTGCCCTATGCCAATAGATCTTGGCTAGGGCAGCCGCTTCGAGGTGCCAGGGGCAGTTCCTGCAATAACACACGCTGCCTCGCAAGAGACGGTGCGGTACGCCCTTGCCACCCTTATGGCCATCGCCCGTTGCGACTGTCTTAGAATCGCCCTGTTTTGAGCGAATAGACAATCGGCCCAAATGGGGCATCCGTAGAGGACCTTCGCCCGGACCACACCTGCAAATAACCGGCGACACCCCGCACTCGGCCCACCAAGATTTGGCATTAACCGGCAGAGTGCCATAGCCGTGGTAGCGAGCTTCGGGGCAAGTGCCGAGAAGTGATCCTTAAAAGTCCATCGAGAATCGAGGACAAGCCCGAGATACTTTAAAGTGGGGCTTACTCTTATGGGCACACCACATACGACCAATTGTGTACCGTCAGGAGGAGCTCGTCTTGGACCGTGGAAACAGACCGCCCCAGATTTCTCGAGGGCGACTTGGAGGCCAATGCGCCTTATTTGCGCCACAACCTGTGCCACCCCCGCCGTTGCGAGGATGCAAGCTTCTCTGTATGTACGACCTTTTGCAGTGATAAGTGTGTCGTCGGCATAACATATTAGGCTGACGCCTTGCAGATGTGAGCCACGAAGGACGCAGTTATATCCGATATTCCATAGGAGTGGGCCTAGAACAGACCCTTGTGGAACACCACACTCAACCCTGTGTTCCTTCCAACCTCCCCGACCCGGGTAGATGACGGTACGGGCCGAAAGGTATGATCTTATCATGCGCCGGAGGTATACTGGCACGTCATGGAAGATTAAGCCGTCTATAATGGTATTCCAGGGAATCGTGTTAAAAGCGTTTGCTATGTCTAGTGACACCGCCAGCACCACCCCTCCTTGCGCGAGTGTCTCCTCGCAAACGTCTCTTAGCCTTGCAACGGCGTCGATGGTAGACCGGGCGCGCCGGAAACCGAATTGGGTATCGGCCAAATCCGGCCCGTCCGTTGTAAGGTGTTTTACTATGCGGGATGCTAGCACTCGCTCGAATAACTTGCCTGCTTCATTTAATAAAACAATTGGCCTATAGGCCGACGGGGACTCCGGTGATTTACCCTCTTTCTTTAATAATACAAGTTTTCCCGTCTTCCAGCTACTCGGAAAGTGGCCGTTCTTTAAAATATGGGTTAGCAACTCCCGAAACCTCTCTTCCAGCCCGTTATTGAGGACATGGACCCAGACCTTCCCGTGAACACCATCTGGTCCGGGGGCTGTCTTTTGCTCTGAAGCTTAAGTATTGCAACAGAGAGTTCCGCAGGCGTCACTTCTGGGACTTCCTCATCATAGTGGAGGTCGTCGCGAGATGTTGGATGCGAACTGTTAGCCGGGAATAGTGCGGAGACTACCGTATCCAGGAACACCGGTTCTAGAGTGGTAGTGAGTGGCGGAAGCCAGGGGCGCAGCTTGGTCATCACTAGCCTATATGGCCGCCCCCATGGGTCTAGCTCTAAAGTTTGTAAAAGATCTTCCCAAGCTTTCTCTTTGGCCTCTCCAATTGCAATGCGCAAAGTTAATTTTGCTGCTTGGTATTCGCCGTAGCACCTTCTTTCTTCTTCCGGATCGTGTGGAGCAAGGCGTCTTCGACGTAATCGGGTGTAGTGACGTCGGGCAACTACACAAGCCGTCCGTAGCTGGGTGAGTTCAGGCGACCACCAGTACACTTGTCGGCGGGGCGGAATAGGGCGGATCCTTGGCATTGCAGCGTCGCTAATACGTCGCAAAGCCTCTCCGAACCATTGCACCTCTCTATCTGCTAAGATAGTATTTGGCTTAGGGCACCACGCCTCTGTCAAAGATGCCAAAGACAGGGAGTCAAAGTCCAGTTTTTTACGGGACCATTTTGGCCCTATTTCCGGTGGAGGCTGATTTGATCTACCAGTTGCTGGTGGTAGCTGTTGATGGGGACTCACCAGGCACCGAATGTACCTATGGTCCGAAAGCGTTTCAACCTCTGTAAGTACACGCCAGTTGGAGACGCGATTTGCTAGTTCCGGGGATGCAAAAGTTACATCGACGATAGAACTGCCCTGCATTCGCACGCATGTGCGTTCCGATCCTCGATTCAATATCACCAAGTTGTGAGTGGCGATCCAATCAACCACCGCATCGCCACGGGCTTCGGTTACCGGAGAGTTCCACATAGACGACTTCGCGTTGAGATCCCCTGCAACAATAACATTTAATGGTCGAGCCCATTCCACCAGGGAGCCCATTTCTGCCAGAAAGGCCTCGAACTCTGTAATACTCCGGTTCGGCGAAAAATAAACTCCAATTACAACGACTTTTCTAGTTTAACAGCGACACAGCCGTTTCCTTTTAGCGAGGCTTGAGGCAAGCCTTCAGGCAACGAAACGGCAATCGCAACTAAACCGTTGCGGTCGCCAAACCAGTTTTCCCTCTGGTATACGGCTCCGATACTATTGTGATATTGATTAACCACTGCGCCATGCTCTGGAGTAACAGATCCTGAGCTTTGGCGCAGTGGTTGATGTTCGCCTGTAGGATTTGGAGGGCCATCTATGAACCAGGTGTTATCTCCATTTGCTCTGTGTCCCCGATCGGTGGGGCACCAGTGGCCGTTTTGTTCGCGGTCCACGTCCTTCTGGGCATCTTTTTGCTGGGGGCCGAACACGCGTTACCCCCCAGTAGATGGTTTGCTCTTTGGCCAGCCGCAGCACACAGAACGCATTGCGGCTTTTCAGAGCAACTCCCTGCTCGGTGGTCAGATTGACCACACCGAAAACAAAGGTGACTGTGGTCCATATCCGCAGTACACCGTGCTGCTACATGACCGCCCTGGAAGCAGCGGAAACATCTCAGTTCTCGGGCCCTCAAGAGAACAACTCGGGCGGAAGCCCATCCCACTAATAACCTTCCTTCGGTCAGCTTTTTTGGCCGCCGTCACTGGGCACCTGACCCATGCCGCAAAAAGGCCAGTCCTGTTCTGACGGACGCTACCGACCTTCACATTGTCCGGCGAGCAGCTGACCTTAGAGCAAATGGCTTGTTTGACCTCTTCCGGGGTGACTGTTTCATCCAGCCCCGAGATCATCAACTCAGTTGATTTAACAGGTCTGGAAACCCGGACTCTTCCGTCACCATAGACCTCCTTTAATCTAGACGCCAGAATATCCGCCTTCTCCTCACCACCTGTCCCGGGGACCTGAATGATGGTGGCCCCCGTGACAGCTCGTCTGAACCGGACCGCTTCTATACCAAGCTCAGCCAGATTTAGTTTTGTCTTCGCCTCTTTTAGGACTGCTACGTATGTAAGGCCTTTCTCTTCGGCATCCGGCGGAAGCGTTAAAACAACTGCTGCGGAACTGGGCGTACGGAGCTTCAGTTGTGCAGCTGTTGCCATTGCCTGTCTCTTAGGTTGTGCTGGAAGTTGTTGAGCACCTTCATTCTTCTTCCGGCGCAATCCTTTCTTTACCACCTTATTCCACGCTTCATTAGTAGAGGGAGCTCTGGCAGTGGGCACGGTGGTGACAGAGGGGCAGCATTAGGGACAGTTGTCCCTGTAGGCACATTCTCTTGCCTTCTCTTAGGTTTCTTCTTCTTTTTCTTCTTTTTCACGCCGTCCTCGGGTTGAGTTGCCACTGTATTCGAAGTGGGCGCTGCTGTCGTCTTTCTAACCTTGGAGGACCCCGACGTTGTTGCCACAGCCTCCGGCTTATACTTGTCAGCGGAGAGAGGTGGTCGTATGCGAGGCTCCGGGTTGAGTCTTGGTTCTATGCTTTCTATTCTAGCATTGATCCTATCCACAAGGCGGCTCATGAGCCTTGCCTCAAGGTCCTCTAAGTCCGGTGTTGGAACCGGATCTGTAGGGCGTTGCTTTATTAGCTCTCGCAACTCTCCCATCTCTTTTGGAGCGCCTCCAGAAAGTTTCGAAGCCGCTCGTTTTCACTTCGAAGAGCTCGCGTCTCATCCGAAACAGACATTTGAGCGAGTACCTCTGTGTCCTCTTTAATAGATTTAGCGACAGATTTGAGGGCGTGGACAAATGTACCCTTAAGATTTTTTGACTTAGTCGCGACTTTCTCTACCATTTGCAGATTAGCTTCGATGCGCCTCTGCGCTAGATCTGCCGTCAAAATTTCCCCTTCTGCATTCATTGCCGCTGGTGTTGGTGCGGGTTTACTCGGCTCAGTCAATGAAGCGAGGATCTCCTCCTCAGCCTGGGCTTCCTTTTCCGTTTTCTTGGCCTTTAAATAAGCAGACCTAGCAGGCGCCAAGCCCATGTACCCTCTGGTTTTTGGTGGGCGGCCTCTTCCTCTTCTTGTTGTAGCAACTTTTAGTGGGGTCCGAACAGACGACTCGCTGATTGTACTGTCGCCATCGTCTTCGCCACTCCTGGTTCGTTTGCGAGAACTCCAGAATCTAGGATATGTAGGGTCTGTACAATCCAGTGATCTGGCGCTGATCATAGATGTCGCGGAGGAATCCGATAACCTTCCAGCATCAGACGTAGGCGCGTCAACTGGATGGTCGCCAAAAATGTCCCTGGAAACGCTCGGCACCGGCGTAATACATAGAGTGCGCTCAGGCACCACGGTCACTTCTTGTAATTCTCTCAGATCCGGGTTTATTGGTTGGTCCGTGGATATCATTCTACTATCGCATGTGTTATTTCTAATGATTTTCTCCTCGCTCGCCTCGGCAAAAGCGCCGGAATCATGAAGATTGTCCCCCCCAGAGTACGGTGGGACTTTTGCACCGGCTCTTGCGAGCAGGTGGCGGGATTTGACCCGCCTGGGGTAGTTTTACAAGTATTTGTCTTCATTTTCGCTTTAATTTTTATCCAGGTAAGACAGCTCACCCTGGGACGCCCTCGGGACCGAACTCCCCCGGCCACTCACCCCATCGCCGGGCGCCAGAAACTTGAGGTTAGGGGCTCGCCGTCAATTCGACGAGCCTCGCCAGCCTTAAAGGCCAGCCATACCACGCGCATGAAGCGCCGCTGGGGCTAGATAGAATGGCCCCCCTCTATATCCGATTCGCTTCACCAAGGTGCTGGCTTGCACCCCAGTTACTAAGCCCTCCCCGGCCACGTCAAGGCTCGGACCCCGCAGGATGGACATCTGCGGTGGGGAGGGGGCCTTATCGTATCTCAACTCCTTTGATCATCGGTAATTTTTTTATTTTTCGTGCAAGTACACTCATATGAAACAGAAGAAAGTAAACTTATCAACAACCTTACCTTAATCAAATATACCTTAGTCAATTCAACGATGTATTGATCACCTACTCAAACTAACAATTATTATTAATGAAGACAAGACAGTGCCTACCTCATACTCCGTGTGGACGGACTCACTGGGCGAATCTTAATTAATCAGTGCTATAAAAAACTCACTCAATTTAGAGAAGTTTACTATAGCAAACGGTAACTCTTTAACTACAAAGTGAAACTCATTTATATATGACGATTAGGCTCAAGTCTACTTAATTAGTTTGCTTTCTCGGGTGGTTTGGGACCACATGACCTTGTGTGGGACTTATGAACTACGGGTCTTCCTTTCAGTAAACCCTTCAATGAAGATATAAATCGAATGTTTATAGACTAGACTAGTGGTTTTCGAGATTCTATGGTGACACTTTTGCAATAGGAAATGTGCTAGAATACCGATTAAAAGGCTTTCGCGTCAGGTAAATTTCGCAGTAGAAATGCCAGTGTAAATATAAATTTCATAAGTTTACTAAGAAACCACGTTCCGCGTCCAACAAAACCCTCCACTCGAGGTAAAAGATGCGCTTCGCAACTCGCGTCGCAGTGCCACATGACATAAATCAGTCACGTCAAAATTGTGTAAAATTTCTCCTACACAGATTAAAAAATCGCGAGCTAAATTAAACTTGGACCAGTATTGCGCGCTCAGGAATTCTGTCAAGGTAAAAGGTGCGCTTCGCAGCTGGCGTGGTTGCGACGCAAGCCAATACTCAATCAAGTGAAATGTTTACAGAAAAAAAGAGAAGCCTTGTGAATATTAAAAATACTGATTATTTGCTTTGACTATATACTATATACTACAAAATTTCCCCATATAATATTTTTAACTGGCGATATCTCTCAACGTTTTATTTTTTGTTTCTCAGAAGAGGAAAACTAATTTCTAATACATCTAATTTCTAAACTACATAGTGATAATAATTAAAAATGGTTAAGTAGAGAACTAAAATAAATTTAAAAAGTTTGGTCCCTGTGTACCTTCAATGCTGGCAGCAAATGCTGTATCGCGATACTTATTCGTTGAGCGAAGAGAGCACCAGCTCTGGGGGTCACCGGTACTACTCAAGCGCTAACTTAATCTTTAATTAGCGTCCGTGCACTTGAACCCACGGCCCAAGAGTTTCTACTCCTCCCAAAAACCGTACCAATGGTTAAAAGGCCGAACGCTTTCCCTAGCTTTCTGGCAACGTGAGTGTCTATGGGCGGCGGTCTCAGGCAAGCCCAATTGCCTCTTTTAAGAAATTGATATAACGGCTACCATCTTTATAATCAACTTTTTCTGTTTATTATATTTATTAAAATCAAGCTTGAATCGAGTAGTAATGAAAGAAAGTATATTTAAAAATCAATTTATTGTTAAAATAACCATTGGACGCAGTCTTTAAATTAAATTATCAACATTATAATTAGCTGGGCGTAGTCATCTTCCTCAAGTCCTTGAGCTGTTGATTTTCCGATACCAACGCTTGGACCCTTTGTTCATACTTCACACGTAATTCCTGGAAAAAGAAATATAATTCATATTTAAGACGTTTTGGTTTGGCTTTGGACGGGTATCCAACGTTGACATAATATGTTCCTAAAACTATAACATTATTTTTTTGTTACATGAATTTATTCTCGGTTTGCGTATTTTACATCTGTCAAAATCCTACAAATAAAACTTATGTATTCTGTAATTATTTTACCTTATATTCGAAGTTTCGAGTGTATTATACCAGTGTTAGATAAATTATGCAATAAATCCTTATTCATATCGTTAAAACGATTTCATTTGTTATAATTTTAAAGGTATATATCGACGTAGGAAAACATATTTGCTGTAAGTAAACATATTGCAATTGTTCACCAGAGCCAAAAAACTTAATTAATTTCGGAAAAAAATTAATAGTGTTGAACCTATCCATGATATTGCTACCATTTTTGAAACATATTTATTTAACTGCCAGTCACCATTTGCAATGTAAACTTTTTATCCAAAGTTACTATAAGTACGTGTTTGGCTAGTTACAGCATACAGTTTTTTAAATCACAAACCTTTAAAACGCTGTAACTAAGGAAGAAAAATGTACGCGCTGAAATATTATCAATTTACAGGCGGTAAATATGCTGTATGCAGTACATTTATGTATTTGGGTACTTTCAATTGCAATTCAAGATGTAAGATTAATTTATAATTATGATTAGATCTAGAAATGCAGTGGGTCATTTGGTAATGTAATGTTTGGTTGAAATAAAATGTCGTAAATGGTAAAAAAAACTAAAACTGTAGGTTCCCTAAACTTGCTGTAAGTAAACGAATGTAAAAATCACACGCCGCAGAAATGCTGTAAGTAGCGTTAAGTTTTTAAATGGGAAGAAGTATTTGTAAAGAAAAAAATGCAGTTTTTCTTTTGCTGTAAGTACAAATTGTCTATAATGACTGGATTTTCGTCTACATACAGCATTTAATCTTGCTAAAAAAAATATAAGTACGGGCGTTTTCAACCGCGTATGTATTTTTTTTTTCATCGTAGAGACACAGGACCCGGGACATTCGATGCGGTATTTTTTCCTGATTCTAATGGCAGTAAAAAGTCACTTTAGCTATTTTGTCTACTTACAGCAAATATGCTTTCCTACGTCGATATATAACAATTATATACGACGAAACAGTTACACCTTTACTAAGTGTTACTGTTCTGAATTAGATCGCGCTAATTACTACCCAATCCAATTCACTTTCTTAATATCATGATTGGTGATGAGCAAAATATTATCATTAACATGATTAATCATACAACTACTTAAAATATATAATAATACAATTAAGATAAAAAATATACAACTATTTTATATGAAATTCAACTCATACTAGGTAGACTTTGGAGGTGTTTAGAGAATTATATTTTATTAACAAAATACATCACAAAAAAAATATAATGAATAATATTTCTCCAAAAAAATTCATTTGCAAAGTGCAGTATACCTTAAAAATTGCAAGTTGTGTCTCATACTCCTTCTTGAGGTCATCATTGAGCCCGGAAGATGTCTGTGCCCTCTGCAAAACTAACGAGTGACGCTCTTTCTCTGCTTTGTATCGTGCCTCCATTGCTTCTAGACGATCCTGGGAGGGAAAAAGTATAATTCAATTCTTTTTTCCTTTTTTTCTTTCCTTTCCTGGCAAGAGCTGTTCTCATCAACCACCATGGCCCTAGACCAGCCCCTTGCGGCAAGAATGACTCGCTAACGCCAAATAAAATTGTCATTAATTATAAGTCTTATTTTAATATTTTTAATTTAATTATTATTATAATTTGCCTATTTTTGCGGGTGACGCAAGACGCTTGAAGCGTTCTCACCTCCATAGCCTTTACTTCAGAATTCCTAATATTTAGAAGATCCTTGGTGATGTTGTTGATATCCTTCAGCGACTGCACCTGGCTATTTAAAGCCTCGATCTGCAATTCTTGGTTCTTCACCATTTTTGTTTTGTCAAAGATCATGCCACGGGCCTTGCTTAGGAGCTATGGAAAAATATTTATGTAAATATATCAAAGTAAAACAAACTGTATTTGATTTCTTATACATATTATAACTGTATTAAGACCCTTCAAAAATCACTATGTCGCCTTCCAATACAATAACCAATATTGCCTAAATATCGATAATTTAGTAATGAATCTCTTGATTTATTAGTATTATATAAAGTGCAGAACAATGGTTACCTTAAAATTGTGTTATTAGACGATTTAGTTTTTATGATTTGCGACCCGACTGACTGAACTGACCAAAAACCGCGTTTTTAAACAATCTTTTAAAATGTATATCAATAAACAATTTTTTTTATTTATTCAAAAATTAATTCAAACTAAAGAGAAAAGAGATTTACCTCCTCATGCTGCTGTTTTATGTTCTGAATGATTTCCTGATTCTTTCCAGCGGGCTTTGAAAGAGCCGCCTGCAACTCTGTTTCTAAATTCTTCACTCTACTCCTTAGCAAGTCAATCTCTTCTTCACGGACCTAAATTTTAGAATTAACAAAATCCAATTTTGTTACATGAACTTCAGAGGGTTTTTAAAACAAGCGTATTAAGGTTCATAATACAAGCGTTAATAATTGCAGAACTACTCAACAACATCTAATAATTTATTCAATTAGCCAATCATATCTATCTATCATAGCTTATGATAGATAGATATGATTCTTAACCTAGAACTTATGTAGAATTATGATAAAACTCTTAATGTCTTAAGCCTTGTATATTGCTTGTTTTTTTTATAGCTGCTAGTTTGTTTGTCGTTCTCCTAATTTATAAATTTCGTGCTGTCATGTTTTGTCTTGTTTTACTTTGTATTGTATTTTTTATCAGTGAAACTTTTTGTGGATATGTCCAATGTGTAGTTTATTTTATGTTTTACTTTTATTTTATTTTTACTGTATAGTGATGTATCTGTTTAGTTTCCTTAATAAATAAATGAATAAATATCTAATCAGGGATATGAAATACTGATTTTAATTATTATAACACCATGTAACGATGAAACTCAATTTCTTTATACTGTTTCCAATATCCGCGATGATATCACAAACTTGGAATAACGTGAAACCTAATATGAAAACGGGTTGGCCATGAAACAAATGAAACACGAGAGGGATATGGAAAAATATTAAATAGCTATTAAAGTCTTCCAGACGTATACGAATAAGGACTACTTTACTAAGAAATAATATTGTTTTATAATTCAATCAAAACTTTATTTGTAATACATGCAAAAATGTCTCTAGAAAATTATATTTACGTTACCAGAATAACAGAAAATTTAGAAAAAAAAATACATTCGAAAACTTACTTTTAATTCCAATCGAAGTCCATCCTCGCTCCTCTCCGTTTTAATCTTTTCCAACTCTTCTATTCTCTTCAATAACGCTTGCTCCCGTTCCTGCCATTCTTCCTATAAAATATATAGTTAATAACGATGTTATTATTGCTAGCAGTTACAGACATGTCGATTATAAGTCAACAGAATTCGATGTTAGACGATTCCTATAGAATACCAACGTGGCGAGAGCGATTTCGTAGCCTGTCTAACGCGGCCATATAGAACTTCACCTATGTGGTTTTAGAGAGAGCTCGCCCAGTCTCTGATTAGCAAAGATCTGGTGTGGCTCGAATTCCACATTACCCCTTCTACTTTTAGGGGCATGTGAATCGACCACCTCGAATATCAAAAACAGAGTGAAAATAAAACAGAACTAGTTCTATAGACCATACCCTTCATTTTTAATATTTCTTAATGACGACTTATTATCTAGTTACATTAAAATAAAACGTTTTTTACATTTTATTTCGTTAGTTTAAAGCTCCTTAAATAGCAGTTAATAAAACCCCGCTATTACACTTGAAATAATAATTGAAAGCTGGTACATCTACAGTCTAATATCATTTATCTGTCATATAACTATACAATACAAAACTTCAGATAACTCAAAAGCATCAACTTTTACGTCAGCTTCTACTCTATGTAATAATAGAGGTAATGTTCAATATGGTAATAGTAATAATTGTAATGTATGTTAATGGTAAAGAGTATGGTAATGTACAATACTGGTAATAGATAATATTTAGGTACATACCGAAGGTTTTCCTGCATTCTCATCACCATTTGCCTCTGGTTCCTGTTTTACTAAAACATCATTATTGCCTCCATTTTGATTTACCGGTTTATCTTTTTCCGAAAGATAAGAAAATTCCGATTCTGATAACTAAAAAAATATTTATAAGGCATTAAATATTAATTACATAAAGACTAAAGTCATTCATAAAACTTAAATATGTAATATTTAAATTACTAAATACTTTTTATTCTAACTAGTTTAGTAATCAACGTTTTTATATTTTATACTCAAGGAGAAGCCACGTTGTTTTTGGTTCTAAAAACATGTTTCCTTGTTTGTCTTCACCAAAAGAGAAAGTATTGTAAATTGCGCATTGCAAATATACTTCTGGACACATCTATTAAGAAACTGAAAATGCAAGGTGGGCCTTGCATTTTCAGTTTCTCTTGGTCCTACCTAAAAATTTATATTAGGTCGAGTAAAAAGTTTTTATGCAAACACAAGGCCCAAAACTAACGCGAGCCCACCGAATAGCGCGCCTTCATTTCGCGCGCTCACACTTAAATTGGACTCAGCAGCATTGGAACGATGTACTCTTTTCTGATGAGTCTAAAATTGCGTTACATGGCCAATGATGGAAGGAAGAAGGTCTACCGACGTAAGGGAGAGCGTTTTGCACAATGCTGCTTTGAAGAGAGGGTTGCTTATGGCGGTGGCTCATGGACTGTCTGGGGCGGTATATCTGCGAGCGGCAAAACTCAACTTGAAGTTGTTACGGGACCACGGCTGCCAACATTAAATGCTTAAAGGTACATTCTTGAGTGCTTAGAACCTCACGTGATGCCATACGCGGACTATGTGGGCCCAAATTTCCTTTTTATGCACGATAATGCAAGAGCCCATACGGCCGGCATCGTCAGAGAATATCTTCAGGATGTGAACATCGCAGTTATGGACTGGCCAGTCAGAAGCCCATATATGAACCCCATTGAGCACATGTGGGACGAGCTAAAAAGACGTGTTAGGGCTCGTCAGCCAGTTGCCCAGACGAGGCAGGAATTGAAAACTGCCATAGAAGAGGAATGGGAGATGATCCCTCAAAATTTTATAGAGCGGTTGATAAACTCTTTGCCTAATCGTATTAGAGCTGTCGTAGATGCCCATGGAGGCAACACGCGTTATTAAATTAAACCTTTATTTGATAAAACACGTTTTTTATTCAAAAATCAACTGACTTCATCAAGGCGCATAACCGACTTGTTAGGCTTATCTCCATGTGGTGTGGTATTCTTAATTCAAATTTAAAACAATACGATCGAAAAAGATGGTAAAATGTATCATCAACTTTTTACTCGACCTAATATAAATTTTTAGGTAGGACCAAAAGAAACTGAAAATGCAAGTTGGGCCAATAGATGTGTCCAGAAGTGTATATTAATATATTGCCAGGAATCAAATAACCGATTTCATGGTTGATAATCGCTCTCTTAAGCCACTGGGCTAACTCGGTTTAAACAAAATTAAAATTACCTGTTCCTCTTTGATCTGAATAGAAGTCTCAGGTGCAGCGACAGGCAGCTCTTGACTAGACGTACTTTGATCAGCCTGTTAATTAATTCACAATTAATCAACTTTAATAATATTTACGCCCTTCGTTTTCCAACAATTTAAAGTGTGAATGCAATACCAAAGTCACTACAATATAAAAGCAGTAGTAAGTATAGGTATACTTAAAGACGCATAATGTCAACTAACAAAGGTGTTATTTTCTGATTTAACAGATTTTTTTTGTAATGTTTATCTTCACCAAAAGAGAAAGTATTGTAAATTGCGCATTACAAATATATTAATATATTGCCAGGAATCAAATAACCGATTTCATGGTTGATAATCGCTCTCTTAAGCCACTGGGCTAACTCGGTTTACACAAAATTAAAATTACCTGTTCCTCTTTGATCTGAACAGAAGTCTCAGGTCCAGCGACAGGCGGCTCTTGACTAGACGTACTTTGATCAGCCTGTTAATTAATTCACAATTAATCAACTTTAATAATATTTACGCCATTCGTTTTCCGAGAATTAAAAGTGGGAATGCAATACAAGTCACTACTATATAAAAGTAGTAGTAAGTATAGGTGTAATTAAAGACGCGTAATATCAACTAACAAAGGTGTTTTTTCTGATTTAACAGATTTTTTTATAAGGTTTAAAACAGATGAATGGTAATACGAAAGTTAAATCAGCTGGATAACTATTAGAATCAGCAAATATCAAACATAATCACCGCGATTCAGGGCAAATCACGCGTCAACTTAGAATTTCAAACAGCCGATCGCAACTACGTGACATGGCATTTTGAGAATTAATTATTTTCAAAAATCCCTTTAAACTTGGATAACGGTCAATTTGTTTACCTTTTCTATAATCCAAATTAGAGAAAATAGACATATTTTAAATTAAAAATTATCGTATGTATCTATAAACATTACTAGGTAACGATTTAGAAATCCGTCGCCCGAATTTGATACTGATTATGTAGGTGTCTCGGGGGACCTTGATTGAAACACCTCCAAGTGATTTTTGCTGCCGGAGTTACGTCTAAGTATTAAAAAAATGATTTAAAATTTTGTGTAATGTATTGAAATTCGTAAACAAACCGTACATTTTCTACTTTTCTATTGGTTATTAGAGATGTGACATTCTGCATAAAAAATCGGTTTTTTAATTAATCGATTGTTTTTTTTAGCATGAAAAATCGATGAACAAAAAATAATCGATTTTTTTATATTTATCGATTATTTCCTAATTTTTGAACTTTAAAGTTTTAGAATAATAACCCCCAACGACTTTCACGCGCCAGAATCAGTTATTTAATAAAATATTAATGTACTAACCTAACCTATACATAATAATTGGTTTTTTGGACAGCTCCGGCGCTACGGGACAGCCCCTCCACCCTTGCGTACCAAAGTAGAGGCATTTTATGCAAGCCGTAGCGGCTAAGGCTGGACCAAAAAGCCGCAGCTCCGAGCTCTTTTATATATACATTATACACTCTAGGGGTATGGCAGATGGTCTTACCACGTGGATAGTGGGGTGCTCTGATTCGGTTTTGGGTACTTTTTCGATATCAAATAAGTAAGTAAACACTTAATTGTAGTAAGAATTAGATAATACAGAAAGTTGCAAACAATGAAATACAAGTACAAAAGCTGTACTAATTAGGCAATACAAACGAGTAGGTATCGATACTTTCAAAATTTTCGGAACCCTACACTAATTGAAACGTGAAGTCATTGACGTTTGACATCAATTATTTTTCAAATTTATTTTGTAATTGCGTGTTATTTGCCAATTTGTATGAAAAGTAAAAAAAAATGTATCTCATGAGCGTAAGTTTCCGCAACCTAACACTTCGCAAAACGCTTTCTTTTAGTGAGTACATCTGCAAAAATATCTGCATTTAAATCGATGGTCCATATTGTAAAGTTTATCCAGTCACACTGTCATATATTCTCCTAATGCTACAATTGAAATTATCCATTTTTTTATCAAACAATGAAGATCCAACTACTAATTTGAATAGTGGTAGTAAATCAATTCAGCAGCGGCAATATATTTACGATAGTACTAAATAGTTCTTTTGACAGGACCAAGTACAATGTGGAGTTGGAAGAAGAAAAAAATGGAGAGAAAAAAAAATGTTTAGTTTCATTACCCGCCGTTTCTCAAGATCCTTTATCCTTGTCCAAATAGACCGCAAAAATGATTCACTACTAGGAACTACATCGCATTCATTTTCGTGCAAATTGTTCTCTTTGTAATTTTCGCTAATCATCGCACACGTATTTTAAAAACATATTTCAAAATCGACGTCAAAAGCTCTTTCTTTTAGAAACGTCAGATTTGGATCTAATTACAACCTCCTTAAGTATGCCTTATTATTAAAAAACTTACCATGTTGTGAATATTAAATAAAGT
The DNA here is from genome assembly GCA_905332375.1 of Pieris macdunnoughi. NCBI lineage: Eukaryota > Metazoa > Arthropoda > Insecta > Lepidoptera > Pieridae > Pieris > Pieris macdunnoughi. Next base: position 250,219 of record CAJOBZ010000036.1, on the reverse strand, counting down.
AAAGGGAATGCACAATATTGAATGTTCACGATTTAGAACGAACTAAACTGTTTGAAATGTGTTACGCTATCTATTTTGGGAGAGCAAGCGATGGTGTAAAAATAGGACTAAGGAATTGATCACAATTCTTAAATTTCTTGATATAATATAAAGATGCCTTTATATACCTACACTGAAATGAAGAAATCGATCTCTTATATTAAATAATAACACTTGAAATAGCACTTATAAATCTACTTACTAAGAAGAATAAGTAACAAAACTGCTTGATAATGTCATTCCCGTAAGCTTTTTTGTGTAATATAAACTATTGTACTTATAAACTATAAAAAAATATTGTACGATAAATTATGTAGCATTTATAATAATCGTAAATAAAATATAACACAGTATCTTTTATTGACAACATGCAGAGCCGATTCAACGCTGAATTTAAGAAAAAACGGCCACATATGGCGAGAAAAAGGTGCTGTTCCATCAGGATAACCCAGCGGCTCACACATCCGCCGTCATCACGGCCAAATTGGTAGAGTTGGGCTACGAACTGCTGCTCCATCTAACGTATTCTCCGGGTTTGGCCCCGTGCGTCTTTTTTTGTGTCCAAATTTGAAAAATCACTCGCTGGGCAGAAATTTTAGTCGAATGAGGCGGTTATCGTCGTCACGGAGGCCTACTTTGCAGACATCCAGAATATTTTTCAGACGGGTTAAAGAAGATGGAACATCGCTGGGTCAAGTGTACCGAACTCAAATGTGATTATGTTGAGATATAAATCGCCACTTTTCCACATAAAAAAGGAATTTGTTTCTAGGCTAAGTACTTATCGGACCTTCGTATATCCCTAGAAAAGGTCTACAAATAGCGTATTTAAATAATATAATTGTCTAGTTTCATATCAAGTATGAAAAATATGTATATTATAAATATACACTGAAATTAAGTCGTTAAACTATGCCTTATGTTAAGTATATACGTAGTTATAATAAAAAATCAATTTAAATATACAACAGAATATAATGTAGGTAGGTACTTCAAGTAACAAGGGCCATTAATCAAAACATTAGAGCACCTGTTTAAGGCTGTGAAAATCGTTCCTAAAAATATCAAGATTTACTTAGGCTTTGTTAAGTTTAATTGTAATTATTTTAATAAACTAATTGATGTCGTCATTAATCATCGTTAACAATGCCAAATTATGTTTTCGTTGGATCACACCAGACAATATAAAAAAATATGAAAGAAAGCAACCTAACATGTCGATAAAAAAGCATGCCAACGTAGATGGACTATGGAAAGTTTCTGACTTAAGTCTTCACTAATATTGCAAGAGTTAACTACTTACGTGTATAAAATGTGTAGGTATCGCACGTGGTTGTAAAAACATTTTACTTTTTTTCTTTTGAAAACAATTAATTCCAAAGTGTCTTGAGCATATCCGGGCGTTTTGAGTTGGATGCCAGTTAATTCTACCCGTACACTCAGTCCATTTATTTTTGAAATACGGTTCATTCGGAAAACTGAAAAAAAAGTGGAAAATTTATTCAAGTGCTGGTAGCCCCAACGAGTTATAATCCAACTATTTAGAAAGAACACGAAGTGTGGCCACTACCTGACGTAGGTAACATGATTCGCAATTTAGTCGGTTAGCACTGAAAAATATGTTTGGAATTGGCTTATTTACAGTTTTAATTCATTAGAGATTGCTTATTATTGATTAAAATATACATTCGAATGAATAATTCTTGAACAAAGTTACTGAGTCGTGACAAAATAAACTACTTACCGATGAAAGGTTATGTTTGGTTCTTTACGTTCACTATAGCTTTTACAGCCAATTATGGAACAATTCACCATGACTGACACTTTAAATACACCTCTTATAAGGATAAAGTCTTAAAATACGAGTTTGACTTGGGTTTCACAGATTTATCAGTAAACGGTGAAAACTAGTTTACCACCAAGGGCTCGATGGTATACAAATAAAACCCGATACGCAAATAGAGACAGAAAAACTGATACTCTGTTTCGCTCGCACTTAAGTATTTCACGTTAATGCCTATTCTCTTTAGTTATTATTGTTATTTTAGAAGCTCATCTTGTTCTATAGTCTATACTCTATCTACGCATACCAAATACTTACACATGCTTATTTCACGCACACTAATACAATTCGATGGGCCGGATTCAGCGACTTTAATGAGAGATAATAACTATCGAAAAATTAAGATTAATAAAGACAGGTTGTCCCATGTAATTTTTTTACAATGATATATTATTTTTACATTGATTATTGTTTTAACGTTTAGTTAGTTACTTACGTAATTTGATATTCCACGCATTTTCTTATATAACATTATATCACTAGTCTAGTTAGCGCGGATGACATGTGTAACTGTACTAGACATTCGTGATAACTTTTTCTATAACACAGAAAACTTTACTACTGCCATTTTGTTTATACATATGGATGCTACGAGTATAATCGCTGAAAATACAGAGAAAAATTTTTTTTTGGGGAGGGGATGAATTTTAGTCCACCTCTTTAGATGATGATGTCGTTAATTGTATTTATTTTTCACGAAAGTTGGGTTAAATTTCAATTTTGTTGCGCAGATGGATCGCCCTCCCCTCCTCTCTCTATTAGGCGTTAGGTACGTCATAGTCGAGCCTGCTTACTCACAACTACTAATTATAAAATGTTGTAGTTTTTGTTACCTCAATTAGAAATAAAGATAAGTACTTACTTCTATCAACAGATCAAAGATTGTTGGAATTGCTCCAGAAACAAGTACTGTTCTAAATCCACTTTTATCAATTAAGTGATCTTCAAAATGTTTGGAACATAACACACTGGATGATGTAGGCTGCAAGTTTTGTTTCTTCATGTTGGTTACCCACGCAAGTTTGATTATTTCATCCTTTGGAAATCTACGCAATAGTAATGGTATGAAAACATTTAAAATGCCAACGCATTATTAAAAATAATAAACAACTGAATACGGCCCCTCAAAATATGCCAGTACATGAAACGTCAAAGTAAGCGTCCCGGGCGTTAAATTTATCAGATACATACAGATAATATAAAACAGATATATAATATACAGATAATAGAAAACTCGGCAGTCGTAGACTGCGGCATGTCTATAACAAGTAGCTTTAATATTTCTAGCCAATAACAAAAAATATCACAATAATCATACGAGAATAGTTGAAGCTCACAAATAACTGACCGGTGGAATGTAATATCAGGTGTTTTCTTATATGTTGCATTGCCACACAAAGGTGCACTGCACTTCACCATCCTGTTTCAGTTTTTAGCAAATAAGAATAACGATAAGCAGAAATGCAAAACAAAACAAAATACTTCTTTCTTTATCTCGACGCCATATGTCACTTGCCGCTTATCAAAATGGCGATTTTATTTATGAGTGTGTTAATGTTGCTACAGGAAAAAGAAAGAGATAACATTATTAATTAAATCAGGGTACAAGAAGTGAATATATAAAATAATCGGATACATGTGTTTGTGTTTGGTCTGCTTAATTTCTATTTTCTATGCTATAGTTCTTGTTGTTAAGAATAATACAAACTCATCTGTGCTAACTAATAGTAATTATTAACGTGACATGCTCTGTGGACTGTGTTGCTACTTTTTGTGATCAAAACTCAAAAGTGGAAGTGTTGTTTCAAATTTACATCCTTCAACTGTAATTAAAAATCATAATTTTCAAAATCACATATTTTAGAATAAGATGACTTCAGAAAAAAATGCTCAGATTGGTCAAGCCCGAGAAGCGTTTCAGATGCTTTATCAAGTTTCACAACTCCTCAACACTGGGTTAGATGCAGAAACTCTTACTATATGTATTCAACTCTGTGAACTAGGTGTAAATCCAGATAAACTTGCACTTGTTATTAAAGAAATAAGGAAAATGGGTGAGCACGCAACTCAGAGTAAAGCAAAGACCTTGCAGCTTTAAACAATATTTTTATCTGAGATTGTGCTCTGTCGAAGGATTATAAAGTATTAACAAAAATCAGCAAATATATACCAAAACACTAAATAGTTTTGTTTATTAGTATCCATTTAGTTGTATTTACCTATACCAATGAAAATAAAAATCTGATTAGAAGTATGAAATAGTTATAAGAATTGTAATTTAATTATTAAGTTTAATCCATTAAAAAATTACTATTATGGAAATCATTTTCTGTTAATTTAAACTTGCATATAGGCACAGAACTTGCCTTGGCTTGTTAATTTTTCTTAATTCCATAAATTTAATGGTAATCTTTAAGGATTCAATCAACTAATATTTAAGTGCAGAAGTGAATATGCTAGTATATATAAGAAAAAAGTAGACAATTTTAAAACCATTGAAATGTCCATTTCCATCAACACCATAATACTTAAAGAAAAATAAGTGTAAAATAACTATTAAAAAGTATTTAATTACAATTTAAACTTTTTGACATCAAACTACCAAAAACATCACAATTAATCTACTTTGGTTGGATACTCTCAAAGGTGGAATAGAGACTCATTAGGCAGAGCCATATTTTAGTTTTTGGTATGCTCAAAGAAATCTGATTTTAAGCCGTACATACAAGCAGTGGAATTAGACATGTTTGTTTAAATCATAACATACAATTTTACTTATCTGATGTGGATGTACAGCTCTTGTGACAATTATGTCAATATTTTCATCGATTTTTATATCAATCAGAATGCATTGTTGAAATGATATATTGTTTAGTACTTTTCATGTTCCCAAACACTTGTTATGTATTCTTGTTACATATAATGTAAGCAGTACCACTCTTTGTAACAACTCATTTAATTGTTCATGCTAATAATGTATCATCAAATTAAATTCTTCGTAATGATTAGTAATTTGATATTATTAGCTTTGGATAACTCAACTTATCACAGAAATTGTGATATATATTTATAACATAGATTGATATGGTGAGAGTATTGATTAATTATTGTAATTGTCCATGAAGGATTCACAAACTAAAAACAAGTGAGAAAGAATAAGTTGAACTGTCAATTTACTCCTATGGTAGTATTAAAAAAATAATAAGTCAAGAATTAAGATAAAACAACTATTGGTATTTTAATTTTATATTTACCTAAGTATCATCTCATATTTCTAAATCCAAATAATAAATATTAACAACATGAAAAGTAATAAGCTTGTAATATTAAGACTGGAAGCATAAGTCTCTATACAATCTTTATCAATTTTCGAAACTCAACTACATGGGAACAAATAACTTAGTTGAATTTAGTTTGGATATAAAACTATGAGAATTTATTTATTTACTAAATAATGGGGGATAGATTTTAGTGAATTTTAAAGTCAGTTATACTAATAACTGATAATATCACAGATGCACACAATTTAAAAAAAAAACAGGGACGACAATATTGAACTGTTTGGTTAGATAAAAAAGGTGTAAAACCAGAGTACAGTATTTTACTACAAGAATACTTTAAACTTTTTAGTCTGGCAAGAAAGATGAAACTATAAAAACAATTCAGATCAACATTTGTACCTGCATACATATTTTGTATAAGATAAAATATTTGACTAAGTTATTGAAATGAACTTGGGCCTTGACTTTGTCCTAACACAGAAGGATCTTCAAATATTGGTTGTTGTGGCTTGAACTGCTCAGCTGATATTCTTGTGAACATTATACCAATTCCTTCAATCAATGCAAGAAGAATTCCACCAACTAATGCACTACCTGCCATTGCTGGAACACCTGAATTTAAGTATAAATATTTTTACAATTATGACCAAACAATCATATTTCTATTTGATACTGAAAGAAAATATCACCTTGGGGCAATAGAAAGTAGAAAAAAGTAATAATGGGATCACTAAACTACGAGTCAATATAGTTTACCATGTATACACAAGTATCCAAGTTACAAAATAAATTTATAAATACAAAGTTAAATCATGTAAATAAAGCTTATATTTTATACACCCTTATATATTATTCTGTTTTAGTGCTCATTTTATAGATTAAAGCAATTATTGCTTGTTAACTTCTTTATATTCTATGGAAACAAGCTTTATATTTACAACTTTTAGTTAAGTTAGCTAAGAAACAGATGAAAGGATAGACTTAACTAAGTTTTAAGAAATTAATTTTTAGTTTAATTTGCATAGAAATTGAGTTATTTAAAAAGATTATTCTATCATAGCAAAAGTCTTACCATTTCTAGCCGCCAAGATGCCACCAGTAAGAGCCCCACTCATTATAGAATTCCATGGATCCTCCTTTTGTCGTAAATATACCAAAGAGCAATCAATTGTTGAAAACATTCCACCCCAAACAGCAAAGTTGCCACCTACTATAGGTGATCTTTCTTTCATGGCTGCTAAACTTCCCAACTAAAAAAAAAAGCATGCTAATGAACAGAGTATGACGTTTATATATATATTATATACATATACATATATATATATCATATGAGACACTTGGCTAAAATTTCCATAAATTTTGATAGAACATATTAAAAAATATTTCTACTTTTTGAAAGTAATATAACATATAAAAAACGACTATGTAGGAAAGACAAGAGAAATGAAATCACTATAATATATCAGAAATGTATGTGAACAAACGGTTAAGAAAATAAATGGACATGTTAATATGTACCATTTTCCTGCTAAATCCCACAGGAGCATTTCTGAAGCCCTTAATAGAGTGAAATATTCCACCGCCTATCGCGCCCATCAGAAAAGCACCACCAGAATCATCCAGGATCCTCCAAGGACAGGGCTCCCTCGAATATTCATCCATTATTAGGTTCTGTATTTATAGTGTATACACTGAAATAGGGGCCATGAATATTAATAATGATTTTGTAATACTAACCTTAAAAGTTTAAAGATAAATTTAAAAAAAATCAATTTTATTAAAGACACTACTTACCTTTATTTATAATATAAACAAAATATTCTCTTTTTATTATCTAGTTTCTCAATGTCACCATTAAAAATTTATTTTTTTAACAAATTTTCACGTTTCCCAACTTAATATTTTATAATGGCACTAGTCAGTAGTCACTACTCACTAGTCTGTCTCTCTAATTCATATCTATTCTATTATCTGTATGTTGTCAAAAAAAACATAAAATATCTTTCGTATATGTTCACAGATTAGGTATTAGTACTAAGTTATACTATTATTGGCTTTTTTTTATATATAGAACGGGGGGCAAACGGGCAGGAGGCTCACCTAATGTTAAGTGATACCTCCGCCCTAGGACACTCTCAATGCCAGAGGGCTCGCGAGTGCGTTGCCGGCCTTTTAAGAATTGGTACGCTCTTTTCTTGAAGGACCCTAAGTCGAATTGGTTCGGAAATACTTCAGTGGGCAGCTGGTTCCACATAGTTGTGGTGCGCGGCAAAAACTGCCTTGAAAATCGCTCAGTTGTGGAACGGCGGACGTCGAGGTGATACGGGTGGAATTTCGTATTCTGCCTCGATGTCCGATGATGAAACTCGGCTGCAGATATTAATCCGAACAACTCCTCTGAACACTCTCTATGGCAAATGCGTGCGGTACGAACAACAACGCCAAAGGATCAAGCCGCTCGGAGAGGGATTGGTATTTGGTCGTCGACGACGATGGTGATCGGCATAGAGTATATTATAAATAGTGGATAATAATATATATTATGCGTTAGTTGTCTTTTTTCTCGACTTCATTTGTAATGGATTGTGAAGTCTGTGCTATTAGCAAAACATGAATCCAATGATATTGGCCTAAAGGTCTAGATACCAGGCCATAAACTCCAAAAAAAAAAAAAAAATCCAATGATTGGCCTAAAGGTCTAGAATCTAATTACCAGGCCATAAACTCCGAAAAAATTAAAAAATAAATTCAATGAATCTGCAAACATAAATTGGTGTTTCGCGTTAGTCTCAAATTTATACGATTTCAAAATTGATCCCAATTTAACGTAATTAATAGCAGATATGACTATCTATAACATGTATATTTTCGATCGTTATGGAACACTTTTATACTATGGAGAATGGAATAGAACCAAACAATCAGGCATGTCGAGAGAGGAGGTATGCTGACAACGGATTACACTTAAAATCCTTTAAACCAACTCTTCACTTATATATATCTATATTATAGCTATTTTAACTTTACTGTAGAAAATATTTTACTTAATAAAACATAATTTTTCAGGAAGGAAAACTAATGTATGGAATGTTATTTTCAATAAAGTCATTTGTCACTAAAATTTCTCCTTTAGACCCAAGGGAAGGATTTCTTAACTATAAAACATCCAAATACACCCTGCATTGTTTGGAGACTCCATCAGGAATAAAATTTATTGTAAACACAGATAATCAAGCTCAAGGAATTCGAGAACTGTTGAAAAAGATTTATTCAGATATTTATGTTAAGTATGTAATTAGGAACCCGCTATGTGGTATAGGAGAACCAATTAATAGTGAATTATTTAAGAATAAGTTAGATTTATTTATCAAACAGGCACCATTGACAGCTGCACGTGCTTCTTAAAATCAATTTATACATTAATTCGATTGTAAGTAAAAAAGATTGCATAAATATAATTAATATTATTCTTGATGTAAATATTGTTATACTTGTAAGTAAGAATGCTGTTCTATTAAAGTAAAAATATCTAAAGAAACTATGAGATATGCATTGCTGATGTTGTAAAAGTAAATTATTATTATTTATTCAATTTATGAAAAATACAACTTTAGTAAAATTAAGAATGACTTTTTCTCATAAATTTTAAATATTTTATAAAAGTATGAGAACTTTTTTGTAGGTATAGATATTATTACTATTGCTTTTATACCATCATTTCACAAAAACCACTTTTAACTTGAATCTGAACTTTATTGCAAATGTGGAATTCACAGGGATATGTTCCAATATAATGGAATACCTTATCTTGTTGGTAAGTATGTTAGGGTTTGTTTATTTACTTTTTTCAATAGTTGTACTTTAAGCTAATTAATAATTATAGTAGATATATTTTTTTAATTCTAATGTGATACAGTAATCTAAAAGCTAAAGGTTGTACATATATCAATCAAAGTGCTTAAAAATTAATTGGGTCTGACCATAAAAAATATTAACTAAAAGTTTCAAGAACATAAATTTAATTAAATACGTAATTAATTGTGATATTTTGGAAGTGATAAGGATTGATATTAATAATTTATTTATATTCTTATGTAAAAAGTACAAAAATAAATACTACTAATATTACAAGAGATATCATGCTTAGAATAGATCATTATTCATTTTGGCTCTCTTTTGTTCTTAATTAGGAAAAAAATCATTACTTTAAAAAAGTTCATAATAAGTACTTTTTTCTATTTTGAGTAATATACCATCCTGACTTTTTTTTAAAGTTATTTCTAACCTTTACATCTACTTCATATATAATAGATAGACTACTTTGAAAAATAGACTTAGACAATATTCTTTTTTAATTCAGTGTAGATTTGTTAAAATCTTATAAGTTACGATTTGGACGAATTTATTATAGACAAAATTGACAAATGATAATACTTAAAATTACATAATTATAGATAAGTAAGTTTTCTTTAAGGTAACACTAGTATGTCCTAATTAATTATTCAAGAACATTATTTATTTTTATTGTTTCATTATTTCACTAATTAATATTAGTAACATATTTGTACCATCTACATTTTACTTACACTTACGTCATTTAAAAAACTGATCAATTCGTGACAAATGATCCATGTATTAAAAAAACAAGTACTTAGGTACCACTCGATAATTTGTTCTTGTCTATAAATAATGCCAACAAAGGGCGGTACTTCCATACTAGTATAATGTATATTACAGGTCAATCTTCATAAATCAAGATACGACAAACATTGTTTTATCTACTTTTTGTATATTATATAGTCCAGAATGAGATATAGTCAGCTGTAAACTTATATAAACCTATATTTTGGTATCAAAACATATCGTAGGGTGCGACTTCAGATATTACAATTAGTCATAGGTAAAAAAATCGAACTTCGAAGTTCCTTCGCTATAGTATAGTACAATGGGTAAAGTTGACGTCCACACGCCACTTCGACAAGGACCATCCCAACCCGTTGGTGCGTAATAACGTCAACTATTACCCCATCTCGATAAAAAGGCCCGTGACAAGTGGAGTCACCGACTTGTCATAACGGTTCCGGATAATCTAATAATAGCTAATATTTAATAATATTATTAATCATATTTGTGTTGTCTACATAGATTTATATCGTTAGATAGGCCCTTACCGCAGTGAGACCGCGCCGTGTTGTTCCACAGTCGAAGTGAGTGAGCTCACTAACCTGGGTTCAGTGCACCCCTAAACACAGTGTTAGCCGGACGTGTTGTAAAGGACGTTTGCGAGCAGTTTAGTGTCACAAAATGCCATCGTGTGCCTTTCTAAAGTGCAACAACAATTCTAGAAACACAAATAAAGCCAGAGGTGTAACATTTCACTCGTAAGTATTGCGATTTGATTTAAAAACTTTTATTTTTCCTTCCGCACTGTCTAAAATAACAAATTTAACCGATAATATCTAATGGCATCATTAAAAGCCGCGAAACAACAAACTACAAGCTCCCTCCTTATCAGAATTCCAAATCATAAAATGACTGCTTCACGACTTCTCCAAAGGAAGGAGACTGCGCTATCACATGCCGATTACTTGAATCGAATCTCTGTTAATATTTTTACAAAAAACCTGTGAATTGGGCTCAGATATCCGCCGACTCTGAGACTCAAAAATTACTCCAGGACTTGCTCACTTTGAACATTACTATACAATTTTTTTTTAATTGGCTACCAATCAAAAAATAATATTTAGCTTGATATATGTTACAACTGGTGACTTGTTTATTATGGAAAAACCACACAAGCCGCTGCATAAATATAATGCTCTGGCGCGAGGAGTGGAGCTCTGATGAGTGGGCCACATTTTTTTAGAGTAAGACGTTTTAATTTTATCTTTAGGAAGTTATACGTGGTCTGCCTGTCATGTGTACATTCGGGCATATTTATTTAATGTGAGACCTGTGTGAGTCTTATGATTGCAATGGATATAAATGAATACAGAGTTTTTTGTTACTGAAATACTGGCTAGACCAGCTATTTGGAAGTCTGGCCATCCACAGCATTAATTTAATATACCTTAATCTCAAAAACAATTTTTCAGCGGCACTTAAAATTCTATTTGCATTAACTTTTTTCTCCAATTCTGGTTGAATATTCATAAGAATATAATTGAAGGTTTCAATACTCATTCTGGTATACTCAAAAAAATAATTCTGGATATATTCTGAATTTTTCATACTTCTTGTGGAATTCTCCACAATTTCTCCAAATATTAGGTCTTGAACCAAAAGCTATTACTTTCCAAGCAATATCGAGATGATTTCGATAAACACATTTCGCTGTCGAACTTCCTTACTGGTCGCGGCGGCAAACGTGACTGGTCCGTGGCCTGCAAACGGCCCCGCGCAAATGGTCGCCTCGCCTCCCGCATCGCCGTTCGCACCGCTGATCCCCGTGGCCAGGCCGTTAATTGGAACGTACAGAACGTATGTTCTGAATAGAGTTAGCAACCTCATGAATGTATAAATAATGTGGTAAACAATAATAATTGGTTGAAAACTATTTGCGCTTATTTTAAGTCATTTGGATTTTGATTATTTCATTAACATTTTTTTACTGAAATAAGAGAATATAAGGTTTTAACAAGCTAAATTAACAGTAAAATATTTAGTTTCATGTAAGAAGTTTACATCATTTACGTTTTGAGTAATTTTTTTAAATGATTTCTAAAAAAAATTATATACTTTTTCAAAACCATTGCAATGTTTACAAAAGTATAATACTGTAAAATAAATTTGTTTACAGGTCCGAATTTTAAAATGAAATTGTATTCATATTTTAAATGTGGAATATAAAAAAAGTAACTATTTATACCTTCATCCATACTTATATTTATTTTTTTTAGCAGTTTGAAATAACGTTAATTATTTTCAAAATCTACGACGAAACGAAAGCCTTACAAATTTTTCAACAATAAATAATATTTACTAACGAAAATTTCGATCAATGCCAACTTAAAGAAAAACACTGGTCAATTTTCTGTCACTGTGTTGGTATTTATTGCGAGAAGCACGCGAGAGCATTACTTTTGAGAGTGCTCAATTGTGTGAAGCGTTGCTGTAGTTGGAACATTCAACGTTGAGCATTATGCCGCATAATGCGCTCTAGTGCTGTAATTGGAAAACGCACACAATGATGTAGGGTTTTAAATTAAAGAATAGATTATAGTGGCCTAAAGGTCTAGATACCAGGGGCCTTAGTCAAGATGCCTTAACAGTAGTGTATGTAGAAAGTCGAAAACTTAATTTGTATGGAAATGACAGTTCGTGTCGAAAAGTTTTCATACAAATTTAGTTTTTGACGTTCTACATACACTACTGTTAAGGCATCTTGACTAAGGCCCCAGGCCGTAAACTCCAAAAAAAAAAATAGATTATAGAAGTAAATATTTATGACGAAATGTCAACAACGGTCAGCGCCAGCGGTTGCCGGTTACTGGTTAGCACTTAGCGGTCAATAACCTCTTAAGTCAAAAGTCAGAACGAATCTCGGTATTCCGAAATTTGGAACAAGAAAACCTGTACTTATTATTTACAAATTGCAATCCTATTACCAATTGCTACCCATGTTATTAACAAGTAATGCTTAGATACTAAATAAACTATTATTATAATATTTTTGTTTATTATGGCTTTAGCTGAACTATTAAGTGTTTTTAAAATATGCTGTAATGAGTGAAACCGACGATACTGACCTTCTTGTTCAAATACCACCAAAATTCTTCCTCGAACAAAGTTCTGACTCAGAAAACTCTTTGCTGGAGTCATCGCGTACAGTCGTACACAAACCGGTTTCATGCACGGCTCATGTTTTAGGAAGACTAGTCAATCAAGTGCATTCTCTTGAGTCTAGGTTGGAAAACTTGGAGCTAGATTCTACCACTACCTTAAGTGTCAATTCACTAAGAAGAAAGACGTGGGACTCTGATAGTTTCGAAAAACATAGTATAGATAGAAAATGTTTTACTTTTCCGCGACGTCGACGACGTAAGGTTATTAAAAGCGACAAAGCAAAAAAAAATTCACTGACGAGTCTTGACACTATTGATACTGGAAAAGACACAAACTTAAAATTTGAATACAAAAGGTTCCAACAACCAAATGATACTCAAAGTATGGATGGTGATATAAGCAGTATAGTATCCACTCCAAGTAAGAAGAATGACAAGTTGTTATTAAACGAGATTGACGAATTTCTCACCAAAGTTGAGTCCTATGAAACACCAGAAACTAGAATAAAGCCTGAGGAAACAATTACTGAAAATGTAATAGGAGCTACTAGTGACTATATGACTAACAAATATGATCTAAAAAATAACATAGATTTGTCATTGAACAGTGAGAAAACAGTTCCTCCTAATATTTTACATAAGTATATATATTTAGTTAAAGGTAATACTAATGATTTATCTACTGCAAAAGGTAAATCACAAGATGCAGCAAATCACTTGGAAAAGCATGAACGGTCACCCACCATTCGTAAACTAAATTTCTCAGACAAGGATATCCAACCAACATCTACTCCAAAACGTTCACAGTCCATAAGTTACTCTGAATTCAAACCATCAACTACCAAAATATATGATAGAGCATCGAAAGTCTTAGAGCATTATAAGTCTCAAAATTACAGTAAGGAATATCAGACATCCACAGAAGATGGTAGTGTAAAGAAAGAAGATTTTAAAATGCCACAATTAAGGCCTTTTGACTATGAAAATAGGGAACGATTGAAGATTCAGTTAGATTCTATAGATACAGATTTGTTAAGCTTAAGTGAACTATGGGGAGAGAAAATTGAGAAGGGGGAAAGATCAGACAACATCAAGTTAGAAGAAGAACGTTTGAAGCGAGAGGTATGTTTCCTTTATAGTATATAACATCATTCCTGTGAAACCAACAATTAATTTGATTTGAAGGGTTACTAGTACACTTACAATGTGAAATAATTTGTGAAACAGACAAGGTATTTGTTTCCCAAACTGGTAGTCCAATAAAATAACAATCAAAACTATATTAAGGTGTATTAAAGGAATTAGCTCTAAGCCAAAAAATAAACAAAAATACAATTTCTTTACACCTTTTTCTCGAAGCAGTAGACAAACGCCACAGATCTCCGCCTGCTTGGTCCTGACATACCATTCTTGCTCCTCTCTTCATCCACTGTCATGACATTCAACAAGCATGCTCTTTGCTTATGGGTACTTTTAACTTGTCCCTTCTCTAGTAGGTATGTTCTGGCTTTGGCCCAAGTAGAGGGCCAAATTTAAGAAGAACCTGGTACCAAAATCCTTGGTACCAGGTTCTTCTTAAATTTATATGTTTATAAAGAGGTCTATGGCAGCTGAAGCTGAATGCTTCAAAATTCCTCTAGGAAGGATTTGCAAGCAGAAGGATAATTAATACAGACTTAAATTAGTAAATTTCCTTGATTTAAATTGACTTTCCTGGATTTTTTAAAATTACAGTTATAAAAATATAGTAGTTATAGTAAGTACCAAAAACTCTACACTCTCTTCTCTAAAAAGTTTAATGGATATTTACAAGATTTGTATGTACAAGAAGAAAGAATAAAAATGTTATTAAAATCATAATGTTATAATTTTATTACCAATTTATTTAGGCTAGTCGACAAGTTGAAAATGGTACAAAATAGAGATACTGCTCTTAAAATTATGTGCGATAGCTCATTGGATCCGGAATGACGTCTAGAAAAATGTGCCAAAAGCTTGCATTATTAAACTTTTTGGTGCTGGTGAAAAATTCTTATTTTGGGATTATGATTAATACATTTATGTTCTATTTTAATTTTTGTTTTGTGATAGGAAAAATTTAAAAAGACTTCTGTTAATTTACCTTATTTTCTTTCAGCACTGTGAAGCCATGATTCAACAATTGCAAAGAAAAATGTTAGAGCAACAAGAAAAATTGGCTGTTGCTATCAAAGTTGATAAAGCCAAGGATGCTGCAATATCAAAGTTACGTGAATCCTGGTTAAAACTCACATGTAGCCTAGATAAAGCAGAAGAGAGACATCGAAGTGCTCTCGAGAAAATGATGCGGGAAGTAGATAACTTTAAGTTGGTAGCTGAAGATGCTCAGAAGGTATACAAGTACACAAATTATTCCTCTCAACTCTATTGCACTCTTTTAACTAAAGTGTATTTTCATCTCTTCCTCTTTAATTGTATTGACGCTAAGATGAAAAGAGACAAATTACTATTTTAGTTGAAATGGTTCAGTTAGACTGATTGTTTTTTATGAATTAGGATGACAGCATGAATGCATAGTTTTACTTGTGATATGTAATACAATAAAAATTTAAAAGTATTGTCATATGCTACACAACCATTGCCATCTAACAAATTTTTTATGAAACTTAAAATGATTGCACTCTTGAAACTAAAAATGATAGAGCTTTTAATGAATTATTAAAAATAAAAATAAAAAAAGGATGCGTGTACTTATGTACGCGCATAAGAAGTTAAACTTCTTTGGAATTATTAAAAATAGTTTTTGATTGCATGCAAATAATTAATTACAATTAAATAATCAAAGACTGGAAAAGGAGTCATTATAGTCAATAAAGTTCAGTTTACATTTGAAAAATTAAATAAATATTTATTGACATTATCATTCTCTTACATTAAGTGTAACTAAAATTCTATTATTATTCGAATGTTGTTTTTAAATATGTCCAATGCCGTAGCATCTTCCGTGGCCAACTTCATTCTGTTACTTTTGTGTCACGGTGCGCGCGCATCGGATAATTTCACTCTCATAAATTTTTCATAACGCGCCTAAAGAAGTATAACTTCAAAAATCAAAATAAGCTAAATGATAGAATTTTTTAGAAAACAAATCATTTTGAATCAGAACTGTACAAAGCTTTGAATTTGGCCCATGACTATCAAGAGAAATGTAAACAACTGTCAGCTGAAAAGAAGGAAATGCAAGAATGCTTAGAGAAAGGGCTTGCAAGTAAGGATGAGGTGGTGAAGAACAAAGACAGAGAGATTGATGTGTTTAAGGAGAATTATGAAATGGTAATGAGGCTGAATAAACAGTCTACTGACTGTGTGAAGAATCTTGAAGAGGCGGTAGAAAAGGTAAATATATATTTAATTCCTTATGTGAGGTAGCTTACATATATTTATCACATTGTTGCAATACAAAACCAGTACAAAGAGAATATTTAAAAACTTAGAGTGCAATGGGCAGCGCATTAATGCGATCAATTAAATCTCATGCTGAATTTCAAGCACTACCAAATAATTATTTTAAATAATGTAATCAAATTGTGTTTAGACCGTCAAAGTAGTTGTAGTTGTAACTCCTAGCTGAACAGGATACTTTAGATAATAGAGAATACTATTTTCACTCTATATTTATATACATACAACAAATAAATGCATTTATGATCAATAATTAAATACTATTACTGCTAAATTAAATACTAAATGTTTATCATTTTATTTATTTATTTATTTGCTCAACGGTATTCCTACAGCTACTTATTAAACAATATTCAAACAATTACACTGTACACAAGAGCCAAAAACGGAATACACATTTAAACTTTGAAGAGAGTGCCTGCTTCTGCCTATAATTTTGGGGCGTAACTCCGACGATTTAGGTAATTGCTATGCTTATAAAACAAGAAAGTCTGATCAAAATGTACAGCCTTGGCCCGGGCAGTAGTTTTATTTCAACTGTTTATTGTTTTAATTAAATTAATATGAATAAATTTCAGGAAAAATATGAGCATGAATTAACAAGGAGTAGACTGAATGAATTGAACCAAAAACTTCAAGCTTTAGAAGAGACTAAAAATTTAGTTGAGCAAGATAGAGATGTTGTAAAAGTAAAAGTTAATGAGGAGAGATCGAGATGCAACATCTTGGAACAACAGCTATGTGATAGTCAAAATCAGCTTAGTGAATTGTTGAGGAAATGTGTAAGTATATTCAGAGGTGCTACAACCAACAGATTTGGCCTCATGTTTTTATGGTTCGAATTCAGAGCAGAGACTTTGATTATTCCCTAATTATGAGGGCCCAATACATTGGCGACTTCTAACCGGGGTCCCTTAAGCGGAAGAGTCTTTATTTGCAAATATGCTAACTTATTGTAGTTATCAATACTTTTCATGTTAGATTTTTACATTTAATTCACTTTTTATACATGTTTCGTTCTTTATTCTCTAGTTCTGTTAGTAGTAGTGTTGCAAAAATTTATCTCTCATATATTTGTTGCTTTCTAATTCTTAGTAGAGACTTGATTGACTGTGTGTTAAAAACATACTAATTGGATCTTTGTTTCGTATATTTTTATTTATAAGGCATAAAGAGCAAGTCGGTGATTAGAAGGCCATGACTATCAGAAGTTCACACGAAAGTAACTATTATGTCATTATTAGCTTGGGATAAACAAAACAACGTTGTTTTGACGATTTGATAAAGCACTTTAAAGCATCGTAATTAAACAATACCATCAGATATCGGGAGCAGTGTTGGCTTAATGGCTTGAGCGTGCGACCCTCAACTTTGACAGAATCACAGCTGTGTACCATTAAACGTTTTTTTTTGTCCGGAATTATCACTTGCTTGAAGGAAAACATCGTAAGGAAACCGCTGCTCTTAGACTCATAATTCGATGTGTCAGACGCAAAAGGTTGATCACGTACTTGCCTGTTAAAAAAAGCAATCACGAAACTGATACACATGCTAAGACCAAGGGTTGTTGCTTCATTGTTTTTGTTATCAGATATCGTGGCTATTATAAGAGATTAAAGAGTGGCGGAGAGTTTATTGCCAGTTCTTCTCTTCCGCTCTACGCCCTTGATTTGAGAACTGGCAGTAAATGTAAAATTACAAGCATTTCTTATACAAGTATTTATTTTTTGACGTTCATAAAGCTGCGTATACATTAAGCGCGGCAAACCATCGAACATTGCCGCGCGCGGCGGCCGCGCTCTATGTAGACGGGGTAGCCGCGCGCGGCGACTCGAACATCGCCGCGTTCGAACGTGCCGCGGGTCGATCCACTCGATGTCGGTTTTTGAGACCGCATCAAAGGAGCTTCACTCGTTGGCGCGCGCGCAGTTGGGACGGTTTAGTTTTGGTGATTTGGCTCGCGCGGCAAATACGTAATAATAGACAACGAAAAGTGCCGTTTACTAATTCAATTGTATAGCGCTAAAGAATATATAATGTTTATAGTGTCTTCAACGGCTTCATATCTTATGTCTTCCAGAAGTTTCACGCTATATAGCGATCTATTAAGATATAACTTTTTCATCCACCAACGCCTTTTTCTTTTATTTTTTTTTACAAATAAGATGGTGAATCACAATGAAAGCGGCAGCCGCCCGACCACGCGCGTCTATACTCGCAGGTTTACAAGAGTGAACTGGTCTGACTATTTGCCGCGGTCTGTTTGTGATCGATCGCCTGCCGCGCGCGGCAGTCACGTCCAACTAAATTTATATCTTCATATTGGCTCGCGCGGCAAATGAAGGTCAACTCTGGTCGAACATTGGCTCGCGCGGCTGCCGCGCTTAATTTATACGCAGCTTAAGTGTTCATATGGTGTTCATTTATTCGTATACCTATATCAATAAATGATTTTGAATTTTATTAAATAGATTAAAAATACCTTTCCAGGATACCCTCGACAACGAGACAAAATCCCTCCGCAAACATTTAGAACTGCAAAAGACAGAGCTAAAGAATCATTACCAGCAGCAGCTGGAAGAAGCCGTTTTAGGGAAGTTGCAGGAGTTTCAACGACAGCTGGAAATGGCTGAAAGGGATATGGATAGCGCTGCGAGGAGTAAGGAACATGGAATTGTCGATAGCTTTAATAAACAAATCGCTCGGATAGAAGAACAGTAAGTATATATTAAACATATTCCGGTTAAGAGAGCGTTCAAGTATTACGTAACAAATTAGTGGAAAAGAGTCACTAGGTGGTCACGAAACGTTTTATTATACTTTACTTACTTATAATTGGGTACAGTACTGTACTTGGGTACAGAAAAACGTTACGGCGCGTTACATGTCAATAATCTCCAAAAATTGCGTGACATAAAACTTGAAAATTTTGGTATATACGTTCTTACTCTGTTTTATAGACAATTCTGTGGTCATAAACTCAAACTCAAAATATCTTTATTCAAGTGGGTAACCAAGTACACTTTTGAATCGTCAAGTTAAATTAATCATAAATTTACATTTACTACCAGTTCGCAAGTCAAGGGCGTAGAGCGGGTAAGAAGAACTGGCAAGAAACTTTCCGCCACTCTTTTTAATCGCCAAGTATTGTCATACAAATTGTTTGAACTGGAGCAATTCAATCCCAAGGATTAGGATCATTTAAGTAGTCCTCAAATTTATAAAAGGCTTTGTTGATTAATTTTCGTTTAACAAGGGCTTTGAATTTATTTAGTGATAATTCTCTAATTTCGCTTGGGAGTTTGTTGTAAAAACGAATACAATTTCCATATAAGGAGTGGTTTATCTTTTGGAGCCTGGTTGGTCGTACACTCAAATTAGTTCTATTTCGCGTATTATACTGGTGAAAGTCACCATTTGTTTTAAAATCGTTTATATTTTTTTGGACATACAACAAGGCTTTAAGAATATATTGACCAGATAGTGTCATAATATTTAATTCCTTAAACTTATTCCGTACCGACTCCCTCGGAGAAACACAACAAATACCCCGAACAGCCCGCTTCTGCAGCACAAATATGGATTGAACCTCTGCAGCAGCACCCCACAGTAAAATACCGTACGACATAACGCTGTGGAAGTAGCTATGATACACTATTTTAGCCGTGTCCTTATCAGTAAACTGTCGGATTTTCTTTACTGCATATGCTGCAGAGCTCAGCCTATTCGAAAGAGTCTCTATGTGTGGGCCCCATTGGAGTTTACTATCTATTGTTATGCCTAGAAAAACAGTTTTGTCAACAAAGTCTAGTTCACTGTCCTTAATTTTCAGGTTACCAATATCTCGCTTTACGCTAGTAGTTGTAAATCTAATACATTTTGTTTTATTCTTATTAAGCAGTAAGTTATTTACATTAAACCAGTTAACTATACGAGAGATATAATTGTTTACATCGTCCAATAATACGTTACTCCTATTCACTTTAAATAGAAGTGAAGTGTCATCAGCAAACAATACCATCTCATGAACTTCGTTGACAAAGAATGGGAGATCATTTATGTAAATCAGAAATAAGAAAGGCCCGAGAATCGATCCTTGGGGGACGCCCATTGATACCTGCGAACCCGGAGAGGTGACGCCATTGACATGAACTCTTTGGATCCTTCCCTTTAAATATGAATTCATCAGGCTGGAAGCTTTGCCATCAACGCCATAGTGTTGAAGCTTTCCAACGAGTATATCAGGATGAACACAGTCAAAGGCCTTTGACAGGTCACAAAAGACGCCGACTCCATCATATGATTCTTCCCAGGCGTTAAATATGTCCGAAATCAACTTCACACCGGCATCGATTGTGGAGCGACCCTTAGTGAAACCATACTGTTTATTATGTAAGAGTTTATTTTTATTAAAATGTAAAGAAAGCTGGTCTAGCATTATCTTTTCAAAAACTTTGCTCAACGCAGGGAGCACGGAAACAGGTCTGAAGTTTGACGGATCAGACTCACTACCGGCCTTGAACAACGGTGTAATCTTACTTAATTTCATTTCGTCCGGAAAGACTCCACAATCGATACATCTGTTAAAAATTATAGACAATTCAGAGCTTATTACATTAATAACGGAATTTAAAATGACTGTTGACATACCCCATATATCTTTACTTTTTTTTAAATTAATAAGCTTAAAAGTTTTAACGATATCATTACAAGTTATATGCTTAAACTGAAATTTAATATTACATTCAGGTACACATTTTTCTAGCAATGAGATCGCAGCAGCAGGTGAAGAATGTAGGGACTTGTCGTATTTAGTGGTACATTTGTAAAAAACTCTTTAAAAGAAGAAGCTACCTCTGGGTCAGATTTTATTAATTTCCCTTTAACTTTTAACAAATAATCGGTTCGTTTGTCAGACGTTTTACCTGATTCTTCATTTATTATTTTCCAGGTAGCTTTTACTTTATCCGTGCTATTTTTTATTTTTGAACTTAAATATTGTGACTTTGCAATTTTGCAATCTTTTTTGAAATTATTTGAATACAACCTAACATATTCCCTAAATTCCACACTAGTGTTATATTGCTTTTCGTCATACATTTCATATAATTTTAACCTTTTCCTGTGTAACTCCTCATTTGCCCAGTCACAGATACTTGTTTTCTCAGAGACCAATAAAGTCTTTTGAGTAAATACTTTCTTGAATTCATCAATAAATGATCCAAAAAAAGTATTGTATAAATTATTAGGGGATGAGTTGCCACACAGAAATGGCATCCTATAGACCAATGCTTCTCCAAATAAATCTGTCCAAACGGTCATTTGTAATAGGAGTTATCACAATTTTCTTCTTTTTACATGTTTTTTGTTTCCTTAATTGGAATTCAAACCATTGACCAGTGTGATCAGATTTAAATCTATTGAAAATACAAACATTTAAAGGGGCTATGTCACTATATATATTATCTATACAAGTTGCGGTGCTAGCTGTTATTCTTGTGGGTGAATAGATCATGGCCACACAGATATTTTATCCAAAACAGTTGTTCTCTTGTAGGGAATCGAATCCGAGACATTTAGCATGAAAGCGGACGTGTTGTTTTATTTTTACGATCACAGTCACTAATAAAAGATACTTTGTTTTTCTTACTCACAGTGGTTGCCTGGAAGAGATCGCTGGAAAGCGATAAGGCCGCCAGTTGCCCTCATTTTTATTTAATTATACTGGATTTCTGTATTACTGCTTATGACTTAATAAATAAAAGAAAAATACATTTACTTTCAGACATCGTTTAGAAATAAACGTGCTTGAAGAGAAGCAGCGGGAGGAAATCAAGCTTTGTCGGCTGCAGCTTGCGCAGGCGCATGAGAAGATCGGCTTGCTTGAGGTATAATATTCAGATGTATTTGTTTCAAATGTTATTAAATGAAAGTTATTTAAATTAAACCGACTTGAAACACCCATTAGTAGTCTAGGTACTTACATTATACATGTTACCTTGTGAGATGCGTAGAAAAGCATATCTCAAAAATTACTGGACCGATTTTGAGAAAACTGTTGTTTAGAGTGGAAATATAACAAATCTTGGTGTAACTTATTTTTGAAATTCGTGTACAAACTTAGAATACCTACAAAATGAAAGAGTGCCGGAGCCTAAATATACTCCAAGAAATTTGAGTTCCAATCAATTTTTTAAATGATAAACGAGCCTACAGAACAGCCATAAGGCAGCTGCCACAGCCTATTAACACTCATTTTATTGGATACCGACCTTTATTGACAGGCCGATCTGTTTCAGTCAGTAAATTAACACATCGGCTTATTAACGCAGTTTATTTTAATAATTAAAATCACTGCGCTTGCATAGACTGTTCCATTTTCAAATTTAAGAACAACATTTAAAAAATTGTCTTCCTTTTAAAATATCTTTAAAAGTATGCATTCAAACATACGCTCTCATAAATTGTTACATTTTCAAATTTAAGAACAACATTATTTTTGTTTAAAATTTGCCTTCTGTCTAGCTTACAGAAGACGTATTGAAATACTAAGTTTTATCATTTTGTCTACACGTCCACTTTTAAGAAAACTATGCTATGAAGTATTTTATGAAGTGGGTACTTAATTACGAATATTCAATACTATCTATGGAATAATAAATAACTTTCTTGAAATTTGACTCAAACATTTTACGTTGTTCCTTTCTATAAAAAAAACTGTGTTACTGAAGAACAGTTATTAGTTTTTGGCCATTCTTTCGGATGGCATCATAAAAGTAGGGGTGTTTTTTTTTACATTTAAGTCGGTTCGATTCCCAGACGAGGCAAGTAATTTTTAGAATACCTTTGAATGCAGAATTTCTAACTTTTAAAAACATAGTCTTCTTTTAGTAAAATACCCTTTCTACGATATTTAAGGTACTTTCCCTTCATGGCCCATAATTTTGGGATGCCCGGTAAAAAGATATTGAATATTATTATTATTTATTATTATTATTTTATTTTTTCGTCGTTGTTGTATATGGAAATAATTAATACATTGGACATCTTGGCCCAAGTAAAGTCGATCTTAGGGAGTAAAACGTTAAATCGGATGACGTTGTATTTATTTCAGAGCAAGCTGGATAATTACCGACGAAAACGCGGCGAATTGGCGTCGCAATTGCACGGCGTGATGGAAGCGCAATGGAGACAGGCCTTGAGGATATTGACATTGCCCACTCATAGGGGAGAGTTGGACAGGACTGATGCTAGTATGTTTCTCTTTTTTATGTTTTTAGTTCTGGTCCAGATTTCTGTTTCCTGATATTTTTCCAAAATAGCCAATTAGGTGAGCTTTCTGAGATAGAAATCTTAATCCAAATGTTGTAACAAGTTTGCCAAGAATCAATCGACGGATTGTAATAGCCATCTGTCGATACAGGCTATTAATGGGAGGTCGGATCGGTGTCTGTGGATAGACCTTTGTATGAAAATGACAGTTGACGAAAGCTCGATTCCAACAGTTAATTATTTTAACAGATTTTAACTTACACCAGTTTTTTTAATTATTAAAAAAGCTATTTGTTATGTTTTAAACATAGACATGTATATTTTAATGTTATTTGTACGGTTTTATTTATTTTATTTGGTTTACATTGATTAATTATCAAATATGAGTGAAAACTCGATAAAATGGAACGACAAAGAGCATTTTATCCGTCGCCAAAAATGGATTGTCTTCGTAGGGTTTGGTTATTGGAATGCAAATAGGAGATCGATCGACTGTCACGGTCTTTTTAGATTGTGGATTAATTATTGGGTTCGGGCGTAAGTGAATAAGTGATTTTGAATTTGGAACCGGTGCCACACATGCGCACAGCCGTGATACGAACGCTCGACCTCAGTTCAGGGTCAATACTGCTCAATGTTATGTCTTCCCTATATTTTGAGCATCCTTATATATTTCATGACTTATAGTCTTACAAAACTGAATGGTTAGAAAGACAATTTCCTGTATTAAAGTGTCACCATCATGTCAGTCATCCTGTATCATTAGCTATCATTAAGCTGTCATTAAGCTTATTATAACGATATTATTTATATTTGACGAAAATTTTCAGTGTGTACCCCACACCCGCATGAGTATGTCCCACCCAAGATACCCCCCTTAACAATGCCAAGTGAGAAATTACTAAGAGATGACAGACCGCAGGGTCTTTCACACTCGCGGGACCTCAATTTTGAAGATCTTAGCGATACTGAACTACAAC
Organism: Pieris macdunnoughi; assembly: GCA_905332375.1. Lineage (NCBI taxonomy): Eukaryota > Metazoa > Arthropoda > Insecta > Lepidoptera > Pieridae > Pieris > Pieris macdunnoughi. The sequence continues at coordinate 225,579 of CAJOBZ010000036.1, read as the reverse complement.
ATTACGTCAAAATGGTAAGTTCTTTTACAATCAGTAATGTCAAATTAAGCAAAAATAATTTAAAAAAATGTCCAATTATAATGTAAAAAAATATATTTATAGGCACCTAATATTTGCATTCTACGAGTGAAACAATATGTATTTTTGATAAATAAACACCATCAATATATTGTTTTTATATGACTAATATGAATGAATAGAGTAGTGTTGGCCTAGTGACTTCAGCACGCGGCTCTCATCCCTCGGTCGTAGATTCGATCCCCGGCTGTACATCAATGGACTTTCTTTCTATGTGTTTTATGGTAAGCAGGGTTACCTTAGACCCAAAAAGTCGACGGCGTGTGTCAGGCACAAGAGGCTGATCACCTACTTGCCTATTAGCAATGATCACAGAACAGATACAAAAATCTGAGGCTCAGACCTAAAAGGTTGTAGCGCGATTGTAATATGTATCACATAGTTGATGAATATTTTAGATAGATTATTTCTAAATATTTAAAGACTAAATATTTTTCAGCTTTTAACAAAACCACCAAATTTCGACGTGAGTGAGCAATCTAGAGATAGACAATTCAATGAACCGCCAACCAGTGATCGCGCTAACCGATCGGATTTAATGGAAAAGTTTGACCGACTTGACAAAAAAGATAGAAAACACTCTAACAAACCACCTTGGAAGTCGTAAATAAGTTTCAAAGTTTCAAAAATAAGTTTTAAGTTAGTTGTCACCGTCAATAATTTTTGTGTATAATAAAATTTGTTAATTTACCTTTCTTTGAAAACATAAAATTCTGTAATCTGCGCTTAATAAAACGGCCTTATTATAAGCGATTTTTTCCAGGCAACCGCCATTAAAAGTAACAGAATGATATTTTTATATAAACCAGTGTTCCAAATCCTATCTTAAGAAAAGATCTAATAAAGTCTAACTAGAGAAATAAACTACACGTTTAATTGATAACCTGGTTAAAAAGTTACTCGTTTTATGTAGTCCTATAAATAAATTTGTATCATTTAACTTCATGACTCCGCCCATTTCTAATATTATTAATATTTTGTCACGTTTAATATTATATCAAATGTTATATTTTTATGTGTAAGTTAATGCATTCTTTGTATACCTGATGTTTATAATATTAAAGTTTTGATAAATATGACACATTTTTATTTCGAAATCCAAAGCACTTTTAAGCCCCTTGTCTTTCTAGTCGTTAGTTGATAAAAACATGTTTGATTGCAATGATATCAACTACAAGTAAAGTGGATAATGTTTTATAATACAAATATTAATAACATATTAAAACTACTAGAAACACTCAAAACTTGAATTTAAGTAAAAATACTATGGATTTTAATATCCGTCAAGTACAGTGGAATCTCTATAACTCGAATATCAAAAAATTCGAGTTAACGCGTTTTCGACTTAACAAGAACTTCGAGATACAAAGATTTCTAAGTGTATTTGTCGATTTTTAGAGTCGAATTTGAATAAAAATTCAACTTGAGTTTAGTAGTTTTACATATTAAAACGAATACATATTAAAGAAGTAAACTGGACACTAAAAAAATCCGTTATGTTCTTTTGATTCCAAACGTATGAAGCTTAGACGCAATAAAAGTCATATAAACATGTTAATATACCCCTTTATTTCAATGAAATGCCAGTTTATACAAATACAACATTACGATGGCATCACGATCAATACAACTATTTTTACACTTATTTTTATTAATCACAATAATCAGAGGCAAGAACTTACAAATAAAAAAGATAAACTCTTAACAAATATACATATTTTTGATAAATAGGAAAATATACAATTTCGCAATAAAATGCGCCGCGAATACATTTTTAATGTTTTCTAAATACATTTAAATATGATTTGATCATGCATAATAACAAAAAAATAATAATAAAATTAGTAATGAAATTTCATATGATGGTTTGCTACTCTTGTCACCCAGAAATTAACCATCTTAATTATAATTAAATCAGCCTAATTGCACTCTGAGCTAAAGTATAGTTTACACTGTGTCTCAAATTGTGTTTACGCTGTAATGACATACGACTACTCAGAAATATTAATAAGGCGAGAATGCAGTGTCTACAATGCATTTTATATTATTTTGCCCCTTTTCTTCACCTCTTAGGAGAAACATCTTGCAGTCACTAAAGGTATAGTCGAATCTGTGCAAATTACGCTCATTTACTTTTTAAGAAGGTTAGTTCGTTAGAAGTTTTAAAAGTTTCATTGAAAGTTCAAAGCTACACCCTAAGTATGTACAAAGTCAAATTTCTGTAAAATAGGTCATTTAGCACGTCAGCTTAAACGCACGAACGAAGAGTTACCATAAAATAATAGAAGCAATTAATTTTTGTATTAAGAACTTGAATTTTTTGTATGACGTATACGTGACACGTTATCGTTAAGTAAACTACGATAGTTTCGTAAAGTATTCGTATATAATGTTAGTTATTGTTTTAAATAAAATTCTAACACGAATTCGTAAAATACAATAGCTAACGATAAAATAGAATTAAAAATTTAAGAAATCCTCCGATTTGTAACAAAACGTAAGCACGAACAAAGCAGACTTCGAATAAAATACGTAACTACAATTATCGTATACGAATATTTGACGAACTCAATCAAGATTTTCATACAAAACTCTATCGTTTATATTCGATAAGGGTACTTAGAAAAGTTTAAATATTGAGGATGAAGTTTAGTTTTCATATCGCAATAATAATACTAACTTTAAACTAAACATTCGAAACAAAAAAAATGTTTCAAAAAATAATTTAAATGTTTTATGAGGAAATCTTTTGCTGACACTTTGACTAGTTAGTGTCCCCCGTTTTGTGCTCCCCAATTGTGGGTACTTTCGGAGTCCAGGAATCTCGTCCCCAGAGGAAGCAGGTGCCTTTGCCTCCCTCTGATATATTATTCTGATAAAGATTTTACGACTACTCTTAGGTTTGAGTTTACTCCATGAACTAATATCCGTTATCATTACTCCCGTAATTTGAAATAGCATATTAATAGCTTTGTGTTAATTACAATGTCAAAGAATTAACTTTGACAGTATTGTAGCCTATAGGCTTACAGATGTATGAAATTCCGTGAATTGAAAACATCTTTGGAGATTTGTTCCCGTCCCGGATACAGAACCTATAAAATACTTCGCGATAGGCGACTCCTATACAATTACAAGTTGGAGATTTTGTGTGAATTGAAAATGTATTTTTGTTGATTTGTACCCGGTGTAGCGGTGTTAATATTGTATGGTTATTTCAGCCTAGGCTTGGTCACGTGATCGAATACGTAGATTGGTCACGCTTGCAATGTTTTTGTCTAGTCCCATGTAAGACTAGTAATTAGGCAAGCGCAGATGCTGGTAGTGATGAGTGTTTGGGTTTCGCTTTGTGCACAAATACTTTTATACAGCCATTGAAGTCGGCGCTTACGAGAACATGACCTGTTTGAGATGACGATACCATACCACCTTCCGGGGCCTTCTGAAATAAAATATAATTATAGATAGTGTAAATGTAATGTAAATGTAGCGACGATGTTTTCTAGTTTGGCAAGAAACATTATATTGTACATATTATATATGGCGAACCAAACAAAAATTTCGACGTTCTAAAGATATAAATTGGACAAAATAAATGTTTGTTCCAACGAAATATTAAAAATAAACGTACTATAAGCTACAATGAATTAAAGATTATTTGTTTATGAATGTCAATGTGTAATTGACAAGAGTCACGAAAATAAATACATATAATATCACATTTTTAGGAGTTTCCTTGTTATATATTTATAATACAGTATTATAGTGTGGTGTCTATCTATACACAAGTTGTTCTTGTCCATTTCGGCGCCCAACAAAAATTTACAACTCTACCGATGATAACTATGTAACATAACAAAATGAAAATTGTTTCTACTAAGAAGTCAAGGTATATTAAGCCATTGCTGTGACAGTCAGTGAAAATAGCACCACTTTGGTTCAGAAAATTTTGCAACTGCGCGTAAGAATTTTCAAACGCTTAGCATTTAACTATGACGATGTAAAAATCTATTAAATGTAATTTCTATTTAACTCCTGCTTCAGACATTAAATAATTATTATTAAAAAAAGAAACTTACCACTTCCTCTTTCTCTCCCCGACTCTCATTCAACTTCTCTTCTCTCTCATTAATGGTCCGAATCATATTATCAGGGTTAGGGGCGAATATGGCACACGTGACCACCGCGTTGTGTGCCTTAATTCCCTCCCAGAAGTCATTTCGGTCCCGCCTGACTGACGTGAACTTGGAGTAGTCGTGGCAGGTCTTCCAGATATAGATGCACTGGTTCTCCGACCCGCTGACTATGTATTTTCCGTCGTGCGAAAATGACGCTTTTATTTGGCTTGAGACGTTTACGTAACCTGAAAAAAGTAACTAACTAAGAAATTCTGATAAAAATAGATTAATAACTACTACGATTACTTTTTGTAATAAACGTTTTTGTATATAACATTTAAAAAAAAAATAGTGGTCTTGAAATATAGATACAAGCGAAATAAATATAAGACCCAATATAATTATTTTGTAAGTCTCAAAAGTTCCGGGGAATTATGTTATAAATTGGTTATTTTGAGAAATAAAACGCGTTAAAAGACGATTCTATTAACTATGTTCCTCGCACGCCTGTTTTTTTAATTAAATATTTTTTTATACAATTTAAAGAATCTACGCTGTGAAGCTGTATACGTTACCTAATTCCATTCGACTGCATCTATCTTTTATCAATGTAACTAAAATCATTGTCTGCGCGAATTTATATAGTATTTGCAATGTTTTATGATCTCTGAGCCTTTCTTTTTATAACAGCGTTTTATATATCTGGTATCTTTTGTTAAAAAACCTTTTTAGGGTATTTACTTTTATTAATAATAAGCAATTCATAGTCTTAATACCTAAGTAAAATAAGAGCGTGCGTACAAAGTACACATGTCAGAAGTGAAACTTCTTTGGCAAACTAATTTTTAGATCTTGTTCATATTTATACAAATCTAAAACTTTAGATTTCCGATACTTAAAGGGAAGGAAACAGGAAGATATGTTAGGAATTTAATTGTCATAAAAATATTGTGTCGACAATTATAAAATATGTAATCTATTTCTTCGATAATAAAAACACGGCATTTTAATTTACAATAAATAATAATCTTTCAACCGTTAGATTAAGTTTTAACAGAATTTCATTAATTGTTATAGAATTATTACTATCATTATTATCGTTATTATATATTTTTTTTTATTAATGGCTTCGAATATCTTCGAATCAACCGTGGTAGGGACAAGAAAAAGATGGCGCGTAAAGGACAAATGTGACGGTATTTTTTTTTCCAAGGCCGATAAAGAAGTTTCACTTCAAAAAAAAAAATTACTAATATTTTTAGAAATGTTTCCTTTTAATTTTTTTTCAATAACTGATGAAAGTTCAGTTTTTGGCTTTAATGTACTGTATATATATATTATTAAATTTAAAATGAAAATTAGGTATTATTTAGTTGAATGTATTGAATAATTTTTTTATTTTTATTTTTTTTGATTTTGTAAATTTTTAAACCTTTTTGAACCTTTTTGTAGTAAAATGTATTATGTATTCCATCTCTGGCTATATTTTCAGTGTAACTGTTTGTTATTATATATAATTTATGTTAGCTGTAGGATTACGAAATAGATAAATAAATAAATAAATAAATAATTATGAGTAACGTTTTTGTCCTAATTTTGTGGTCCAAAAAAAAAAACAAAACATACCTTTTCCCTTATACTTGCAGGATAAATTCAAATCCCTTAGATCATATAGCCTCACTCTACTATCGTTTGACGTCACCAGGATTTTGTCATCATTGGGCATAGGTTCAATTCCACTGATTTTCCTCCCCGTCGAGTTCTTTCCCCTCGTTGATCGAACATCGATCTGTGTGTGGTATTTCAGTTGATCTGTCGTGTAGAAGATGCATCTGCCGTCATATGTGCCGACGACAGCGAATTTGCCATTCTGACAGAAGTTAGCCGCGGTTATTAGTTTCGTTTTGCCGTCAACTTCATTCCATACAGCGACCTGTATTCGAAAATGTAGTTTTATGAATATGGTATATAATATAGTAGTACCTATACTATATAGTAGTTCTTAGTACTATAGTGGTATGAATATGGCGCTACAACCTCTAGGTGTGGGCCTAAAATTTCTGTACGTTACGTGATTGTTTATCTAAATAGGCAAGAATGTAATCAGTCTTCTGTGCCTGACACACGCGGTCGACTTTTAGGGTCTAAGATAAGCCGGAGGTAACCCTCCTACACGGTCCGAACAAGTGCACAGCCGTGATTTATACGATTATTATTCAATAATCATCATAGCTATACAACTTTCTAAAAAACTTATTAAAATGAATATAACCTAAAAAAGTGGTACAAACTCAAATCAATCAGCCATCAAAGCTTAAAGCCAAATACAAAAACAGTAAATCAGAAAGTTCTATTACTTTAAGGTTTTTAATCAAAGCGATAAATATTTAAAACTATTTACCTTCTTATCAGGAATATTCCAGAGCCTCAACTTCCCATCCAGACTTCCAGACAGAAAATATCTATCATCCCTGGGATGAAACACGATCGCCGTCACAAAATCGATATGTTGGAAGCAGCAGAGGCACTCCCCCCTCGAAATGTGCCACAATCTGACAGTTTTGTCCATAGAACTGGACAGTATGAAGTAGTTTTTGGACCAGGAGACGTCTAGAAGATCCGAATTGTGTCCGGAGTATACGCAGAAGGGGTGGGGGGAGAAAGGGGCGCCGGGGCCGAGAGGGGGCAGGTGATCGGGAGATGGAGGGGGGGCGAGGGACGCGAGAGATTCTTGGGAGGGGGTAGGTGACGACTTTTGTTCGGCATTGTATTTTGTGCGCATATCCTGGAATGTTACATAACTTATACTCCCACTTCCCACTCGATTCTTAAGAAGTTTACGTTATAGAAACCAGATTTTATTTAGCTATTATTTGAGCTTGATTAGTATTGAGTACCCTGCCTTACTACACATGATTTCAGTTTATTTTCAGTAAATTTATCAATTAAAACTTAAACATTATGTTCGATTTCGGAGGAATCAATAATTTTAGTTCATGAGATTGGTCTCCTTAAAAAAATATCAGTGAACGTAATACAATAGAATGAACACGAATAACTGGTCTAACATAGAAAATAGACTTCGAACGATATTCATTTAGAAGCAAAAAATGTCACTTATTTTGTTAATAGGAAAAACTTAAGATTCAAGATTGAAACTCTTCAAAAACCAGCCAAGGTTCAAATTCGTGTTTATGAAGTCCAAAGACCCACCTGGAACATGTGGTGTGCGTCCCTAGTGACCCAGACCCTCAACAATCGGTCCTGACCAGCGGTGGCTAGCAATCGTCCGCACACACTGAACTTGCAACACCAAACCGCTCCCACGTGACCACCCACGCCCGCCTCCATACTTCCCAGCTCCTTTGAGATATTGCGTGTATCATTATCACTTTGACAATATTAAATAAAAAAAAACAGTGGCGCTACAACCTCTTTAGGTCTTGGCCTCAGATTTCTGAATCTGTTTCATGGTCATTTTTAAATCTAAAAGGCAAGTTGTTGATCAGCCTTCAGTGCCTGACACGCCGTCGACTTTTTAGGTTTAAGACATGTCGGTTTCCTCACGATGTTTTCCTTCACCGTTCGAGCAAATGTTAAATGCGCATATAGAAAGAAAGTTCCATTGGTGCACAGCCGGGGTTCGAACTTACGACCTCAGGTATGAGAGTCACACTCTGATGCCACTAGGCCAACACTGTTCTATATCGACAATATTAAATACACCGAGAAAATAAACAATAATATACTACTACTAAGTCACGACAACTATTCAAATATACCTGAACATATCTCACACATCCATCAAAGTCATAAGGTCCCTTATGAGAGTTCGAAGCTTTCAGCTTAATATTATGCTCCCCGCGAACGTCATCAGCAATTTCTGCCACATCTTCTTTATGTCTGGCATGAGACACCTCTTGTGCTAGGGATTTTGCAGCATCCACTGTCTTTTTTACTGTTGTACCGAAGAATCGCTTCAGCCTGTAAATGTTGGTACCTATTGCTTTATATGTATAAAACTAAATTTATAATACAACTGGATCTTTTCGCGTAAACAACCTTTTACTTATTAAGTTTTGAAATATATGGGTTGGTACCTCATGGAGTATACGTTTAGATGAGTTTATTTAATTAAAATATGATAATTATGTTAATTAAATCGACAATAATGTGTCTTAATATTGATGATATGCTTATAACGTCGAGTACTTGGGTAGTCACGTTTAAGAAATCTTGTTTGTATTCTTAAACGCAAATCAGACCCATACCTAGTCTCAAGATAATAGCCAAATCATTTTTCTAACGTTCTGACGACCCTCAGATAAGATAAAATTATGTTTAACAATTTTGATATCAAAACATGCAAAGTTCACCTCAAACAAGAAATGCAAGTTATGTTCACCGCAAAACCAATCAGTTATAAAAACACACACAGTATTCTTATATTTAAAATAAAATAAGGATAAATTACTTTATTCATAAATTTGCCATAAACGAGAATCTATAACACTTTTATATTAAAATAAATAATTTTTACTGTTTCTCGGTTTATCGATTATTTTGATAGACAATTGATCAGCCTACAAGCCAGGTGATACAATAATTTCGTTGTAAAACACACTGTAAGACGGGAACATAAATTCGCTTTTACAATTGACGAACCACTCTAATAAAATTATTGCTTCGCCGGTATGATAGACGCTTCAATTTAAGCAATAGTTAAAATATTTATTATTTCGGATTCGCATAAGCATATGTTTGTTATGGCTGGCTTTTCAATAAAATCGATGGACCGTCTTTTGATTGTATGTCTAAATGTTAGTTATAATCAAATGAAGCATTCTCGAAAAGCAAAACTCCTATGACTTTTTAACTTGTAAACGCTACCATATTTGTCCGTGTCTCTTAATCTTGTCTCATTTAACAGCGCCTCTGGTGGCAAAATCAATTCAAGTTTTAACATTTGACCAAGACTAATACGGTAACGTCAAAAATGACTTTCTTCGTAATACTAAAATGATTTTAAATCGAATTAGGCCAATTAACTCGTAAAATGTTCGACAGCAAACAGCAAGCAAGATTAAAAACTATCACCTGATATTAATGTTGTCGTGCGAGTGACACTTCACTAGTTCAGCGCGAATTACACTGAATATTCAACATTATATTAGAACTAAGAATGACTTTACAACGTATTCTCATTCATTCGTGAATCTCTTTAGGTGAAACAGCTTTCCAACAGGGTTTCCAAACAATACAATAAAAATATTTAAGTCCCTCCAAAGTGAGTCAACTTATTTTAAAACGAGCGTGTAAAAACTAGTTTGAACCATATTTGGAACATGATTGTTGATAGGCTTAAATTTTGGCTTGACATTATTCCAAATACTAACTCGTAACAATATAGAATTGTAGATTATTCTATAAAATCACATGTGATTGCATTTTTTAAATAAAAATAGACAGTTTATGTTTTGTTTAATAATGCACAATATGGGATAAATTTTTATATCGTCACTGTAGAATGATAACCTCGTATGTCAAAAAACCTTTTAATTTATTATTATTTAGACTCTTATTTCATTTAACTGGTATAATCATGATGTAAGGACTTATTTATGTTATTAATAAATAAGTCCTTTTACCATCCAAAACTTTGGACAAAAATACATAATATTTTAACGAACATTGACGAAATGGAACATTTTTCGTTTCCTGTAAGTTTTGGTTCTCTGGACATACGTGGTTATCATTCTACAGCGACAATATTATGTAGATTTGAAGAATAAATGAAAATTGGTACATAAACATAATATATAAATACATACTTGTCAGTTTTCCGTTTGATGGCCGTAGTTTGTCTGTCAGCGGACTCTCTCTTCGCCTCTTTTGTCTCATCTTCTACGCCACCAGCGCAGACACTTTCACTTTCCTCATCTGTCTCTCTGAAAAAATAAAAAATATTTGAGAATATACACAGGATGCAGCTTTTTTCACATTTCTACTGAACTGAACATTCGAAGGCAGTCCTAATATTAATATGATAAAACTTCGTACGCAAAATTGGTCACTACATAAGTTACACCAATCGGCACCTAATATTCAAATTTATTTATCTACGATAATTATACATGAAAATGTAAAGATGGCTAGCTACATAGCACATTTAGTACAAACATGGCAACAATTTTGAGTCTAAATTTTTTGGTTAGTTGATTGTTTGAAAGCTACTCTGATAAACACAATTTTATACAAGCAAAAAGCGAACATTGACCTGCTACAAATGTTAAAAAGACGGTTTTACTAAACAACGGATGAGACAAATTCACAATTTACGATGAAAATAAATCCAAACTAAAATGTATATCCGACAATTACAATATTTTAAAATTCGCTACAATTTAAAGCCTTTAGCCCAGTCAATTATCAGAAATTTTGTGTTCATTGATACTTCAATATTTAATTTGTATAAATTAAACAACAATTTATTAAAAGAAAACTTCTGATAATGCTCCGTGCTCTGCTGTAAGCTCGCACTGAAAGTGTCTTTTCAATATTAAATTTCTTCATCATATTTTTATACAATGTTATAAATATAAAATAATTTTGTCAAATCGTACAAAATTATACAATTTCGAAGTTAGAATGAACTCTTTTATATACCATGGTTGAGGTTTATTTCATTGCACGTGTAATATAAGGACAAACATGTATGTAAGATATAAAAAGACATCTTTCACTGCATTTAACCAGCCCACACAAGGCCCAGTAATCTAAATGTTAACCTATTATCGATGGAGAAGCTAGACTCGGTCAGATGTAGGGGCGCGGAAGGCGATCTTCGCAAGACCCCAGTACTGTAAACCGACCAGCGTTTCCACACACTCATTGGCCGTCTCTTCAATTGGACGAGGGGACTGCTTGACCGACTACTTTAGGTTTAAGTCAAAAGTTATTTTAAATTGTAAAAAAACTTTTAAAATATGAGAAAATTATTTTCATAATAGTTGACAGACAACTTTATAAATGATAAATTTATTGAAATAATCGTAAAATGAGAAAACGTTTAGTCTTCTCATTCTGGTGGTAACTAGTATTTCTACCTTAGAAATAAAATCAGTCAGTGCACATGCAGAAAAAATGTTTAGTGCATAATTTATGAACCACTTTGCACTAAATAATAAAGTTTTAGTTAGTAGTTTAGTATAGTATTAATATTTATCACAACACTATTATTGGAAATGATATTTTGTGATCCAACAGTGTCATGAAGTTAGCAGGAAATCTTTTAAAGTCTTTCTTAAGCCAATTGTGTTATTTACAATGCAGATGCTCTATTAGTGTTAGAGTTCGTTAAAAATCCACTACCAGATCATTTATATGTAAAATAATTCATATATAAAGCATATCATGGGTATTTTACACCCGATAACATACCTGTTGTGTTCGTCATCGTTAGTCCGTCCTATGTACTCTGAAGTCAGTCGCATGATGTGGAGACTTAGAGGATTGATGCATTGAGGCAACTTGTGTTCGGCGACGCTTAGCGGCATGCGTTCTCCTAGAACAGGACACACTTTGGGTCTGTGATACCCGTCTACTAATTTCGTGTTACGCTAAAAGCACTTAATTAACCACTGAAATAAAGGTACAGTCGACTCTAGATAATTTATCACACGTTAATTTGAATTATCACACGATATTTTTTTCGGTTTCTTAATAAATAGAGGATAAATTAAATAAAATCAATGTAAATAAATAAATAAATCCCCTGGCCAATGAAGTTGAACGAATAGTATCTTGCTCGCCAAAGTGCGATAATTTGAAGTCCGACCTTCCCTACCTTCTATAATTAAAACATCATACCTCACACATCATTTGTTTACATAAATAAGATATGAGGTTGAAAGCAAGAAGAAGAATTGCCATTTCCAATCACATTGAGTGAGGCAAGAAAATTCTAGAAATTCTACGCCTCGGAATTCTATTCGAAATTGTAATTGGACTGTGGACAATGACAATGGACTTTCTTTCTATGTGCGCATTTAACATATTTTGCTCAAACGTTGAAGGAAAACATCGTGAGGAAACCGACATGTCTTAAACCCAAAAAGTCGACGGCGTGTGTCAGGCACTGGAGGCTGATCACCTACTTGCCTATTAGATTTAAAAATGATCATGAAACAGATTCAGAAATCTGAGGCCATGAACTAAAGAGGTTGTAGCGCCACTGATTTATTTATTTTTTCCGTATTTAAGCACACTTGTTGCTTTAAGAACTTTAATAATACTATACTAATATACATACCAGTATCAAGATTAAGCACGGTGACCTGCTCCAGTATCTCTATATCTGAGAGCTGCCTTCCGGAGACGCATCTTGCCCTGAGACCCTCTCCCTCGCCTTCCGCAGGCGAATCGCCCGCTGAGCGACGACGAGCGCGCGACGTTTCCGAACGTCTACAATGTTTTGTCCCTTTTACTCATTTGCAAACTTTCACAAAAGATATAAGGACACAAGGGTAAAAGAATCGTGGGATTTGAGGTCGCTAACTGTAGCGAGGAATTGTTATTTTTGAAGTTATACTTCTTGACACAAAATTAACAGAATGAAGTTAGTGGCGCATGTTGGCACGCACGCCGCCTCTGTTCACTGTGTATTTATAATATTTATCCACATGCTTTTAGTTCCTACATTTAAAACACGTGTTTTCATTTTGTTTTCATTATACAAGTGTGAATTTTATATGTGCGTCTGAATTATAATCAGAAGTGATATAAATTGAATATTTAAATCAATACTAATTAATATTAGGAAATATTTGTGAAAAAATTGTGCTCATCAAATTTCCTAAGTGCTTCAATACAATTGAGGTTAACTATCCGTATGTATTATTAATAATGCCAAAGAAGTATAACTTCTTACGCGCGTACAAAAGTACACGCACTTTTTTTTATGTTACAGGAGGCAGACCCGATGTTAAGTGATACCGCCGTCCATGGACACTCGCACTGCCAGAAGGCTCGCAAGCGCGCTGCCGGACTTTTAATAATTCGTACGCTCTTTTCTTGAAGGACCCTAAGTCAAACAGTTGTCTATAACACTGTTACGTCACTATAGCTCGACAGTAATCATCTTGATAATTAAAATGATAACTTTAATAGTGTGAGTTCCAACACACTATAGAGTGAGTCAGGCACATTTTTCGGTCATATTTTTTGGAAATAAATTACTGTTTCTCCAGGAATCGATTTCAGGACCTCTACTAAGCCATAAAGTGAGGGACTTCAAATAATAGTTTATACACAATATCTTTGCATGCAGTTAACAATTCTGATATCGCCAACTTAGTTTCTCCAAATACACGCCCCAAACTCCAAGTCATTTCCCAATAAAGTGTTGAGAAAATAGTATGTTAAGCATTACACTGTTTATTTTAAATATAATAATAGTTACCTGCCATTGGACCCTAAACTAGAAGTCAGCGGCCGTCCTTCGCTGTGCGTACGTGACGTACGACACTCGTTCTCGCCACGAGCACCTAGAATTTTATATTTTATTTATTAACACTTCTTTGCATTAAGAGAACAAGTACCATTAGAGAACTTAGGGATGCAAGGAAAAATTTTTAAGCCGCAAGAAATGTAACATAACTAAGTAAAATTAATATTAAATTATACATGACCTAAATAAATAAATTAATACTATAATTATTAGCATCATACAAAAATATTTCTTTGATCTACAGACATCCTAGGGAGCGTTCAAGTATTACGTAACGAGTTTTGGGGGGGTGTTGTGTGTCCTTTTGTAAAACGTTACGATGCGGGGCGAGGATTGAATTACGCGTTATTATTAATATTATTTTCGACTGACACAACATAATAGTAACTAAAGAGTCACGAAACGTTTTACTATACTCGAGTAGAGTACTGTACTTGGGTACTGAAAAACGTTACGACGAGTTACATGGGGGGGGGTCAATAATCTCCAAAAATTGCGTTACGTAATACTTGAACGCTTTCCTAGCCAATTCAAAAATTATGTAAATTAATCACATAATAATAAAAAAAATTGCCAAATCGCATAACAATATTATTAATTTATGATTTGTGACAAATCAGCTGAAAAGGCAGGCAAGGTATATTGAACGATTAATATAAAATACCATAACTTTTTTTAATTATAAAAAGTATGTTATTAAGTAAATGTACAACATTTTGATTTTGTTTCACTGTGGTTTTTTTTTCAATATTAACAGAAGAGATTTAATTGTTTGTTTGAATGCTCCAAAACTACTGGATCAATTCGAAAATTTATTTCACCATTAGAATCTTACACTATTCTTAATGAACATAGGCTATATAATATATATTATAAAGCAAATGTCCAGCCGCACGAAGCGGCGTTATAGTAATAATAATAATTCCCAGAAATTACCATTAACAGCTAAGGCATCTTTTGTATGCGGTGCTACAGTTGCAACATTAGGCCGTACAGGGGGTGCAGCCGGGGAAGACCACATCTCTGGTAGAGACATATCACTTGCTGTAATATAATTCTTCTTTAATTAATTAAAATATGAAACTGGGTTTTCATTATATATCGTAATCATTTAATATATTTTCTTGTATGTATACGAGTAATACTTAAATAAGCTTTTTTATCGAACAAGAAAAGTGTTACACTTACTTGCCTATTATGAAAAAATAATTAGGAATCATACAGAAATTTACCTACTGGAAAAAAACAATTTTTTTATTATTTTAAAATAGCAAAACACACTTTTTATAGAGACATACCATATTTGGAATGTGAGAGTTCTAATGAGTCCTGGAACTCTCTGGTCAGTGATTCGATTGTGCTGGCGGGACTCGGTAAAGCCATACATTGATTCGGTGGAATGGGTTGTGCGGCCTATAATAAAAAAAAATACTTAAAAACTTAGAATAAAAATTTGAAGCTCGCGAACTGATGTTTTACAATTCAAAATGTAATTAAACTATTTGCGTAAATACAGGAAAACATAATTATCCTAGATTTCCTTTGCTCTTATTTTGCTCTTTCTTTAATATTGTTCTTTTAGTATGTCTGGGGCAAATAACTGTAAATGATATTGTCTTTGGTTTACGCATTTAAATAATACCTCTTTATTCACATACCTCAACCCTCAACGTATCAAGATGTGGCTTATCCCGCCTCACGTATCGTAATTCATCCGTGTCAGTAGTACACACGCTGAGATTATCACCCTCAGTAGTTGACAGCGATTGAGACCCGTGGAGTTTGTCTGTAATTATTGTGTGTTGGGTGACATTTAATTCATTCATTCATTCACACTTTGTTGCTTTATAATATAAAAATTTAACATGTAAAGGAAAGGCAACTGGCGGCCTTATCGCTTATATATATAAGTCACCGTAAAATTGTAAACACCGTTAGATTGTAATCAATCTCGCGAGAATGTAAACTGTCGAAAGATTATGAACTCAACGTACTATTTAACGTATTATTATTCGGTAGATTGTAATCTATCGAAGTGAGATAGATAACAATCTAACGGTGTTTACAATTTTACGGTGACATATATATAATTATGCAGGATGTTTATTGAGTTATTTTTTTTATAAATAAAGAACTGGAAGCTGATGTTAAGTGTAACCGCCATCCATGGACACTCCCACCACCAAAAGGCTCTCGAGTGCGTTGCCGGCCTTTAAGGAGTCGATACGCTTCTTATAGGATCCTAAGTCATATTGGTTTACATATTTATTTAAAAGTAGTAGGCAAGCTGAACCTTCAAGAGTAACTTACTGCGCTTTTTCTTCCGAGGGGGCGCTACAGGGGCTGGAAGACAAGAGGTGTGACAGACAGCCACAACGGCTGACGAACCCCGGTTATGCTTGAGGCTGTTCGCCTTCGTACTCGCTATCACATCCGGCTCGGCCATCGCCAGCACTTTAATAGAAAATTAATCATTTAAATAACCTCCGACAACATTCGAGCTCTATGTGTCTGAAAACTAAACGACCTTAAAAACGGCAGCCAAGAACCATCTTGATCACGTCAGTTCTAACAAATAAAACAGGTCCATTCGTTAGGAGATACGATGCGTCAAACATACATGACACCACTCCTTTTGCAGCGGCTAACAATCACAGATATAAAACTTCTTTAACATATATAGACTTTTCGCTCACGATAGTTGCAAAGCACTCGAAACAATTATTTTTATAGAAGCAAACGGGCATAAAGCTCACCTGATGTTAATGATACGCCGCACATGCCAGAGGGCTCGCGAGTGCGTTGCCGTCCTTTTAAGAATTGGTACGCTCTTTTCATGAAGGACTCTAAGTCGAATTCGTTCGGAAATAGTTCAGTGGGCAGCTGGTTTCACATAGTGGTGGACGCGACTTAATAATAACAAATTCTCGTGTATTTTCGTTACAGATTAATTATTTGTGTACACACGTAAATAAAAGACAATATAGACGAACGCACGGAGAGTTAATAACGAATACAGAATTGTACGCTTTTGAGATTTTGAAGTTACTTGAAAGAGCTTTTGGTCGAAATCTGTAAAACTAGAAGTACAGAATTGACCCAAGCGACGAAAAATTCTATAATTAATCGTGGCGTTTATGTCCTTTCATAACCACTCTTACTTATCTATTGCGTATTTGTTTCAATTATAATATTTAGTAATTAACTAACGAACTATGATAAAACCTCAAATTCAACATCACATTCATTTTGAATCATATTATTACTGTCACGAGAGATTATTATGTAGATACAAAATTGCGCCTTTTCCGCTAAAAACCGCCCTTTTCGAAAGACACACTTTTATAAAGCCACAGCCACCATCGGAATGCTTGGCGTTGACATATCATTCCACTTGACCGTATTCAACGAAGAGCGGTTCGAATCGTCGACGACCAATCGAACCGTGATTGGTCGTCGCGGTTCTCGGTGATCCCTTGGTGTTGCATCACAGGTCACACTGCTTCTTCTACCGCATTTACCATGGAGAATGTTCAGAGGCGTTTTTCGCATTAATACCTACACCTTAAATACCGAGCTGAGTTTCATCATCCGACCACCATATCACCTCGACGTACGTCGTTCCACAACTGGAACCAGCTGCCCACTGAAGTATTTCAAAACCAATTCTACTTAGGGTCTTTCAATTCTTAAAAGGCTGGCAACGCATTCGCGAGTCCTCTGGCATCGAGAGACCATTTGCGGTGGTATCACTTAACATTAGGTGAGCCACAATATTTTACTTTTCTTTAACCTGCTGATAATAGCGTAGGAAAATTATGTTAAAATAATTGGTATCTTAGAAACGTACCGTTTTGCGTCCGATCCGTAGCAAGTGGATCATCACATGTTGAGGGTTCCCTTGACGAGGCAGACGGGGCTGGATTATTCTCTCGTATATTTGCTGAAAGAATTGTTTAAATACGGTACATAGGACTTCGCTTTGTGTGGCATGTGGCAAATTTATTTCTGTTTCACATTTTATAAGATAAATTTAATTATCAGTTTTTGCCAACCAATACGAAGCAGGTATTGGGCTGAAATTAAACCTAGGTATACATTACCACGCGGTCACAATAATTTAGTCTCAATCATAGATCTAATGGTATAGCATAAAAGGATTATTATAGAAATATTGTTTCAATAATCTTGTTGAAACACTACTGTACTGTATGTGTACTGACTATTAAGCATTACATCAAAATTTAATCAACCACGAAATACACCTGAACACAGAGCAATAAAGACCTAAGAATTCACAAATAAAAAAACTTGTTAACTATGAACTTGGTAGAGTAGAGTCATTCGTGATTGGTTCACCCGGTTGAAGCAGTCTTATTCTACCATTTTTAAGAACACATCTAAGGCAGTCCTCTGCCTTTCTGACGGCGGTACCACTCAACATTAGCTTAGTCAGTTAGCCCGTGTTCTATAAAAAACCTTAAGAGGCGTTTATCAAACAAATAACTTACGATGTGATTCAGCTGCTCCGCTCAGTATCCTGCCGATCCTTCCCAATGACGTCATACTTTGCAAGCTCATCGTATCGTGGGATATAATTCTGAAATGTTAAGTATTAAAGAGATATTTGTTTTAACACACTACAGCTAATGATTTCTACGCCATCAGGCGGATAAGTGCTGCGTTCGTACTACAGCGCCTTAAAAATAGCAACAGCAGAAGCCTAAAGGATTGATAGGCTTAATTCATATGATGTGGTTGAGACTTGCCGTACAATTAACTAAGACATAAAAACAGATGAATATAGTTCTTAAGTAAAATTGTTACAAGCTTCTATAGAACATAGGTTGTTGCGAGCGAAATTTATTATTATTACTGTTGCTTAATCACTTTGATATCAGTGCGCTATCTAAGACAAATCTTCGTATTCTGTTAACATCAAATTCACTTGCAAACTCACCTCACACGAAATCTATTTTAATTACACTTAACAGCAAAAATACCTCTTTGAACTGGGTGAAGTTAACAATATTATTTCTTGTCATCGGCGAATTACAGACTAGTTATTGTATAATACTTGTTTTAAATATCGCGTGCATTGTTCGTCCCACTTTAATATTACTAATCGTTTTGTGGTATTGCAAGTGAATTTAATATTTTAGTTTTACAGTATTCTGATCCTCATTATTTTATGTTGGTTTTTGCAAAATTACGATCATAGCTGTCGGCGATAATGCATATAGCATATAAAACTAAGGCCTTGAGTACGCATCCTGACATACTAATAATATTATCAAGCACTGACGAAATTATCAGTACAAAAACTGCGTCCGTTTTACTTTAAATCTACATCATATAAAATAATTATAATAACGATTTATATACTTTTATTATATAATACGAGGGCGGCACTGAAAATTTCGGGAATCAAGAAAGTGACACAACATTACTATTTAAAAATGTATTTATTGCTTTTCGAAGTATTCTTCGCAAAATTTGACACATTTTTCATACGATGGAACCAATCATTGAAGCAACCATTCCATTCGGAAGTTGGGGTCTTCAAAATGGCCGTTTTGTAGGCGTCCACAGCTTCTTCAGGTGATGAAAATCTCTGACCACGCAATTTATTCTTTATTTTAGGGAAAGTATAGAAATCATTAGGGCTTAGGTCGGGGCTGTACGGCGGGTGGTCTAATAATTCTCTGTTTTCTTGCTCTTAAAACTCTTATGTTCTGTGCGCGCTGTGAGAACTCGCATTGTCGTGATGGAGAATGATGCGGCGGTTGCAGATCTCTTTACGGAGTTCAGAAACGACCTGTGGCAAACAAATGCTAGCATACCATTCTGCATTAATCGTTCTTTGTCCCTCAAGAGGAATAGTCGCAACATGGCCGGTTTTGGAGACAAACATGGCCACCATTTTTTTGCAACACTCCGTGAACGAACAATTTTCGTTGGGTTTAACTCATTTTCGAACACCCAAACTCGTGACTGGTTTTTGTTTCGGGTTCGTACGCATATATCCAGCATTCGTCACCTGATACGATGTTGTATACAGCATTTGACGATCCTGCGTGGAATCTTTCGAGAGTTCTGACGCACCAAGTAACGCGAGCCGCTTTTTGCTCTTCACAGAGCGAATGCGGTATCCATTGGGAAAACAACTTTTTTACACCTAATTGTTCCTGCAAGATTATTTGTATTTGACTCATGCCAATGTCTAAAGTTGCCTGAATTTCGCGTTTTTTTTTTTTTATAGAACGGGGGCAAACGGGCAGGAGGCTCACCTGATGTTAAGTGATACCGCCGCCCATGGACACTCTCAATGCCAGAGGGCTCGCGAGTGCGTTGCCGGCCTTTTAAGAATTGGTACGCTCTTTTCTTGAAGGACCCTAAGTCGAATTGGTTCGGGAATACTTCAGTGGGCAGCTGGTTCCACATAGTGGTGGTGCGCGGCAAAAACTGCCTTGAAAAACGCTCAGTTGTGGAACGTCGGACGTCGAGGTGATACGGGTGGAATTTCGTATTCTGTCTCGACGTCCGATGATGAAACTCAGCTGCAGATATTAATCCGAACAACTCCTCTGAACACTCTCCATGGTAAATGCGGTAGAAGATGCAGAGTGACCCCACATCTCTACGCAACGCCAAAGGATCAAGCCACTCGGAGAGGGATTGGTCGTCGACGATTCGAACCGCTCTGCGTTGTATACGGTCAAGTGGAAGGAGCTGGTACTGGGGAGCCCCCGCCCTCTCACCTCTGTGAGAGCAGTACTCCATGTGGGGCCGAATTTGCGCTTTATATAGTTGCATGCGGTGGCCCGGAGTGAAGTACCGTCTCGCCTTGCTGAGCACACCAAGCTTTTTGGAGGCTAATTTAGCCTTTCCCTCCAAGTGACCGCGAAACTGAACGTCGCTCGATATGTCAACGCCAAGTATTCCAATGCTGGCTGTGGCTTTAAGAAGAGTGTTTTTGAAAAGAGGAGTAGCGACAAAGGGTGTTTTTTTAGCGGAAAACGCGCAAACTTGTGTCTTCTTAGGGTTAAATTGGACTAGGTTTTGTCTGCCCCAATCTGAGACTCCACGTAGTAGAGTTTCGACTTCAGACACAAGTTTGTTCCGGTACTCATCAACAACTGCCCGAGAAATACCTGCCCGGCCAGTGTAAAAAGTATCCCCAGTGCTGTCATCCGCATAGCAATGAATGTTGCTAAGTTTCAACATATCATTGATATGCAGAAGAAATAGGGTCGGGGATAGAACACAGCCTTGTGGGACCCCAGCGTTTACGGGTTTTAGGTCGGAACATGCTCCGTCGATGACGACCTTGATGCTCCGATCGGCCAGAAAGCTGGAGATCCAATCGCGTAATTTCTCGGGAAGCCCATAGGCTGGAAGCTTCGAGAGCAGTGCTCTGTGCCACACCCGATCGAAGGCTTTCGCTATGTCCAAACTAACCGCTAGCGCCTCCCCCTTGGACTCAATTGCCTCTGCCCATCTATGTGTAAGGTATACAAGAAGGTCACCAGCCGAACGACCACGACGAAAGCCGTACTGATAATCGCTAATCAGCTGGTGGCCCTCTAGATACCTCAAGAGCTGGCAATTAACAATGGATTCCATTATTTTGGAGAACAAGGAGGTTATAGCTATTGGGCGATAGTTGGACGGATCAGAGCGATCGCCTTTTTTAAGGATCGGATGTATCAAAGCGGTCTTCCAGCACTTCGGGACAGTGCCGAGCGAGTACAGGTACCGGAAAAGGCGCGTTAAGACCGGAGCCAACTCAGGAGCACAAGTACGCAGCACAATTGGGGGGATACAATCCGGCCCG
This sequence comes from Pieris macdunnoughi, assembly GCA_905332375.1. Taxonomy (NCBI): domain Eukaryota; kingdom Metazoa; phylum Arthropoda; class Insecta; order Lepidoptera; family Pieridae; genus Pieris; species Pieris macdunnoughi. The sequence continues at coordinate 204,038 of CAJOBZ010000036.1, read as the reverse complement.
CTCGACTTATGAATGTCCAAGGAAGATAGTGCTTTGCGGACACCACGTTGCCGGAATGTGATTTCCGGCATCGAAGAATCACACCGCGAAATGGTCGGTGGTGATCTCCCTCGGTCATCCAAGGTCGAGTTAGACGCGAAGAGACAGCCCAAAAGGTCAGCCTTCTCCTTCGCAGTGTGGGCCAGAGAGTCATCCTCCCTGTGCAGTGGCGGAATGGCGGGCTGACAAAAATTCCCTTGGACAGCTTTGGCGAGAGACCAGAAGGCTCGAGTCCCTGAAGGGAGTTGGGCCAATCTCTCGCCAAATCTGGCAATGTGCTCTGACTTTGCCTTAGTGATTTCCCGTTTGAAGGACCTGGAGGCTGAGTTATATGCTTATATGCGGTATGTCACATGTCGATCTTCCTCAACGTTTTCTTACGCACAGCATCAACGTTTTCTTGGGTGACTGCAGTTTTTGGACGACCTTAACGGGGATCATCACTGAGCTTGACACGTCCACGTTGAAATTCAGCAAACCAGCGATAAATTGTGGTTTTGGATGGGGCTTCATCACCAAATGCAGAAATCATCCGGTCAACACACTGTTTTTGTGATAAAGCACTTCAAAAGTCATAATAAATCGCGCATCGCTCTTGAATTTTCTCGAGTCAATTCCATTTTCTCAACGACTAAACAAGTTTGACAAAACTTTGTGAAAAGACCGAGAAACTATTAAAAAAAAAATGGTATTCGATTTTTAAAAAAAAGGAGGTTTCAATTAAAATGACTGAAATATGACAGGAACAGTGGTATTATTCCATTCCCGATACTTTTAGTGCAGCCTATGTAGTCGAAGGACTCATTAAACGAACGCAATTCTGTGGGCTTTGTGGGAATCTAAAACCGTTGCAATAAACGGCTGGAAAAAACTACACCGAACTAGGTTTTTAGGAATTATCGCAAAAAAAAGAAATTATTTATTACTTACAATTCTGACACTTATTACAACTATTATAATGATAAATTTATATAACCCTTTTGATAAATAGTATAAATTCTAAAAAATGTTAGTGTCACACTGCAATCAGTCAATAATTAATAAAATATACCACTTTTAACGTAAAAGATTTGTATGTTTAAATGTAAAATTAAACTAATATATCCATAATGCAATAAAAAGTCTGTCAGAAGTGGGATTCGAACCCACGCCCACAGAAGTGGACTGCGACCTGAACGCAGCGCCTTAGACCGCTCGGCCATCCTGACTATACAAATTGCAATGAAAATCGGGAACTCTAACGGTTGTTAAGAATATATTTTTTTATAAAATACAAGTTTGAAGTACAAGATATAATGGATTTTAATATGGACTAAACTTAAAAAAGTTTGCATGGGCAAAGAAATCGTGATATGAGGGTTGCAAGCAGATTCTTTTCAGAATGCTGACGCGACCCCAAGTTTCCCCCCAGGAATGGGGGAACCCCAAGTTTCCCCAAGAGTTGAAGGGGATTAATGAGTGAGGCTAATGTAGCGAGTCCCACACTCTGTGCTGAACTATTCCCATCGAAAAAAAATAATGGAAAATAGCATATTATTTATTCTTTCTTATTTTATATAACAACAACTGTTTCAATTAAAAACAGTTTATAGATTACATCATACTTTTATGAGAATTTCTAGTTTTATCAAGTAACATAAAATTATATTTGTTTACTAGTTAGAATATATTGTTTTATTTATTATTTTGAGAAGTTACATATACACATATAAGTTAAATCTGACCATATACTTACCACAACAAAACAATTTTATTACACTGAAATATATAACATGAACAGGCTGGTGATAGTATAATTTTTGTACTTGTAGATTATATTCAGCTTAGAAGTTTTCTACTTTACATTTCTTACAGTCAGGAATTTAAATAAAAAACTATATTAACTTTGAATTAATTAAAATTATTTAAAAATCAAATAAAGTATTGCTGCTATAGATCATACTATTAAATCATAGTTTCTTTCATAGTTTACTAGTTAGTATGTCAACTTTCAAATATAATATCAAATTAAAGTAGAGTTCAAAGAAGCAAATTTGTTGTTTTGTTGTATTTGTTTAATAAGTGCATCTATGCTAATCTATACTATTTGGTGTTTGTTCAATATCTTTGATATTGTTAGAAAATTACTTCTCCTCTTTTATTGTGGTACTGAGAGGTGTCTTATAATAATTTAGTTAATAAGATTTTTAAACAAATAAAAGGCATAATTACAATATAAATATGTGCTTTATCTTACTTGAATGGATGTTCCAATGCATATGTATGTTCTGATGCTTGAGGTACCTCTGGCTCATCCTCTTCCTCAGTTTGCATACACCTGCGAAGCTCTTGAAACCTACGTCTGCCTTGCACCACCTTCAAATATTTATATTCAATTCAGGAGGTATGCATAAATTTTGAATCTAGAAAAACTAAATAAAGTGTTTTAAATATTATCAACATAATTAGTTTATTTAAGTTATATTGTACAGAGTAATCAGATTTTACTAGAGAATAATGTAAATTACCACTTCCAATATATCTACATTAATACACTAACAGTTTTATATATTCAATATATATATAGTGTAAAATAAATTTTAGAATAATGTTCTTACATGTTTAACTGTAGACCTTTCGTCAACAGGTGTTTCTTTAGTAGCTGGGCTGGTGGTACAAACAGACGGCGCAACCTGCACTTCTTCAGCTTTTAAAATTGATGGTTTCTCTTTGTCTGCACTGCTAGAATTGTCGGTAACACTCATACTTTTACATAGCGATGATCTTCTGAAATAAAATTATAAAAACAGTGTAATACAAAATTAGATAATAACAATCAATTTTATATTAAGGATATGGTGGATCCTATGGTGGATTTTCTTACTTTTTAACAAAGTAGTTTAAAGTAGTGGCTTTATACATTATTAAAAGGACTGCTTAACACAGTCATAGCATCTTTCAAAATGAATTTACCATCCAATAAATTATCCTTTTGACCTATTAACAGACCAGTTTCAATAATTATATGTTTGTTTTGAACATAATTATGGTTTGAATGTGTGCAAGGACGTTCAAGGCAGGTGCAACATCTGTTAGCAAGACCAAATGTTACCTTGTCAAACATCATAAAAAGCTTTTATAAAAACACATATTTTACAGAGGCAGTTTTAGCCTTAAGGCCGATAAAAAGGGAAATAGTATGTAAACATTTGTTTTCTTACTTTGAGCCTCTTGCGGGCGTGAAGTCTTCCGCATCATAGAACTCTTCAGAATCACTGCTATCGCCCATTGTAAGGTCTTCACATCAAAGTATATTTCAACGATTACGTTATTTACTTGAAATCATTGTTTAAAATATTAATAATTGATGATTTTTTAGGAATTTTAAATGTTTATTATCCCATAAGATTTCATACCATTCCCAAAAAATAAAAATATTTAAACAATGACAATTGACATGTGAAATTTTAAAATTACCACCATAGATAAAAAATTAAATATCTAATTGAAAATACACGCGATGAAATAAAGGTCATTACGTTATTCTAGGTATATTTATGTTAATAAATAATTGAATAATTCATATTTTTTCTTTTTTAATTCTAAGTAATCCAAAGAAAAGTTATTCCTGTAACAAACTTTAATTTATTTTACGCATTTTATAATTTATTTAGTGAATATTTTAATAGAAAAGGAGGCAAAAGAGCCTACGGGACGACCAAGAAGAGCAGTCATCGCAGCCCATGGATACCCATTTTTAGCACCCAGCGTTGCCGGTTTGAGGGAGGATTCCACTTAACTTTGAAGAGTTGCAGGTCATATCTCTCGAAGACCCCATCATGTTACATTTAACCCTACAAAGACTCAGGTTTGTTCGTTGTCTGACAAGAAAGATTATTATTATTATAGAAGAGACATGTTTGGATGGCCGGAATATAAGGTGACGATGGTGCTGTCATATTATGCTATGTATGACGGTAGTTTCAACAGAAGTGCCCAATGCCAAACTCTATAGAAGGCTTTAGCTATATGCAAGCCAATGCTTCTCCCTTATTCTCCACAGCTTCGGCCCACTGATAAGAAATAAATTATTTATCCAAACTAGTTTAAGAAAATCATTTTTGATGACCAGGCGAAAAATTATAAACGACAAGAATATACTTCAACTTTGTTTTTGTTCCCATTGGAGTATAGACACATGAACTGTGGGCTATGTAATAAGTATGCTAATTAAATATTTAAAAGTAGGAGTATCGGTGGAGCTTACCTGGCCCAATTATAAAGTGTCGGAATACAGCGAGGAAATGCTACCAGCATTAAAGGTACCACACTGTCACAGGGACAAAACTTTTTAGGTTTATATTAGTACCTATTCAATTCTGTAGATCTTTATTTAACAATTTGTAATTGTTTAATACTATTATATTTATACTATGTAAAGACTTTTGCAAAGATTATTGTAAAAACTTTATTATCTAAATATTTCTGTTATGAGATATAATTTCGTTTAATTAAGATATCCCAAATATATTATATTGATAAAATATTACAGCACATAAATTTACTTATTCTTAATGATAAATTAGAATCTGCAACGGAAATATGTTTTATATATCTATATTAAATCGAAAAAAAAATATGATGAAAGTTAACTGTTATTAGTCATAAGGAACGAAAGAGGCAAAAAAGCGTAATTTCTAGTTGTTTTCTAAAAATATTATTGTAAATAGTATTGACTTCAGTGTGCATCTCCCTTCCCTGAGGACGTAGGTTCGAATCCCAGCTGTGGACCAATGAACTTTCTGTCCATGTGTGCATTCAACACGGGGTTGTACGGTGAAGGAAAACATCGTAAGGAAAGCGGTATACCTTAGACTCAAGAAGTCGACGGCGTGTGTCTGATTTTGCACTGAATCTCCACTTGCCTATTAGAAAAAACAAATGATCACGAAACAGATACAGAAATCTGACCTTGAAGGTTGTAGCGCCACTGGTTTTATTTATACCCTTCATGTAAGCAGTAATGGCCTCGCCGTTTAAACGTACAACTCTCGACATTGCGATCGTGCGTTCAAGTCCCCATTGAGCACCAATGGTTCTTCTATGTGCGCTGTAGACGTACTCATACTGACGTAGAGGGAAGACATCGTGAGGAAACTTTCTTAGATCATTAGACCTACTTGTTCTTAAACGTCATGTCATAATAGTCTTACTAGTCTGTGAACCCGTATAGTGTTGTAGCGCCGTTGGATATAAATTTATTATACTTCTTGTTAAACACTAATTTCATAATTTAATCAATTTGTGGATAATAGAAGAGCTCTCTTACAAAAAAGTGGCTTTCATTATGTACAATGAGCAAGAGAAAGACTCTCTCTAAACAATACATTTAAACGCCTACAAAACGTTAAATTAACAAAACCTAACCTGTAGTATGCAATTTTAAGTCTTAATGTAATCGAATTAAGTTTATTCTACAATGACACAAAATATCTTAATAATAATGCCATGATCTGCCATTGTAGTTCGTCACGGGTTTGAATCTTTTGAATGTGGTTATGCGATATGGGCGAAGTCTAGCCAGGCCACAGGCGTTGACCGAGGATCAATTTCGCTTAACAATGAACACCACTCTAGAAGGCTGTCAATCATAGAATAAGTATACCATAACCTGAACCATACCTAAAGATATATTTTTATGAAGTTACATTAGCAGTTCCAAAACCTTCGAACCAAGATTTCTCATGTCATCAGCTGTCATTGCCCCCTATAATCAGTAAATCTCTATTTCGAATTCTTGCGTCGCTTTACCTTTATTTAATTTATTTATTTATTATATACATGATCTTAAATAGAAAATAAGTTGGTGTGGTGGAAACACAAACTGGACACAGTTTTTCTGTCCAATCTGTCGAACTTAGTTAAATAACTAACTTATTTACTAAGTCCAGTGACATATACACTATAACATTATAACCATTAAAATTTGGTTTGTGATTAGCTGAAGTGAATACCAATTGTCAAACATTTCGAGTTTCTATTTAAGTTCACTAATCGCCTTTCTGAACTCGTTCCTCTGAGCTTATAGTATCATAGACTTAATTAATATTTCTTTCAGTTCTCGTGAACAGCAAGTGCGTAATTTTTTTTACAGCGCATTGACAGTTTACTTAGTAAATATTTTTAATGGGCATTTTTTTACTATATTGTAACTTGTAAAAGTTTTGGCTTTTACGGGATACTAGCCCTGAATATTTAGCCTTATTGAATAATAAGTTCCAATGGCAGCTTTTTAAAATTATATTCAAAAATATATTAAATTTTAAAATCCACTTCGGTGAATAGGCCTTTATTGTGCCGTCAGACCTCGATTTACATATTGCATTTTCCTCATAATCCGTCTTCCGATTTCAGTTACCGAAATAACTTATATGTATATTATTATTACCTTAAAACTGTCAGTGACTTAAATATTAGTCTTACAACACTAAACAAACCCCTTCATTCTTAACAATCTAAGACTGTTTTGATTAAAACACTCATTTTCTGTCTTTACCACAGAATAGCTTCGCAGTGATGCACTTTTTCACAATTCTTATTTAAAAAAAAGGTTTATTTTGTATATCTTGTATGTGCACTAAAATTTAAAATAATAAATAAAATAAATTTGATAAAAAAATTGAAGGACCTTTAGGTAAAATAGTAAGACGGATGTATAATTTTGTTTTTATGGATTATGGGATTACAAAAACTTACTATATCAGAATTCGACGATAGTATTACCAAAGCTAATTTTAATTATAACTATAGTAAAAGAAAATTCAGAGGCGAGTCTTAGCGTTGAATGCGGTTTATCGTACCAAAACAAAATCCGTATTTTTCTTTAAAAAACGAATTCTACCAGTACATTAACAACAAATTACAAACCTAAAAATATAATTGTTTTAGATCTTTTTCTGTTTTAAATTCCTTCAAATAATTATAAACGTTTCATTGATTAAAATGTGAAATATTGTAAAACTGATTTTTTTAATTTTTTTATGGACTGATATGAAAACGATGACTCAGGGACTGGACTTTATCTGTTATTGCATAGCGATGCTCTAATAAAAGTGGCATAAATCAATTATCTATGCCTTGCCTTTAAATTGTTCCATAGATAATACATTATGCAAGTCACGAATAATTGCTAAATATTTTTAATTGGGAAATTTTGTTATTTATTGAGTTCTAATTAAAAAAGTAATCAGAACTGACACAATTTTCACTTTATATTTTTAACCAAATAATAAATAAGTAAGAATAAGGGGAAATGTTACAAATCTGAAGCAACATTATTATAGTTCGTAGCTTCCGCACATTGTGTAGAATAAAATGGCGTTATTTTTATTTCCTTCTTACGTATTTGTGTACGATTAAGTTATTTGCATAATTATATATACTATCACAAATGATCAATAATGGCTATCAAAGGAAAACTGATAAAACTAACCAGTTTTGCGCACTAACTTTCTTTAAATTCACCCTTAATTGGTTAAGTAATTTAAGAGTAAGTGCATAACACTGCTAACATTCATTCAGTTATATTCAGTCGTATTTTCTTTGTATGTTTACGATTCTCTGTTAAATTTTGCATCACACTAACCGTTGATTATTAAGAATAGTTGATGAAAATAAAACAATTATTATTGATCGTGAATCGTAGGTATATATTATTATACAGTTTCTGACCATGATTACTGAAAAGCGCTTTAAATGGAGTTCTGTAAATAGGGTCATGAAAAACCCTTTGTGTCCGAAATAGAATTTTCATTCAAAACTAATACAATCCTATATGTAGGAATTACAAATCTTTCAGCGCCTTTGATGGGATTTCCAAGAAATTATTTGTTTTAAAATTTATCGTAATTTTTATAGAGTTTACTATTATTTTATTATACTTTGTAGCTGCCCCCGCGAACTTCGTTTCTCCTTAATGTCTAGCCTACCTTTCTAGTACACACCAACATGGAACATTTTGCTATGCTACCCCAGAGACTGTTCGGTTTTCCGGAATGGATTTTTTTTAGATTTTTCTGTGATTTTTCTCTATATAAGATCTCAGAGTTCAAGTTATAAGTTCTTAACTAACAAATAAAAAATAGGGGTTAATCGTTGAGGTTAGATGAAAATTAAGGGTTGTATGTATTTTTATATGCTGTAATATAAAAAAATAAAACCAAAAAATGTTGTCTAAAAAATAATGGGGTGAACACTCCTTATCGCCCTTAAGTGATAGTAGATAGTAGGCGATTCTCAGACTTACTGAATATGCATAAAAAAATTCATAAGAATCGGTCGAGCCGTTTCGGCGGAGTATGGGAACGAACATTGTGACACGAGAATTTTATACATTAGATAACCTACTACCGCTGTCACTTTCTGCCCTTTTGTTTATTATTTTACGTTATTGAGGGAAAGCATTTTTAGTTTTGAGTTTTCAATTACAATTGAATCAGTAAATCTCGATTATGTCTGAAGTGTTCTCGAGTGATTTTAATAATTTCTTAATGCAACTAAAAATATAATTCACAAAAAACATTTGGAAATTACAAGCCCATTTCGAAAATCGAATGTTTCTAAAGACACGAAGATTACATAATTCACATAATCAAAACTTTCTGAGAAGAGTCCTTTTTATTTATTTATTTATTAATACTATAAATAATGCAAGGACATGAACAGAAATATAATACAATTGAAATAAATTAATAAAAAGGAGGGCAACTGGCGGCCATAACACTTTCGAGTGATCCTTCTCGAACAACCACTGTGAGAAACAAAAAAATTAATTAGATAAGGTGCAAAAATACTTAAGACATATTTACTTAAGAAATTTAGACAAAACTAATGGAACAAAACAAAGCAATTAAAACATATATAAACAGTGATAAGGACAATATTAAAAAGAAAAAGTGCACATGAATTACGACAATTTTAGATCAGTGAGTACGAAAGTTAGGGATACTATGTCGACAGGTACCTAATGCTTGTACAGTAGAGATTTAAAGGAATATTGAATGTTGATTTTTTGTTTGATTGAATATATTACACATAAAAAAGTCCACGTAAACTCACGGGTACACGTCAGTCTAATTTGTAATGGGAAAAACTCGTGCGGTAAGTATGCGTCACTGGTTGGTATAAATCGACCTCCCTACCACGGACACCGGTTACAAACAGTGAGATTGCTATAGTGTTAACACGCCAACGAAAACATTCAAAGTAAGTTTTTTGTGTAGTGTAGTTTCGTTGTGGGATAGTGTAAGGTGAATCGAGAATAGTTATAAATTTAAAAATCATTTTTAAAGTAACCAAAATCTTAACTTTAACCTTTTAAAAGTTTCATTAATATTTATACTACTTTACAAATAGTTCTTTGATATTTTTTTAAATAAGATAAATAGGTATTCCAAGTTTTAAGTAATTCCAATAGACATTATATTTCTTATTAATAGCTAACTAGTTATGTCATCCGCGTTGTACAGATGATAATTTCTGTTTCTTCAAATAGCGTTGATGTTAAGGAAACTACATATTAATAATACATGATTGCACAATTTAATACCAGTGAACAAATCTTTTATATATAAACTGTATATTTTTAGCACCAATAGTAAAAATATTTTAAAGGTCACAATTAAATGTTAAACATAAAATAACGAAACATGTGCTTTATTGTGTTATTGTTTAAATCAGAGACAACAATATTTATATTTTATACATTTTTTATTGGTTAAAACCTCTTTAGGATTTGCTTTATTATAAATATTATGTAATTATTTATCGTGTGTAAATAGATGCTATATGAACGAACTGCAAGTTAGGTTTACATATTAACACGCTATTATAAAGTACAAGGCATTAAAAAATTTTATTACTTTCCCACGCACTAGTTTTGTCAAGGTAACAAGAAAAACTGTTGTTCGACATATCCTACTACGTGTAGGCTATCGCAACAGCGTTTACAACATTTATATATATTTCAATCAACGCTCATCTAGAAGCACGCTGGAGTTTCACCCTTCTTAGTTGCCATCCCCTGGTGTGGAAAAAAAGTGGAACTCCTTGCCCTCTTCCTCCTTCTCTACACAGTTAAATATGGGTTCATTTAAGCGTCGGTTTAATAGGCATCTCCTGGACAGGCGTGCACAAGAAGCCGCCTGTCCAACGTCTGTCCAGTTCTGTATAAATAATTAATTATAATTTACCTTAAACCTGCGTGGCATATTTTGCCACGTGGCGTACTGCGTTTGATTCTCGGTTGGAACCATTCTTTGACTGAAGACCACATACTAGCCGAAATAAATCACAGCGGAAGTAGAAATATATGCTATAGGGATGGGATGGCGAGTTTCTTAACATTGAAGTCCTATAGTGACTGTGAACAAATTTCAAAGTTGTCTTATTAAAATTTAACATAGCATTAACATACATCGGCTTTGGCTTGATTGGTGTATTGAAACCTTTATCGTTATGCTATATTTAAAAAGAATTGATAATTATTCAGCCTATATTCAAGTTTAGAAGCTTCCATATTGCTTTAGATATCTTAATTTCTCTTCAAAGCTAACCAATACAAGTGTTGGTTAACGCCAATACCAAAGTATTAACGTTCTACGCTGTTTTTTCTTGCGTAATTATGTTTTTACAATTATTATCTAATTGTGTTTTACACAAGTCATGTTTCTCCATGACCTTCAACAATGATAAGCTATCTATTTACCAAAATCCTAAAACATTCAAAACATTGTTTATGAAAACGACAGGTATATTTTTCCAATCTATTGCGCTGCCATTGTTAAGTAACGAGTGTTCCGGCTCGGGTATGAACCATGTATTTTTAAGATATTGGCTTTTGTCACGAGATACAATTATTTTATTACAAATTTAGAGTAGTCAGTTGATACAAACTTCCCGGGATCAGCTTAAACAGCGTTTAGTATTGTCTTTTATTGACATAACTTTTACACATTTAATAAAACAATTTTTACGGTGACCGTGACCACGCACGCTGTAAAGCACGCGAAACGTCGGTTAAATTTAAAATTATGAAAAATAATTGTAAATACATAACTTCAATCCGGTTAAAAATTGTTTTATTAAACAGCGTTATTTTTATTATCACATAACTAAATCGGATTACTGTCGAAAGATACTTTTAAATTTATTTTATATTTTATTACATTGGCTAGTAACTGAATGTAGAATTAGTAAAAAATGCGCCTAAATAAGACTAAGAAAGTAAAAGATATAGAATAAGTATGGTTTAGGTAAACTACCTTTTTGTAAACCACAAAAGCTATTTGTAAATTTTTAACGACTATGTAACATACATTCGTATCTTAAATTACATAAGAATTTTAAATTTAAAATAAAAATAAATAAATAAATCTTTACTGTATACAGTTACAAATTGCAATTGCAGAAACGTTATCTTTGTTAGTTATTATCATTATAAAGATTTGCTACGAGTCGAATTTAATCTGTGTCTAAAAATAATCTTTTATTAATAAGATAACACATTACAACAATAAGAACCGTTGTAACTAGTACAGACCTATTTTAATGTTGTAGTAGTTTTATGATACATTACGATATGAGTTTGTTGATTTGTTCTGACTACCTCTAGGGCTTCTAACTTCTCTAGGACTAAGAAGGGGTCTTCTTTGCCGAGGCTATCCATATTTTTACCTACTTTGATTACTCGTACTACCAGTAGGGCTCACTCAATTTGTGTCTTTGATAACGTTTACAAAAATTTTGAATTTGCAAGGGTAATTAAAATGCAAGTTGATAAAAATACAGAGTGGATAAACGTCACTCTTTAGTCTTTGCATTCTTATGTGGAGAAGGAAATCTATTTTCTTAATATTTTGTTAGTCCCCTTAAGACTGGTTTTATACTTCCTATCTACCTGCGTTACGATTCATTGACCCGAACTGCGAAACCTCAGTTTCACTGGTCAGTGCGTCAATTTTGCTTGTTGACCTCAATTTTGAGAAATTGAGTTGGAACAAATCTGACGATAATTCATAATTCATATTCATTGATATCGCTTTCAAAAACGAAAGAGTTAAATATACTTAACTGTTAATGGGAGACTCTGAAGTTTTAAGCCTAAGATTTAAATAATAATAGGTATCTACATAGTAAACGTTTCTTGATTTCTTGTTTTAGTGATCAAATCAGTTATGGTTAAATCTCATATTAAGTTGAATTGAAATCTCATCTTTAAACGTACACTCCGGTTAATTAAATGCTCGCGTAAATCAAAAACGACATATAACTTTATTTCCAAAAGCATCATAAATGAAATACAAATCTTACTAGTATTCACTTAACTAACATTTTGTTACAACTCACTACCTGTGGCCTTGTTGCCTAACTTTCCCTAAAGCATTTATCTTAGATGTTGGCCTTCGATAAATACAAAGAACAACCCAGGGTTGTTCCTGTTACATTAGAATGACTTCAATTTGGTTTACAGTATGGTACTCGTCCTGTTCATATATTTATGAGACAGATTAAACAATTTGTACATACATAAGTCAAAGAATGTAGTTCCAAAATTTATTCCGTAAAATGTTTTTATAATAAAATCAGTACCTATATAAATATAGTTTTATGGTTATATGACCTCTCCCGGCATATGGTCTTTATAAGAAATCGTTCCTATTTATAACATTCGTATAAAGTTTTTAGACTTTGTTTTAATGTTGTTGTTTCTTTTGCCTAAGTATATTTATTGTACTTGATTTTTGTTTCCTACCTACGTCTAAATTTTAAAACTTCTGTTCTAATATGACTTTCTTATTACTCGTATTACTAGGTTCATGTTTATATTTTACAGGATGCCTATGGATTTGTATTACGTACCTGGTTCGGCTCCATGCCGTGCTGTACTACTGACAGCGAGAGCCCTTAACCTCAACCTGAACTTGAAATTGGTTGACCTGCATCATGGAGAACATCTTAAGCCTGAGTTTTTGAAGGTAATTAAAAAGTCACTTTTTTAAGGTGATAGTCTACCAATTGGTTTTACTGTAGATGACGCAACAATTTTTTCATTTGCGGCAGACATACATAATCCTAATGATTATCTTGTAACAAGTCGTAATAGAGATGTAAGATTTGATAACGTAGTTTTGAGTATTGCGGGAAAATTCTCGTATGGACTTAGAAGTAAAAACCGTAAAATGCAAAAAACTTCACTCTCGTGAACTAGCGCTGCTCATACTATTATTGGTAGCACCGAGTTAATTAAAAATAATTGTGAAATTGTCATACACTTTTTTATATGTGTAGTTCCTTGTTAATAACGTAATTTAACCTATTTTGACCGTAGAGCACATCGCAATATTCATGGTACTTATAATCACAAGTATAGATTAAAAATTAAAGCAGTATTATTTTCATAAGTTTTAATTAATTAGGTATACAATAATAATAAACTTTATTCATTACAAAATATTGTTGTGACAGAAATCGCTGACAAATATCTCTACAAAATACATGTATCTAATAAGTTTTAGCTTATAATAAACTATGTGCCGCGGTATTGGTAAAACCGGTCAGAAGTGACCAAACATTCCGTCCTCGTTTGCTCGTACTTATTTTAATCGAACTTTCAAACGGAATGCGCCCACGTTGAGTATGACGTGAAGTACGCATATTTAAGAGCGAGTAGAAGCCAAAACAAGAGAATTTAATTACTATGAAATTGAGCTAGTCTTTTATTCCTGAGATGTTATCTAGGTGTAAAATTTCAGCGGCTAATACGCAATATTATTAGTTATAGTCATAGAGAAACAAAGACCAAACACAAAATTATTCATATATTTGTATTTAGATACTGTTTTTACCGAGGCTTAATGGCCGGTCCATTATAAAAGAACAACAGATTTCAGTCGGTTAAAACATTTCCACCTCTTTTTAGATCAACCCACAACACACAGTGCCGACTCTAGTAGATGACGATCTTATTATCTACGAGTCCCGAGCTATCATGACTTACTTAGTGAACAAGTACGGCAAGGGCAGCAGCCTCTACCCTGAAGACCCCAAAGCTCGCGCCCTGGTTGACATGCGTCTGAACTATGATCTTGGAACTCTGTACAACAGATTTGCCGATTACTTCGTAAGTGCCTTACTTATATAATTTCATGGTAAAGTCAGTCAAAACCATAATTTTTTCTTGGTAATTAAATGTAATGACTAAGTATATTGTAGTACATATGTAATAATGAATTAAGTATCAAATTAACATGTTTTTAGAAAGTCGCCCTTGAAAGTAATTTATTCGTGAATATATTCATACGAACTATATAATTAAGTGAAGACTTCTACGGTCTAAACTAAAAAATATTTTGTGTGTAAGATACACGTCGAATAAATACAAAAATGTTTTGGTTTGGTAAGATGTCGTGAAACAAAATAAATATTGGTTCGGGACTTCGATCATGTAAACAGTGACTTACTTAGGTATAATAAGATTGAAATTGTACGTGTTGCTTGGACATGACTTATTAGCGATACCTATTTTTATAGTACCCACACTTATTCTACGGCGCACCAGCCGATAAGGACAAGCTAGCAAAAGTAGAGGATGCCCTCAAATTGTTGGACTCCTTCCTTGAAGGTCAGAAATATGTAGCCGGGCCCAATCTAACTCTGGCTGACTTGAGTATCATCGCTGGTGTCTCCAGCTTTGAGGCATCTGACATTGACTTCAAGAAATACGCTAACGTTAAGAGGTAATTTTAAATTAGCATAATCATTGTATTTATAAAGCATCCGATTAGTTTTATGTCTGCTACCTGTCCTAGAAAACTTACGACTTCAAAGTGTAATAATATAAATATTATTATTTTAAATGAGAATAAAGAGTTATAAATGTATAATATTGAATAAGTGTCACGAATTTAGCCGACTTCAAAGAAAGAAGTAGGTACATAATATTTGTTGTTACGTCGGAATCCCCAAATCTATCAGATTTAATTTCTATTAAAACTAGCATTCTTAAATTTTGTTGGGATTAAGTCGACTATTATTTTTAATGGTTATAATTATAATATTAAACTAGTTAGTATTTTTTAAATTGAGTTCGGTATTGTTTACTCAGGTGCTTGAACACTTTTGTCTTTTCAGGTGGTACGAAACTGTCAAGACTACAGCTCCTGGATACCAAGAAGCCAATGAGAAAGGTCTAGATGCATTCAAAGCGCTTGCCGAAAATATGCTTAAGAAGTAATAGACCTATAGAGTTTCCAGTATTTTAGTCTCTTAATTTTGTTGGATTAATTGAGTAGTTATGTCATAATTTAAACATCAAACATCCTTGATTGATTTAGTCTTTTACCTCCATCCTTCAACACGTTTGCTTTAAGAATTTGTTATAAGAATTAGAATTAAGTCACAATAAATTATCTGAAGTTACAAACCTCTTTTCATTACTAGATGTTTATAATAGTTGTTTGTATAAGTCATCACATTGAATATCGTGAAATTACGATATGACTGTAGCATTTAGTCCCAATCATTTGAGGTCAGTGATATCACCGATATAAACTTCAATAACAGAACCAATTGAGACCATAAACACAGGTCTTTCTGCAGGAACATTATAGATATATAGTTATTTTGGGCTGGCGATCTGAGTGAGTTGTTGCCCCACATATTTTTATGGTGCCACTGGCGGTATTGCTGTGTACCGGGTTGTGCAGCTCCCTCAAAAATGGTTGAGCTGCATGAGCTATTCGGGGCATGCTTGCCGTCTGCTGGCACAGGCTTGCTCAGATCGATCTGGTTCTTTCTTCCAAAGACCAGTCCAGTAAATACTCTGCATTTGTTTACACCAATTTATTATTGTATTATCTGGACTATAAAAGAGACTAAGACCCCCGAGTTTGTTTCGACATTTCTTCTCAGGGCAGTCAGTTAGGAAATGTCGACTTCATCTAGTTTAGGATGACATTGTAAAAGTGATTTATATAGTCCTACTTACAAGAATAAACTATTTCATTTCATTTCAAAAGATACTAGGGAAGACTTAATAAAATAAGAATTGGGAGTTCGTAATATTACGAGAGGGTAATTCAAGAAATACACAAAACATTTACATTATTTATTATAATTGTCTTTAATAAAGTAATTACAGATAGGCACTAAAAATAACCATGCATATGTAGATATTTTAATACATCTTATCTTCCAAGCTTGTGCCGTTGTAACAGACCAATATGGCAACACCATAACGCTGAGTATTGAGATGGCAACACAACGACACTATTGCAACACCCTGAAATATGGCATAGGAATAATACTTTCAATTCTGAAAAAAGTATGTGATCGAAAACTGTATTATAAAGCTGCTAACATTTTTTAAAAAAAACTTCCTTACAGCTGTTTATTTATAATTAAAAATTGTTGTTATATTTATATTTAAAAATTGTATTAATTTGAAAATTATTTTGCAAATTGAAAGTAACATTCCCGTTATAACATAAAATTTAAAGTGCTGTCAACAATGAAAAAAAAAAGCCAATAAATAAGTCTTACTGACCACAAAAGGCACATATCAATAATTAAATGATCATTAAAAAAGCTAACATTTCTCTTAGTACAATGCTACTAGCTAATCGGTTTTGTGTATATTATAAGACCATATAAAATCATTTCGATAATCAATCCTATACATTTCCGTCGTTAGGGATGTCATAGCTTTTGTTGACTTAATAAATAAAACAAAGGTCTTTTGAAATCGCGGTTTATTATACACATCCCGATTACATAACTTTTAACTATTAACTTAACATTATAATTTACACATAACCGTGGCAAACAATCAGATTATGAAGCTATTGTGTGCTATTTATATCAGCCCAAATTATTGCTCAGTATCTCCGTACGAACGAATACTCGATGTTACATAGATTTATTAACTAAATAAATACAATATCAATTATCTACTACGCCGTTTTTAGGACTTTGGGATAACCCTAATTTAAATTAGGGTTACCATGCAAAAGATAACAGATTTATATTGAAATAACGGCAATAAACTCACCAGAAATAAAAGAAACTTAAATTTGATAACCGATTAGGGTGTTAAAGCGGCAATGAAATACCGAAGTGCATTGCGTTTTTTGCCTTTACACGCTTTTCACGTTTTTCAGTGAAACTAGAACCTTGTCAAGACGCCATTTTATTATTTTCTGTAAAGCTCTCAAGACTTTTGTATTGATTTTTTCTTTTTATAGTATTTTATTACCATTCACTATTATAGAGAAATCACATTAAATTTACAATGAGAAGCGCCAAAACTTGTTTGACGTCTTGGCTAGGGACTTTTACCATTAGAAATGTTAAAGTTTCACCTGGTAATTTTTTTAGGTTGAATTTTTCGACACTAAATTACAGAAAGCTATCTACATGAGCTCGCACTGGGTTGCCAGCTTAACGCATCTAGTCAAGTGCCTTTTTATAGAAGAACGCCAAGATATAGATGAAGATCACTCAATTGCCACAATATTGTGTTAAAATAAAAACACACATAAATTGTCACTGACAATCAACAAGTTGCTAGCTAGAAGTAATTTTAATGTTATAACATAGATAATAAACCTTACATTGGTCACATGGAACCTTGTGCTTCTTTATGTTGTTGGACCATGTCCTCATAGCGAAACTAAATTTATAATGTAATGTAATACAATTGTGGCATAAAAGTGGATATTCGAATTATTTCAGCAACTCACTAACAATAAGGCACTTGCCTAGAGCTTTGTGGATATACCATGTCTGGCAACTTGTTTCGGGAATGATCTTGCAAAGTTCCTTTCATTCTTCCACTTGATTGACAGTCCTGAAAAAGGAATTAAATTTAAACATTATTTAATTTAATTGTATGCTAGTACCAAAAGGAAAATATTGAATATTTTGATAAAGGCTTTTGTATAGAGATGAAACATTTCCCATACTGTCTATTGGGTAATGGGACCTAGGCGGGCTGGTAATTGTTGAGACTTTTTAAAGAGATTTGACCGACCGATCCCGACTCTGCTCATTTTTCTGTCACGATCCTGACAGGCATATTGTAGCTTTTTACATAATACTAATAATAAAATAATGAGAGTAAACTAATGTATGATAATTGGGATTAGCGGTAAGTATGACTGCTACCTACATCGTAAATTTTACTTTTGATCCTGAATCTCATAAGATTATTCTTGTCTAAAACATGACCAAGCTTTAGACAAATATCGGAATAGGATGTGTAAATACACGAATATAAGTAGTTTTTTTTTATTAGAAAGTAATTATTATGTACGATGCTATGAGCTATATGTAGATGCTACGTAGTGTGATGTGAGATGAGTAGTTTGTATAACATAAATGAAATATTTTTTTTTTTTAACCTGTATTTTTGTCTAATATTTTCTTTTAAAAACCCCTTTTTTAAATATTAAATAAGTGCTCCCACACAAAACTGCGATGCGATGCGAATTTCTGCGATACGATTTAGTGCGACAAACCGTTTGGTAGGGCGACAATTCATTCGTAGTCAGCCGTACTGGACGTGTTTTAAGGAAGCGTAAGATGGATCGCAAAAGAATATTGCACTGCTGTTATTGTTAAATAGATATAAAAGAAAAAGAAGATTCTGGGTTCATCCATTTATTACGATTATGAACTCTGATGGCAACTCAAAAGTACTATGCGTTAAGAACTGAAGAAGATAAATTTTTTGATTATTTTAGAATGAGCATATCTTCATTTGAAGAGCTTTTGAGTTTATTATCACCATGCCTTCAAAAACGATCGTACAAGGGGAGAATTTATTATAATTTATTTTTTATAATGGTCATCACTTGTGTCCCAAAGGACGAGACGCTCGTCAATTAAAGATATTAAAAAATCTATATCATATTCCGCAATTTTTTTAAAAACAAAGAAGGCGCGCGTCTTTCTATAAGCTGCCTCAGAGCGGACTAAAATGGCGTCACCAAGGATGACGTAATATCGCAGGAATGTGCGATGCGAAGCAGATCGGAACTTCTTTCGGTGCGTTCGTGCGAATTCGCAGATATTTGCGATGCGATGTGAATTCGCAGTTTTATGTGGGAGCCCTAACTGTGGTTCATGTTTAAATTTATTCCCTTGGCTTATTTGTATTGTGTAAAAATCAAAACAAATAAAACTGCATATTTAGATTGTATTACTATACCTGTCTACTGGCAGCACTGTTTGCGCACGGAGTCTGCGGCAGATGGCCGGAGATCAGCCGGTTCAGCATCAGGTCGGATGACGTCACCTTCCGGAGGATCACGCATCTGTTTCTGCGACACGATCCGGTAGATCTCTGAAACGAAATTGTGTGTCAATAAACGAGCGGTTACTTTTATGTGCTTCCGAAACGAGGCCTTATCACGAACGTAACGTAACGTTAAAGTCTTGATTTAATAAAGCAAAGACAATACAAATTGAATTAGGAGCCATGGTAAAATTTAAGTTGATACTTTTTATCAACTTAAATTTAACGATAGATAATTTTATGGTAATATAGAAAATTGAAACAAAATGGAAGTGTGAAGATGCTTCGTTCGAATACAATACATATTTTATGACAAAGTGTAATTGTATCTCAAACTTGCTCGAGACCAAAATACTTTGCAACGGGGAGTCAGCTTGTATTGAAATGATCACGGGTCGAGGCGCATTTTTTTTTTGTTTAGGACCCCCTAGATCAATATGAAACACAAAATATATTAGAGTCAAGCTAGTAAAAGGTTTAATAATTATATAATTTGTTCAATCATAATTTTCGGATATGGTATTTATCCTCAAAACAGTTTTATTTATAAATATTACAATAATAATACATTTTAAAATATATTACGACTGCGAAATAAATATGAAATATGCGAAAAAATATTATCATATGTTATGTCTTGTTCCAAGTGAAATATCTACTCTTGGAAACAAAATGTAAAACTCCAATCAAATTTAATTACGTAGGTAACCAAACTTACAGAGTGGATGTTACTTGACTCAAAATGTAAATTATTTACTCTTATTTCTGACGAGGCCTAGTAATTCCTATCAAGTGATCTGATTGAAAGTGATTGTTCCCATTTCTTTACATGAAAAAATAATATGGTACGGAACAAGTATGTACTTCATTTTTAAAATGTACTTTAAAGTTTGATAACATATATTTTAATTGATTTATATTGATGATAGTTTTTCAATCCATATATTTTAAAAAATTTAAAAAAAAATAGAATTAGGAGGTTATCAATTTGGAGTGTAATGTTTTTTAACTGGGCACTGGGCACTATTGCATTGGTTGTATAACTTAAGAAAAGAATTGCCTTATACAATTAGCTAAAGTATTCTATATAAAGCTTTTCCATATAAAATTACACAAATTCTATTATATTTACCCGTTAGAATGTTTTGGAATGCCGGTTCAACATTTGTAGAGTCAAGGGCCGATGTTTCAATAAAACTAAGACCATTCGTTTCTGCAAACGCCTTTGCCTCTTCTGTTGGGATTGATCTGAAATTGCAAAATAGATACATTGTTTAACACCTCACTTAGGAGAACATTCGTTTTAAATTCACATTTACAAAGCTTGTTCCTCCAACAATCTAGACTGAAAGTTTTTCATATTTTTAAATTAACAAATATGAATTTGTGTACAGCTCATACTAGAACAAGTCACTATTTAGACAATTTGTAAAGCAAAAAAGGCAAGGGAATCTATAGATTTTTTTAAAGATTACTTAGAGGATATTGTAGTGTAAATAATCATAAAGTATTACCTGAGATGTCTCAGATCGCTCTTGTTCCCAACAAGCATGATTAGAATATTCTGGTCAGCGTGATCCCTTAACTCACGCAGCCACCGTTCAACATTCTCATAAGACAAGTGTTTTGCGATGTCATACACAAGTAAAGCTCCCACAGCGCCTCGGTAGTACGCAGACGTGATTGCGCGGTAACGCTCTTGACCAGCAGTGTCCCATATCTGAGCCTTTATGGTTTTTCCGTCCACCTGAAATAGCATAGATAAAAGCTATAAAATAAAAATTACGAGATAATGCTATTTTCTGTTTTTATTTTGTGTTTCACGCAAATACTTTACTTCTCATGTACCCTAGTAAAGTTTTAAAGAAAAAGGATATTTCTTTTGTATAGAAACATAACATTTATAAGCATTTTAGAACTCAACAAACATTGATAAACACTTTTCAGCTGAATAAATATGTATGCATTAATAGATTCTTGTTGAATAAATTTTTTTTGGTAATGGAAAAATAGATGGTTTTAAATTTGTTATGTATATAAAGCATAACCAGAGATGTCTATTAAATAAATTATGGGATACTATCAAATTCCCTGAATGTACCCAGAAATTCCCAGAAAATCATCAGGAATGGATATTAGTAGGTCTTTAAAAATCACAATATTTTTACTGCCTATCAATCCACAGACATCAGCATGTGAGGTTAAGTGAATATTATTAGAAGGTCATTGACACTTCCTCTTATCATACTTTCATTTTTTAATAAAAGAGGATGTTGGCACCTTGTATGGAATGCATATTTGAACATAACTGTAGTGGATAGGTAGATTAGGTGGAATATATAACTAACTAAAAACACATCAAATGTAAATGAGGTTCTCATTAAAAAATGAAAACATTTTATTGATATTTTATTATGCCTATACATACTAAGATTTTCACTAACACAAGTTTGTAATGACATTATGATAATCACCAGACTAGATAAAATTAACTTAACAATAAAAAATAAATTTATTAATAAATATTTTTATCCAATTAAAAAGTTTCTTATTGGCATAGCTCTAGTGAATGACATCATATCAAACAAGTTTACTTTGCAAATCTTTGTGATTCAATCTTCCCACATACTCATAAAAACAACTTGCACATCATTAACATGTATTGAATGTTTTGTGGTGTTTCAAGAAAATGAATTACTTTCCAACAATTTAGAAATTTAATGGATAAATTAATTGTGTGGCTTTTGTAGAATGTGTTTACTGTCAAAAGCTCATTTAAGAGTTTTTCTTATTTGTATTAAAATCAATGGGTCATAGAAATGGGATATTAATAAATAAACTGTAATTATTTTATAAGTAAAATTTGTGATGTTTCTGAAAATAATTATAAAATCATATAGCAGTTTATGACCATTTTTATAATTATAGTGATAAATATTGTTAAACCATGGTTATTATGTGACAATAAATTATATTTCAAGACAAAGAAGTAAATTAAAACCAATAGGAAATACAATAACAATGTAGACAGCTGTATTAAGTATCAAGACAATAAGGTCATTGTACATACACTTGTCAAATACCATCAAAATGATGTAACATATTTATAATAATTATATTTAATAGCTATATTTGTACTGTTTTATGCTTTTTTTTTTATTTTAAATTAGATTTAAATTAGATTTACAAAATTTAATTGTAATTGATATATCTTAGTTGTGATAGAATTCAAAAGAGGTATCAATTATTAACCTTGACACCTATATAATTAATATACAAAGAGCTTTAGGATTACCTCTATACTCCGTGTTGCAAACTCCACTCCTATTGTTGATTTTGACTCTAAATTAAATTCATTTCTAGTGAAACGTGAAAGAAGACTGCTTTTTCCCACCCCTGAGTCACCTATCAACACCACTGAAACAAAGAAAATACATGCAAAAATATCATAATGATGACAAGACTCAGTATGACGAAATTTTAGGGTCGATATCACAGGTTTTTTGATTATATCATGGATAGGTAGCAAGATGACTCATAAAGAACCTAATATCGATTTGCAATACAATCAGCTGATGTACAAGATAGAGGCAGGTACAGCATACCACGGCTAGAAAAATTACAATTAATGACTAAAATGATAGTTTAAAATCACTTAACAAATATTTCATACCATTTTGGTACCGTTATTAATTATTATACGTCATTACAAGACTAACAAAGCACATAACAAAGTTGTTCAAGAGTCATTTTTATTTCATATCCAGTTGTTTATTTATAAAATTAGAACTTCGATGAAACCGACTTTATCTCACCTTTAAATAAATAATCATATTCGTCCTCTCTTGTACCCATTTTATATTGTAGTTCTTCTTTCGTCGTCAAAATCGGTCAACTAATAACGTAAAGATTGTAGTAACGTAAACAAAAATAGTTGTACACAAAAATATCACAGACTTTTAAAACACTGCACAGTTTTACCAATATCACTTTCAACAACGGATCAGTTGAATAAAAACAGCTTGAACTATTAAATAAAAATATATTTTGTCTCAGAGACAAAATGGCGGAATATTTTACGCCCCTATTGACGCCTTAAAATTTAACGTTGTACGTCAAACTTGTTATGTTTTTGACTTTGACACATAGGTTTTTTTTATTCATAGCTAAGGTAAAACAGAATATTGTGGTATAAAGTCCTACGCGAAATAACGAAAATATTTAAAAATTAATTCCTGCACATTGTGGTGACTCCTTATTACAATATACTAATAATTTTTTTTTTTGAAATAAATACATAAGACTAGGCCGCATGGCCAAAATATATATAGACATCTATGGCGTGTATTGTCTATAGTACACCTCTAGCAAACTAATATTGTTCTGTGGTCTATAGAAAAACATCGATATTGACATAGATGTCATAATCGATGTTCGATATTTATCGAAAACCAAACATCAACAACATGTAGGTTAACATCGATGATTTTTGATAAAATACATTGAAATGGTTCGATATTTATTAAGAAACAGAACAAATTATTACATATTCCGATATTTTTGAAGTTATACTTCTTTAGGCGCGTTATGAAAAATTTATGAGAGTGAAATTTTACGATGCGCGCGCACCGTGACACAAAATTATCAGTATGGGCGCCGAGCGTGCGTGAGCGAGATGGGAATAAGACAATCTACAAGTAAAAAGAAATAGAATATGCGTGACGTTAGCAGCTATGCCAAGAATTTTGAATGACCATAATGACATTTGTAGTACCTTTTAAACAAATAAAGGAGTTTTAATTATTTTTTCAAAAAATTTAGCTATGCTTTTTCACAAAGCCCTATTGTTACTTAGTTAAAAGGTTATGAAACATACCTAGTTATTAAATTGAATTAATCATATAATAAAATAATAATTATTATTAATATTAATTAATAATTGAATAATATACTAAATATTGTTAAATTATTAACGCTAAATATTTATTATTAATTATTTAATATTTAAAAAAATAAAGAAAGCCAAAGAAGTATAACTTCTTACGCGCGTATAGGCAGCGGCACGTAAGTCTAGCGCTGGCCGATACGTGGAGGGGATTGCTGCGCATGTGTATTGTCGCGCGGGGGACGGAATGCGACAGGCGACTAGAGACTAGAGAGCCAATCGACGCTACGCGCGCCCGCTAGCCCCCCTCAGGTACCTTATTTATTACTTCTGCGCAATAAAGCGCTTATTACACTACGCGATATTCAGACAGTCTTAGTAAGACTGTCTTAAAATCGAATTAGTCAAGCTCGCTATTACACTGGACTGAATATCGCAAGCTAACTCATTTTACTCATTTGCAAAGCGTACGTTGTCGGTGACGGTTGTCTCGCGATGGGAAAACTTTCAAAGCACCAGAAAATCGCCATGGCTCTTGCCGCGTCTATTAATTTAAATAAAGAAAAGAAACATATGGGTGAAAGAGTATTTACTTTTGCGAGAAAAATTATTATCAAATATGCAAATACTGAGTGTTTTGGAACCATGTGACTTAAGAAACTACCTTAGAGTAGGAGTTACCGAGTTTGAATGTCTATTGAAATTAGTTTTTTTTTTTTTTTTAGACAATTCACACCAATTGACCTAGTCCCATGCTAAGCTGGTGAAGCTTGTGTTATGGGTAATAGGCAACGGATATACATACATATTATTATAGATATATAGATATAAATACATATTTAAACACCCAAGACCTAAGCACAACACCAAATGCTCATCACATCGATGTTCGTCTCAGCCGGGGATCGAACCCGGGACCCATGGATTCGCAGTCAGGGGTACTAACCACTAGACCAATGAGTTACTCCATACATTCAAAAAGAAGATACGGTTCTTAGACAAAGTGTCAGTCCTAACAAATATTGGTAGTTACTTTAAGATTCCTGGCAACGGGCAACTCCTATCAAGACCTAAGGTCATCCTGAAGGACTCTGTATCCATGGTTATGAAATAAATTATTAAAAAAATTAAAAAAAAAAACCTAAGGTCATCAATTATTAATAAATCAATCAATCATGCAGCCATAAATTTGGCATGTCTCGGTACAAATTGATAATATTGAAAAGTACTTTTTTTTCTTGCGAACACGCCATGGTGCACGCGGCCACAGCAAACAAACATGTACGAACGTCTTTGCTCTGCGGCTGCCACGCGCTGACTGAACGGTTAAGCGTGCTAAGTCTTATTACACTACGCGATATTCAGCAAGTAAGCACCGCCGAACCCATTCGGTCAGTCTAATTAGACAGGCTAACTTGCTAACTCTTATTACATTATGCTAAATCTTAGTAAGACTGTCTGAATATCGCGTAGTGTAATAAGCGCTTAACGGTCAGCGCTAGAGTTTCGTGCCGCTACTTGTACATAAGTACCCGCACCATTTTTTTTTATCAACTGACTTATATAAAAGTGATTTTGATAAAGAAGAACCTTTTAATATGTTTATTTGTTGATAAAGAGTAGTGAGGAAGTGAGAGAGAGAAAGAGCGAGCGAGACTACGAATAACGAATGAAGGGAACAACCTGGGCGCAAAGAATGAATACGCGTTCAAAATTTTAATAAGCTTCATTTGTGGATGCGTTCTTAGAAGACATGATTTGTTTCGTAAGTTGCATTAGTCGTGCGGGAAGCCGTGAGTTTACATCGATGTTACGATCCATCCCTAATCTATACTCTATTGTTTTTCAAAACAAAATGTATGATTATCTCTCATCTTATTTTTTAATATTTTTTTCTAAATTATGAACAACGAAATCGAAACTACTATTAATTCCATTAAAAGATACTAATAATGTGAAAGTAACTTTACTTGCTGCTAGAAGTCGAGGAAAATAAAAACGATACAATTAATAAACATTATGTATTAAGCTATTTTCTGATCATAAAATCTAATTTATGCTGTAGCAACGGCGACATTGTCTTCATCGTCACTGTCTTCTTGGACTTCTTTAGATAATGTACGATCAACATGTACAAATGGATCTATTTTAAGTTTTTCTGACGAAGGTGGGCTCACTATAATACACCTGAAATACGAGTTATGTTTACGTTATATTTGTGATTCATTTAATCCTTTGAGCAAAATAATTGGTAAAAACTCTAGTCAATCACTGAACCCTGATCTTCATGATTTAAGGTTTTTATAATTGTGTAGTATTACAACTATCATATCATTGAGGCTATATTATCTCTTTATAGTATAAATAGTCCAAAATATAACTTCATATATATCTATGTATATAATTAACTTTTTGCTATTTTGAAGTTTCTGGCTTCGAAATTTTGACTTGAAAGTGTTCTTTTTTAAATAAACACCATAGGTATTCATCAATAGATAATTATGCTTTTATGTAAAACTTGTATAAGTATAACCAATACCTTGTTATAAAAAGTCCATCTCTCTTTGGTCTTACAGTTTGAATATCTTTCAGTAATATGTCTATGTTTTCAGCAATACTGCTGGGGCTCATGTTTAACTGTGAAAGATAGATCAGATTCTTATAGGTATACATAAACTTTTTGTCTTTGTAAACATACATAAACATTATGTATGTTTACAAGGATTATATAAATAACAATTACCTAGGAATGTAATGAAGGAATTCTTTAAACTGCAGTCAAATCTGTGCCTTTTTAATTCTTATATAATAATCATTAAAAGGACACCGATTTTAATGTTCAATACTATTTTTTATAACAAAAAATACCATGTTGCAGTGGTTTTAGCTAACAATACCTTCCAACAGGTGTGAAAATTTCTAAAGGAATTTTAAAGAAACATTACTCTTATATGGTTGTGTAATTATTTCCACACAAATTCAATTGGCATTAATTTGTTACACCTGTCACAAACTGTTCTTTATTGAATCTTTTGAGGAACAGTATTCTAAACTAACCCTTCCAATGGGAACCTCAACAGAGCCAAAGTTTTGTTGGTTTTCATCCTTGATAACTCTGTACTGTATACCAGCAGCAAATTTCTTGACTAAATCACAAATATTGGTGTCCAATGTACCAGCTTTGATATTAGGGAAGCGTCTCTTCATCAGACCTCGGATTGGTACTAAATCTGTAATGATGTTTGGGTGAGCTATTACATAGTCATAATCACCGAGTTTGACTGTGCCTTCCTGTAAGGAAAGAAAAGAAAAGTTTTGTCTAGTTTCTCTTGTATAAGAAACATTTTATTTAGCATCTTGCCATTAAACAACTGTTACTTTTACATTAATATGGACTGCAATATTGTGCTAGCACCAAAACATCCCAAGTTTGCATCATCACAGCTGAGTGAAAAAACTACAACATTAATTATGTACAAAACTAATTAATTATGTATGGAAGTCTCTTACTATTAGAAGTTACCAGTGTCAATTTAAATATTAGAAAAAACTATGTTAAAGCCTTGTGGTACTAAAAAAAATTGAATATAATAACAACATAACTACAGAAAATTTCAATTAATCAATTTACCTGAATTTTTTTCACAAGCTCTGTGCTTCCTGCCATAGTTGCTCCAGCCTCTGCCACCTGCTTGATTAATTCAGGGCCCTTACAAAAAGCTAAAATTGTGCGTTCTTCATCTTGAGGAAAATAGTGTGGAAGCAATGTAAGTCGAGAGAAGTTGTCAATATAACGGTTCTGTAATTATAAGATTTAATTTTGTACGGACACACAGTTGTTGATAAAGACAGTTTTACTTTGTGGATGTATCAATCAAATCATACCTTCTTAACACCCTCCATGTTAATTTCAACCTTAGCATAAACAAACGCCTCAGGCTCATTATACATAGATGGATGATGTGTTTCTTGATGTGCCCTGACAGCTTCCTCAGCTGTATACACAGGCCAGCGATAATACCTAAGTGGGTACACATTATCCTGTGGTATACTCTTGTGAGAGTCATCAAGATGCTTATTTATGATTGTCTTTGCTAACCTAAAATTATAAAATTTTATTATATAACAAAAGTATTAATGGTACCTACAATTATTTTGGTAAAAACATACTTGTCTTTCCCCCTTTGGTTGTGTGGAATAAATCCAACTTTAGTGATCTCCACTTTGACTTTCTTTGCGCGAGCTTTAGCCCTAGTACCTTTTCGAGCTGCATAATAAACAGTTGCTGTATGTAGAGACCGCTGTACATGAAAAAATATAAGATTATTTAAATCTATGCTTCCAGATTTATTAAAATATATTGTACATGTACTTACTGTTGCACTACAATTATATAGAGACAAACTGTTGAACAGGGAGCCTGAAAATAACATAAATAAATCATAAATCTGAAGTTTTTGAATATTTATAATGTATCAGCTACAAAATAACCTACGAAATAGTGTCCCAGACATGATTTAGATAAGATATTTTAAAGAGCCTAGCAAGCCTGCGAATGAACTCTAATTATAGTTACTTTGATATACTTTTTTAATTTATTTATTTGATCCTATTAATAATGTTACATGAGAGTTATAATTTATATTCTCTATCTAGATAAATAATTAAATGGTTTATAGTTCATGTTAAAACCATAGACATTAGACGGTAGACCAGAGACCTAGGACAAGTAGTAGATAAAGTATATAGAGATACCACAGATCACTTGGAAGTAAAAGAGTAATAGTAAAGAAGTAATCTTAATTTACGACAGGATAAAACCCTAAGTCGGAACAATCGAACAAACATCATCTTAATTTTATGCTTTACTACTTCTATTGGGGTTATTAGAAAATAAAAAATCACCATATTCCTTAATTTGCTATTTCAGCGTGGTTTTTATATTTTACTTCTTAGGTTATTTCGGTAAACTGTCATAGAGTTATGGCATTTGCTTTCAAATGTCAATAATTTTATAAATTAGCTGAGCAGGGTAGCTGCCCATTGCCATGACTTCCTTATCCAGTGATGCCAACTTGGGGGTTTCACCCCTCCTAAATTTAGGGGGAATAAAGATATCCAGGGGTCCTTAGGGGGTTATACCCCTTATATTTATTACAGGGATTTTTGGGGATACCTTATTCAAGAATATTTATAAAAACAAAACTCATAACTCAATGTATATTAAGTCTCGAACCTAACCAACAATGTGGTTTAATACCAAATATAGGCGTGGCTACAACTGAACTTTCAAAAAGCTATAATACTCCAAGATCGAAATAACAGCTATCATTAAATACTTGAATGTATTTTTAATGCATATTTGAATTTACCTCTCAAACATTGTACAACAAAAACTTTAGGTTAGGTGTTTTTGAAGTTATACTTCTTTAGGCGCGTTAGGAAAAATGAGAGATGATGAGAGTGAAATTTTACGATGCGCGCGCACCGTGACACAAAATTAACAGAATGAAGTTGCCCACTAACGAATTCTTTTTAAACCAGCCGGACGCCGAGCGTGCGCGAGCGAGATGGGAATAAGACAAAGAAATAGAATATGCGTGAAGTTTAGTGTAGTAACTTTTAAACAAATAAAGGAGTTTTAATTATTTTTTCAAAGAAATTTAGCAATTCTTTTTCACAAAGACCTATTGTTACTTAAGCCAAACTTGGTTTAAGCTAAAGAAGTATAACTTCTTACGCGCGTACATAAGTACACGCACCCTTTTTTTAAATTTTTAATGATATATGTATGGTATTTAACCGTGGACCTAGGGGGAACATTTTGTAGTTGGCATCACTGATCTTATTACCGACAATATTATTCATCAGTCATCTTTGTTATATTATATCTCTTTCTTTAAAACAAAAAAATATTATGTATTGCGTATAATAAACCACTATGTGAAAAAAAACAATTATCTCAAGAATGGGCAATGGCAATAAACAGTTATTATTAGTAAAACCGCTTAATGTTTGAAACAAATATAGGGAAATTTTTAAATGGAAAACTATATTAAACTATGAATTGCTCTCCATTATGGGTTTTTTACGATCGCTTGTTATCATTTACATGCTCATATATATAATTTTATATTTAGGTCTAGTTGGAACACTAGTTTATATACGTGGAGTTTTGCTCGCTCGCAATAAGTATGATTTTATTGTTATTTTCTCCTTCATAAGACTAGCTTAAATTATGGATTTTTGATGTAATTTTTATTTCAATTACATGAAAATTTTAAATATTCACATTTTTCTAATAAAAACTAAATAATCATATAGCCTGTATATTTTAAATAAATAATTCTTTAGAACAACTTTTTTCTTGACAGCTTACCAGAAGACTACACTGCTGATTTATAAGAATGATAATAAAACAATAGTTTTAAAATACATATATTTATTATAAAAGGCACATACCTGGACGGAATAGTGAAACTAAGTCTTTTACAACATAACATGGAATGTCTGACGTAAATAGGTACAAGAAAAATTTTACCATTGTAAGATATATACAAAATTAAAAACAAAATGTATATTTTACTGTTTAGTATAAATATCAGTGATATTATAACAAAAATAATATCAAGCATCTTAAATTAATTTTTTTTAACATTTATACAGTATAATTATGAGATTCATATTTTACGGAGGTAAACTTTCAGTTGGGACATTATTTATAAAATAAGTACAGATCTACATAGAAGAAATTGGGTCTTCATATAATGGTAGGGGAGCCCACGATGCTAAATGGGGATTTACTCGAGCGTCGTAGAGACCTATTGGGATGCAAAGCTTAGATAATAAGAAGAAAAAAATGTTATATGATAAATTCCTTTTCATCGGTGGGGGAAGCGGCTATAGATAGTTAAATATGTAAAAAAAACTGTTGCATGGACATCCTCGAGCGCGTCAGATATTGATAGCATCTATGCCCTACGTATTTTTAATAATGTACGTATGTTAATCTGATCGTTTGCATGATGCAGGTGGTTGTATTTAAGGGTTGAAAATGAAAAAAAAATAATTTTATCGAGCGCGTCAGATTTTTAAGGGAGTGTTAAGTGCACCAAAAAAAAGCTCTCATTCACTAATCTGACGATTTCGATGGGACGCAAACCCACAGCCATTTTCATAATTTGCAAAAAAAATCGCAATTTTGAAATACTCAAGCGCGTCAGATTAAGATATATGTGGTTCATCTTTATGTTCTAAACGTACTGTCTCATAATCTGACGATTATCTAGAGGGATTCGCCTGATCTGACAAAAAAAAATTTAGAAAAACGGTTCACCTAAAGGGCCATCCCTGCAACTTCCCGCTAATTCCATTCCTGGGCGCTTAAAATTGATATTTTGAGCTCGCTGAGTTCAAAGAAATAAATTTCTATGCATTTGAGCTCTCCCAGCTCGAAAGTCTGATAGAAGTTTCATAGAACACTATTTTTGGAATTTTCAAACCGCAATAACATTTGAATGGATCAAGCAATTTTCACGCGGTTGGCGGCATTCGACGCAGTTTTATCATCCTCATAAGTAATTTTGCAATTTTAATTGATCGAACCACAAATTTCGGAGTAATCCCGAATAAACACTTTTTCGGGTTTCTTTCGTTCACGATATCTCTCGAACGAATCAACCGCTTTTGACCAGCTTAGTGGCGATCAACGTGGTTTTTCAAGCTCAAAGGCGGATTAGTTTTTGAAGTTGATAGATAAAGAAACCACTTTAAAAAAAAATATTTCTTAATTT
The DNA here is from genome assembly GCA_905332375.1 of Pieris macdunnoughi. Lineage (NCBI taxonomy): Eukaryota > Metazoa > Arthropoda > Insecta > Lepidoptera > Pieridae > Pieris > Pieris macdunnoughi. The sequence goes on along the minus strand of CAJOBZ010000036.1, from coordinate 171,988 downwards.
TTTAAGATTTTTCAAAATTTCTCAAAATCTATCGTTTCGAATCGGTTCAAATTCACAGGAAATGTAATTTTGAGGGAAATATTTAGAACGCCGTTTAGTAGATTCCGATCGGTTTAAGGAAATGTAGGCATCACGCAGCTGCACGCATTTAACTTTATCGACGAATTTTTGTTATTTCGGCTTGCGGAAATCGTCAGATTATATATTTTTCATTATTCTTGAATTATTTCCTTCAAAATAAAAAAAAATTAGCTACGCTCGAGAATGTCGAGATGACGTTTTTTTTACAACTTTGTTGCCCTCCCTTTTTTTCCGTCACTCTCAAATTGTCAGATTAGTGGAATATACACTTTTTAGGATGTAATTAACTCACCCTACCTTAATCTGATGCGCTCGGGAATTTCTGATGGTCAATTTTTTTTTACTAATCTGATCCTTCACAGGCGGCCTTATATATGGACCTCATGTTTTGTGGAGGTACTTAACCGAGTACAAGCTATCCCCCTGTATATTAATCTGCCGCGCTTTAGTAAATCCCGAAATCCCCTCTTGGGCTCCCCTACCATAAGTATAATTTATAAATAATATAAATTTAAAAGGCTGCCTAGCAAGAATATTAACCTTATATGAAAATCTGACATACACACACACATACACATCATACTAGTTTGAACACATTAATAAGCAGTCTCAAAATACGTTATAAATTAACTATAGCTGCCTTATTAAAGGATGTGGTAAAAATAAAAAAAATAATATTATAAATTCTGTATAGAAAAATATGTTAAAGCAGAATCTATGATAACTTTAATGTTTTTTCAATATTAAAGTATCGTTATACGTTGCCATATCAGTATGACTTTCAAATCAACCAGTTTTGATCTATTTAAATATATTCCGTGAGGATGCCGTAGCTAAATAAAATAGACTATTAATTAATTGATCTTCTAGAAATCGATTTCATTGTTGATTGCTAATGTAAACAAGAGTATAATTTTTTTCCACTAAATATTTTAAGTCTATTCTCTATGTCAAATTGTTTATGATTACCTTACCTTAATTAGTAAAAATAATACACTTAGTACAATAATAAAACTGCTTTGAGCTGCACTTGCCCCGGCCAGTCTACACTTAAACATATCTATACGAGTCAATTTATCTTGAATTATATTTTGAAACTCCGCTTCAACAATCTGACCATCGTAGTATGTGATTAAATCTTCAAACGGATACTCGTATCCTTGAAGGCACTCGCATTTGTACCCGCCAGCTTCGAAACCGCGACCTTGGATGGGTACACACTGAAACCCCAAGAAAATTATTGAGAAATCGGGTAATTGATAGAAACAAAGTTTTAAAATGAAGGCTAATCAGTTAATTGCGTAGAGATGTTTACTCTAAAAATCATTATGTCCACTTGAGGAATTATTTAAATGAAGATTTCAAGGTTGAAAAAAATACAGGTATGAAGGCTATAACTTACATTATATTAGTTTAAAAACAGTCACATCCATTTTTTAAGACATTTAATGTTATTTATATTTTCTTTACACTTTTAAATTATCTTGAATATTTCGTATATTATTACTTATAATGAAAATGAACTTACATATGAAGACGACCTGTCACATTTGTCTGTGCCCTTAAATGCATTGGGTGTATAAGATTTATCCGGACACTGGTTAATATCTAACGACATGAGAGGCATCGTCACCGCTACCACACCCCTAAAACGAAAAATTTATAAAACGGCTAGGACTAAAAAATTAATCTTCTTATCAAACTGTGTATTCTGTGATAAATCCAATTGAGGTTTTTAGCTTAAAGAATTTATTATTTCCATGTTTTTTTATTTTTGTAATGTGTGTACACACTAAATACTAATTTAAAATAAAAAATAAATTACTTACTTGAACTCTAGCTTGACTTTAACACTATCCCAGCCAAAGAATGGCGCTCCATATGTAATGACCCACTGTTTAAGAGGGCCAGTACAATCATAGTACGGCTGAGTCCAATGGCCGTGTTTTAAGTTAGCAGCTCGGTAGAATGTCGGGTATCTGCAAATTTTTTTTTCTTAATAAATTCTTGTATACTCTTGTATAATCAGTGTGACCTATGTATGAGACATTGTTGGTTTTGAAAGTGATGGTGCAATCTTTCATTAGTGTCTGTTTGTTTCATATTTGACAGTGTGAAAAATAAAGTGTTATCTGTATATAACATAGCTTTAACAAGCAAAAAATTATTTTTCTCATACCACAAAAAATCTGAAATCATATTTTTGCGCACAATTAATATTTTTATTATAGTTGAATAAGGAAATGTCTAATTTCGTTCAAGTCACCTTTCATATTGCTTCAAGTAGTTGCCGTCCCTATCATCACGAATTTTCATTTTAAGGAAAAACTTCTCAAGACCATCGAAATTGGTGGACCAGCTTTGCTTAAGAAACTGGAACCAGTGCTTGTTTGTGTAAACTTCCTCTGAAAATTTTGTGTTAACATTAAAGTAATATAATCTGTGGTCACATTTTTAATAGACAACTATGAGATCATCATTCTGTATCTGACACATGTCGTTGGGTCTAAGGGTGACATTCAGGAGCGACAGAACACGAACTATGACTCTCGTATATCAAATAACAAATTTTTGACGTACTGGACTCGGGTTTAGCACTCTTATAATATATATATTTAATTTTCAAGCAAAACCGCGAACTCCAATTACATTAAGTGAGGCAAGAAAATGTCTTACTACCCTACGCTTCTTCGCTCTCGGAAATGGATATGACATGAATGACGATTACTCTCAGCTCACGACTACGACTAGTTTTTTTTGATAATTTTAAATTTATTGCTGGTCCCTTCAAATTAACGTGAGTCGACTGTATTACAATAGTTGTTGGATTTCACAGATTTCCTTTGGTAGCTATGTTTTAGGAGCAATTTAAAAGCACTTACCAGTCTTATTGAGGCGAGCGAGATCTTCAACTTTGTACTTGCGCGTGTTCAATTCAGTCTTGTATGCGAATGGTGCGAACATCGTGCGATTTGTGAATTTATTCCGATCCCAGTATGTACCTTAAATTATATAATTAAATAATATAGTTTTTTTGAAATAATCATAATACTTTTTAGGGTTGCAATTTTTTAGTACAATTTTCATTTCAAAACTGCTAACTATGAATAACTGTAATCACTACAAAGATGTTTTAACTTTCAAAATTTAGATGTTCTAATTCGTTGATTAATCAGAGTATCTAGTTTAATTTAATCTCAATAAAAAAACACATAATTGAGTAGAAAAGAGATATCATATTCTTTTTTACGCAAAGCGTGACTGTAGTTCAAATTTAAGAAAGTTTTTATTTGTTTCATTTACGATTGAACGCTTAATCCGATATGACGATTTTAAAAATGGAAAATATTTTCTTTTCTTACATCACACTATTTATTTTAATTAAACATAGATTATAGAAGTCGATTCTACAGCTCAAACACCACCTCGATGGCTGGAAGTCGTCTACAGTCTGCTTCTCTACGCATTTTTTGAGCTGCGGAATCGACTTCCAGTGGTCTGGCCAAGGAGATATAACCGAAACCTTAGAAAAAAAAAGAGAATACTCTTAAAGGCCGGTGGATGTCCATAAGCTGCAGCAGTTTTTATGCTTCTTCCGTAGGCTCATTAGTGTATAATATAAAAAAAAACTTTCACAGTAGATAAACGAACCTGCAGACCAAATCTTAGAGTCGCCCAATACAACAGCTAGAGTCTCTCCAATCATTTGATCTTCGGTCAATGGCTTATCAGCAACTCGAGTACCGCTGAAAACTTCGTTAGGGTCTGATATCTGTAATTAGTAATATCATAGTAGACAAGAAGAGAAATACATGTATTTTAGTAGGAAAGAGCCTAAAAATTTCGGTGCATGTAATGGACTAATTTTTTTACCATTTTAAATTGTAGTCTAAAAAAATTTAGAACAAATGTTGGTATTAGCAGGACTAACTCCCAAATTTCCATAGTATAGACTATACAAATATTTGAAAGCGAACCATGGCTTCCAATAAATTCCTAATACATAATAAGATTTCAAAATCTAAAAAAAATAAATTATTATTAAATAATACTAAATTCAGTTTTTATTCATATTAAAGAGAACTGGCTTTGGTCTGTTTAGACAAATTTGGTCAGCGATAAGAATTAGGCAAGGAAGCAGAGAAATGTCTAATAATGGCGAGAAATTGTAAAGGTCAAGAAGGTATACCTGCAAGAAAGCACTGATGAAGTTTGCAAGTCTCACTGCCATTTTTGCTTGGTTTTCAAATTGCTCTTCCGCCCCATATGCTATGTCTCCATTGAGGAATAAATCAGATGGGTTGTATCTATAGAAAAATAAGTATTCATAACTTAAACAAAAAACTTAAATTTAACAAATTCTGTTTAAATTCTGTACAGAAAGAAAACCAGCACAACTGCAACCTCAAATCCCACAAAGGTTCTCCTTATATAAAATTTGGCAAAAAGATTATTTTGTTACGTGGCATTAATTATGGTAAATTTCAAGTAACTGTTATTTATAGTAACATTTATATTGATGAGTGAAACTAAATGTTGGCAAGCTTATTTAAAAAAGCAAGAACTATTTTATATTTATTTTAAATAAAATAGTCATAGCTTGTTAAATTAATGTAAAAAACTTACTTGGAACAATTGTGCGGCTGCACACCCCTAATATAATTTAATGCTTCATATACATTCATCCTTTCTGTATGCAAAGCAGCAGGTCCATTGGTAGCATTAACATATTCATAATAACGGTCTGCATACAATGCTCTTAGGAATGGATGAGCTTTTTTCCACTCTACAGGTAGTCTTTGAATCCCTGCAATATAATATATAATCCTAATTAAAAGCTAATTGTATTAATTATAAACAGTTTAAATCAAAATTAAATTGTATCACAGTCTATTAAATATATACTGGTAAGCTACAAATACTCTATAATTAACAATGAAAAATGTATGACAAATTATTGTTATCTTTGTCTTAAATAGTCTGCCCAGATAGTAGTACAGTCATAACCGTTTATAACGACATCATTTACAACGACCTATCGGTTATTACAACCAGATTGTATGGTCCCGTTCGATTCCCTAGTAAACTATTCAGTAAACAAACCGCTTATAACAACAACGGATACAGCGACATATCGCTTACAAGGACGAAATTTTATCGATATTCATCGGCTATAACGACCAATCGCTTCTTGTCTCAGCAAAATATTATTAGCTTATTTATAAGCATTGAATGAATATTAGGCATATCATTACCTAAGCACTTTATCCCGCCTCATCCGAAACTCTTCCCGGCGATTTGACCTTGCATACTTTACACATGTTTAGTTCGCTAATTGACTGCGTGAGTAACAGTTTGATTTAAAAGTGTTGGTGTTGTTTAGACTGTGCAATTGTGCATTTATGTGTTATCATGTCGCAAAAAAAGAGAAAAGTGTTTTCTATTGAATAAAAATCTCATGTCATATGGATAAAATGTAAAAAATATTTGAGACTGGGCTAAAAAAAAACAGACCAAAATGACTGATTACTTTTGTACCTAATTATTTTGTAATAAATATTTTTGTTTCTTTTTTACTTCTTTACATATTATAATATTAACATACCATATTATAACCCATACCTACCTATCCTAGATAGATAACTATGATAATATAACTATGTACATTGTACATACATATGTACTGTACTTGTGTATATGACATTGCTTATAACGACTATCGGATATAACATCGGCAACTATACGGTCCCTTCAATGTCGTTATAAACGGTTTTGACTCTAATTTCAAATGATTAATTTACATACATCCAATAGGTAAGCAGTCAAAGTTATTATAGTACTGGTCAGATGTGGCTCGCTCAATAATCTCCCCAAGGTATGGTCTTCTTACTATGCCAGGCAGTCTATAGTTTGGTCTGCACCTACACTGGTAGCCACCACGACGGAATCCCCAGCCGTGTAATGGTTCACACTGAATGAAGAACAATAAATTTAATCAGTGACGAAAAACATGGTTGTTTTAATCACTTCGTAAAATACCTGCCAATAATGTTAAAATTGGCAGGTAATATTATTATTTAGGCATCTTTAGTCTACATAAATAAGTTACTACATGTTATATTATATTATGTTTTAGATCAATCATGAAATGAATTGTGTGATCCACTGTCATAGTGAATAATAAAAATAAATTTTGTTTTCATATCATAGCATAGCCATAGATGCATATTTATTGTGTGAAGCTGTTGATATTGTTAAATCTCAACAGCACAATCTGGCTCATATCTACAATGAGGCTGAAAGACAAACATATTAGTCTTTAATTTAAAATGTTACAGTTTCTTACCTCAGTAGTTTCCTCTTTACATCGAGCCGTTGAAACAAACCTGTTAGGTTTATCATTCCCCTGACTCGGTGGACACTGATTTATATCTATTCTATCATAGTCTAGCTCCATTACCACTGCTGCTGTGTATCTAAAAAATCAAAGAATTAAATAGTAAATTTCAACTATTTACATATAGTTGTATATAAAGAGGTGTTACATGAATAATTAACAAACAAATACAAATCTATGTAAGCTGGAGTACCTTATAAATGCAATATACTTACGTAGGATACTCTATGTGTCTGAATTGTGTATGGCGAGGGTAAATATCAGCTACTGGTGACACAGCAGCTACTAACCATTTATTCAATCTTCCACAGTCAAAATATGGTCTTGTCCAATTCACTGGTCCTGGTACTTCATCATTACCAGGTGGCCCATGGAATGTAAATGTCTCATTTGTGTTGTTTGAATATCTTATCTCAACTTGATATGTTGTTTTGGTATCATGTCTTTTGTCAACTCTGTCAGGCAACCACTTATTATACCATTCATTGATGCGGTAGAAATCAGAAGTATAATCTTTGGACAGACTACCAGAATCAAAAGCACCTAAATCTTCCACATAAAGAGTATTCATTGTTGATATCTTCTGTAGATGGACAGGGTCATTAAAATCATCAGCTCGGAAAGCTCTTGGTGCAAACCGTGGCATGGTTTTATTGAAGAATCCTCTATATGAAGACGTGTAAGACATGTTCGGTGAGAAATAAATTGAACTGGCGTTTATATAAGGATTAGAGGATACATCTGCAGCTGATGAAAGAAAATAGTACATCATACCCGGATCGTAGGTGTCGTTAATAGCAGGTCTGATAAACCTTGATTGTAGGATGTAACTCCAGAAAAATGCTCTATTCATAGCCATATTATGTAAATGTAACAATGCTGTGCGATTTGGAAATACCGGGTTTATGTTTATTTCTTTGACATCAGGATGGTGAGATACTGAGTCTTCGGGTAAGAAAAGGTCGTCTAAGTGAGTAATATAACAATTATCAGGGTTAACTTTATCCATTCTTCCACGAATTTCGTCGAAAGCATCCCAAATTTGCCATTCATATTGGCCGGCCACACCCCATAACAACGCACAAAGGGATATAAACAATAAAAAGCTGTTACACTTTTCCATTTTTTCCGTAACTGTGTTCCACAAAATCACAATATAAATCTTATCTAATACATATATAATATAATGTAATTCATGTTTTACCTAAAAGTAAAGAATAAAAAACAGAACCACGAGAGAAACGAATATTTGTCGTTTGAAAATTAAACTTTTAAAATGCTTGATACTTGACATATGACATTACTATGCTTGGATGCCGTGAGCAAAGCAATAACAATAATAAGTATAAATGTTTTTTTAAATCTGGTAGCACTCCCATCACCCATGTCAAAAAATTTGAAATATTACGTATTTGTACGGAAGTGCGAAAGTCTTTCTGTATTTCTAGTTTGTAAAAGAGCTCTGTGGTGAGTAAAGTTGATAAGTAGAATGTAGATAATTTAATATTATTGATAACGTAAGACGTTGGTGAAAATTTTAATTAATAATAAATTTGAATAATTGTTACTATAAATAGAACAATAGTTTGAACATCAAGCTGGTAAAATTTTACACATTGCATATGCTTTTAATTTAAAATTTTACCAAACATAACCTTGAACAAAACTGAGGTGATTGGGGACACGAAAAAATTACCATAACAAACGTCTCTTCGACACAAATTGCAGAAATTATTATGATATTATACAATCGATTCTATATTAGACGTTATCTAAGTCATGCGTAACTTACAAATTATACTGATAAGAAGTTTGTCTCACAAGTGTATTTAATTACTAATTCATAATTTAAATTTTCAGCCACAATGTCGTTGATAAAAAAGTTAGTGGAACAGCTAAAAAGCAAAGAATTTCGGGAGTATTTAATGAGGTTAGTAATTATGTGAGATAAAAACGTTGTTCTTTATTTATTTGAAAATTGCAAAATAATTTAATTCAGAGTTTTGTATAATAATTTTTGAAGCCTACATATTAATATAAACAAATAGTTAATTTCCTAAAATGTATTTAATATTTTGGTTTTTACTTTTCAGCACACATTTTTGGGGCCCAGTAGCAAATTGGGGTATACCACTAGCAGCTATAGCAGACACAAGAAAGGACCCAAGGTTTATTAGTGGTAAAATGACATTTGGTAAGTAACTGTATGTTGTAAATATTCATAGTAAAACACTGATCAATTTTGAGTAAGATTTTAATCTATCTAAGATATTAGAGCACTGCTGTAATATATCATACATATTATATACAAAATAATAATGTTGCCAAATCTATAAGTAGTGGTTTCTGTACCACTGTAGTGTTATATAATATATAACATTGTGGTATTAAGAAACACCATATCTTTAAACAATAACCCCTGGAGGTGTTTACATAAACATAGCTCCAGTTCGGTTGCTTTTCATCATTACATGTTTTATAATTTTATGTTTGTCTTATTTGAAAGGAGTATTTTGGTCTTGGCTTATTTAGTATATAATAAAAAAAAACAGTTTTAAATGAATTCACCAAAAACATGTACTTTGTGTCTGTTTTCTTGTTTACATATAAGAAATAAGCATTTTAAAGCAACCAACCATTCAATTGGATTTACAAATTTCTTAAATATAACTAGTTTTATTATTTGCAAAAATTATACAATTATAGTAATTTAGCATTCTTATGACAAAGATTTATATAAACTAACATGTTTTATATTCTAAAAGAAAATAGCAGAATTATAATTTTATCATACTTTATTTGCTCAGTTATTATTGCATAATTATTTAGTAATAGAAATCTGGTCATATCTTACGGATGTTTATCATAAACTGATATCCAAAGGCTATAAAAAATAAGTGCTTTATAGTATTGCACTGTTATAATAGATAAGATGTCTGAGTTAAATATTGTTTATCACTGCTATTGATATTTATTTAGAACTAAGATTTTTATTATTTGAAACTAATTTTAAAATGTATAGTCACTTACCCAGGTCTAGCGTAAAATAGGACATTAATTTTTCATTACTCATTTAAAAAAATTTGATTATGTTTTCCATATTCATAATGATTCAACTATTTATATTCAGTGCTTATATTGTTATAACTTTAAATTTAACAAAAAAAAAAATTTCATTCTTTATAATAGCATTAATATGGGGTTTGCTACTATACCGTAAGTCTGAGGAACAATAGTTTTCAATGTATATACCATAATCTCTTTGAAAAGTTACTATTATTTTTCCAGCCTTAACACTCTATTCGCTGATGTTTATGCGTTTCGCGTGGCGAGTACAGCCACGAAACATGTTATTGTTTGCATGTCACTTAACAAATGAGTGCGCACAGTTGACGCAGGGAGCTAGGTTTATCAACTACCACTACATACAGGGACCCGAAACAGAAAAACAGAATGCACAAGAGAAAGAAAAAGAGAAGTAGATAGGTATGTTTTGATACTTGTGCGATCATAAATTGACTAGGGCAAAGTAAGTATGGTAGTCTTGAGATTTAGGACAACTTAAAGGGCCAAATAATTAAGTTGTGGGGGTTAGTATCCAGCACAAATATTTTGACCGTTTCATCAAGTATTTGTATTAAGTAAACTTAATTGTCCCTTGTGCACAAATGCAAGGATTTCCTTAGTATACAAATACTAGTTGAAAGCAAACAATGAAAGTGAACTTCAAACTTTAATCTAGCTTTAAATTTGAATTCAGAACATATTTGACAGTTTTTATTTAGGGGTTGAGATACCTTTTGGGTCATAGTTCTAAATACGAGGAGTGTCCAAGTATTTCAAACAAAAATTAATTGTTATTTTATACATCCTAAAGGGTGCAATATGTAAAAGTTCATCGTGCAAGTATCGCAACCATATTAAAAATTACAAATTATTTTAATAGTTGAATAGGTTTGTAAGTAGATGAATTTAGTTAAAATATTTTTCGGCTGCAACGATAAGTCCTAAAGGGCTAAATGTTACAGTGACATCGAATTTGTTTATAGGCCTATATCCTGGTCAGATTTTACTATGTCAACCCTATAAGTATTTTAAGACTACTGAAAACTGGTAACCTGACCTTTAAATCCAAATGGAACTTATTTTATTTCAATATTTTTTTTATTTTTAATAACGAATTTACTAAGCTTATGTACATTGCAGTTTTAAAAACTCATGTACTTATAAATAAATGAAAGTTAAAACCAAGAAAATCGTGAAGGCCTTGTGTTTGTCAAAACTATGTTAGAGAATGTAAATTACTATATTAATGTAATGGCTGTGTATATGTGCCAATTGTTGGTACTTTCTATTTGTGCCTATCTGTTGACTATTTTTTAACAATAGGTTTTGTTAAACCATGCTATTTCGTTTCCCTTTTATTCTAATTATCAGTCCGTTGCTAGAATTTTGAATCTGTGACTTTGAGTGCATAAAAAGGTGCTAACAACTAGAAGTAAGGTTTAGTTTAGATACAGTGTAAACTCTATATAACGACACTCAAGGGACTGTGCCTATTTTGACGTTACAAAGGGTTGCTATTAAATGGAAAAAAAATCTGTTTTAGAAAAAGAAAGTTTATTTCAGACCAGTGTTAGTAATTACATAAAAATAATTCGTATTTGAACGCTATTGCGTCTGTAATTTTTGTACTGTACCAGTAGTTAGGTTATATTTTGTAGTTATTTAATTCATATCTTTCGATATTGAGGCATCTTCGTGATGCGTTCGCGATTTCTCAGAAAGTTCGGTACGTATGACGAGTACCGACAGTCGAGTTTATTTCTCGCTAGGACAATAAAGCGACAAAACATCGTACACAGCTCCGTTTAACTAATTTCGGCAACTTAAAAAGTACTTTTTAGTATTTAATTGTTTTCGATTTGAGGGTGGGTGTAATTCTATGTAGAGTGTACCATTGTATGAAAGACAAGCTAAACCAACCAAAGCCGAGCGACGCTTTGGGGCGTTTGTCGTTAAATCGAGGGATGTTACATGGAGTTTACACTATAATTAACCCCGCAAAGTTATTTTGAAACTCCAAACAGTCTGAAGAGCACCCGTGGACATAAGAATCTTAAAATGGATTTGTAAAGCCTTTTTTTAATAGGCAAAAAATTGTATATATTTCTGTTTATATATCCTGACATCTATAAAGCAATTTTAGTATAATAACCATAGTTATTACTATGTTGTGAGATTTTTTTAAATCTTATCTATATTATAATTTTATCTATGCCAATATAGAGCATATGTTAATCGATGAAAAATAAATAACTATATGCGTGAAAATAACAATTTATTTTAATGTAAATAAGATTTTCGACAAGATGACGTTACCGATTCGTTGTAGCCGAAATTGTTATGTACAAAGTTATATTTTTGGAAAATTTATAGTGATTGTTGAATTATACTCTATTGATGATCTGTTATGTATGTTTATTTATGTTCAGTTGTATATTCGAAATAAATGAATAGATAATTATTATGTATTTTATTTAACCTAGTACTCTTTCTAAGCTTCCAGCCTATTTAACCAAGCGCTTCTCTCGAAGCTTCCAGCCTCTGGGCTCCTCGAGAAATTATGCAACTGGATCTCTTAAAAACACACCCTGGTGTCACACTCTTCGAAGACACTCTCCTCAAACCCTCAGCCGCATCGTAATACTGGGCGATGACATGTCGAACGACGTTTAGTTTCATGGTCATTTGGAAGGGAAGGCTAAATTAGCCTCCAAAAAGCTTGGTATGCTCAGCAAGGCGAAACGGTACTTCACTCCGGGCCACCGCATGCAACTCTATAAAGCGCAAATTCGGCCCCACATGGAGTACTGTTTTCACCTCGACGACCAATCCCTCTCCGAGCGGCTTTATCCTTTGGCGTTGCGTAGGGGTGTTGGGTCTCTGCATTTTCTACCTCATTCAGAATTAAGTGTTAAGAGGAGTTGTTCGGATTAGGTATTAATCTACTTGCGAGCTCTCTGGTATTGAGTGTGTCCATGGGCTATCACTTAAAAGCTAGCAAAATTCATAATTTCACCCGGGTTTCTGTCACCGCCCGCTCTAGTGACTAGTGAAACAAACGTATGCCTGAAGTTCGCGTAAGATGAGACGGACGATACAGTGTTTCGCGAAACAAAAAAGACGTAAACGCCAAATGCTTTTTAATTAAATAACTCGTAAAATATACAATATTTAATAAAATCACTAGTAATAGATCTCGGCCAAACTAATGTGCTTTAATCAATGATTTGTTGGCTCCATAATTAGTAAGTAATAAGTTTTATGGAGTAAAATAACTTGTAAATAATATTTTTTTTAAATCCATTGTTTTTATACGACAGTCACGTGACGTAAAAGGATCAGGCTTAGTCAAATCGACGATGGCGTAGCGTAGGTACTTGTAAATAATGTCCTCGCCTGTCTCATCCTAATACAGTCTTGGAGTTTAATTTCGTCGAAGACTAGTTTGGCCGCAATATACTATATTTCAACTAGGTATATATAATATATATATATATATATATATATATGTAATTAACACGTAAAATATTTGACATTTGCTAACGTGTTCACAAGCATGGTACCTACATCATAGGCACGGGTGCGACACCATGTTGCCTAAAGTATTCTTGAAATTAATAATCAAATATAATTAAAAAAACCAAGAATAAATACTATGCATGGCTATTTTGATGCCATTTCAAGACATCATTCCACCTGTGAAATTTACTCAAATGCCTGTTCCTTAGTCTAAAGGTTTGAAATATAACTTATGTCATTATTAGATTAGGACCTTTATTGCAAGTAAAATTAAATATGCATGAATTAATTACATAATTTAAATATCTCGAAACGTTGAGCATTAGCTTTCGTGGTCAGCGGGAGATACACTAAATAATAAATTAGCATTTCAGTTAATAAGGTTTGGTATTGGTTTTATTAACATCTATATAACTCGCTTAAATTAATAAAGACATCATATGCATATACAGAGGTGGAGCTACCACTAGCCCACCCCAAAGTGGTCTAGTGAAAAGATGTGCGGTTACCGATTCAAAATTCTAGACTGGAAACTTACAGAATATTCAGATTAGGGCGTAGGACTTGAAAAATAACTCGAGGTAAACCAATGTTAATACATTTCTTGTAACTATTTACGATAAATTCGAATAAGGAATTTAGCATTTCTTTATATTTTCGTTAGGTTACTTTGTGGCATCTTTTAGAATTTCAGATTCGACTTTTCCGACATGCTATAATAAATGTTGGACGCTACATCAGCGTCTATGAGTAAGTATAAAAAGAGATTTGCAAAACTACACAAAACTTATTTCGTATTCAACGTTATATAAAGTTATTCGTGCGCAAATAGTCGAGTGACGTCAAGACGGAACATTTAGCGAAAAAAGTTGGAGGAAGGAGATGCTTTATCACGTCCAATGAAATATACGAATTTCCGTCGCAAACTGGCAAAGTATGTGTGTTTACATACGTAATGTTCTATGGAAACAGGAAACTTTAAGAAATATGTGTAAAGTATAGTGGCGACTCATGATTTGGGAGATTTTCAAAATCATTTTAAATCTATTTTGTTGGAATACAATATTAGAAATAAAAAAATTAGTAACATTAAATTGTCGAATTAATTATTTTTAAATTAAATACTTTTGCACCCTTTTAAAATTAAAATTCTGTATTACGTTTTAGTGTTAGCGGGAGATACGAGCAATCATTTTGTATTGTTATATAAATTTCACGTCATGTTAATATAATTTTAAATTGGTCAATTAATTTGTAGTTAATTAAATTTTCCGCGCAGATTAAAGAGGTTGTATGATTAGGGCGCCTTTTCATTTTGGACTAGACATAGACATAGACATAAATTTTATTACAAACGAAAACACACACACATAAACACACAAAATAACAATACTTAAAGAAAAAATTAAAATAAAATAAGACATCAAAAACAATAAAAATAAAAATTCCCTTTTGCCATTCGGTTCGCTTCCAGTGTGCAATGTGTGTGTACTGTGGTTGTAATTGGACCTGGCTCAGCATTATGCTGAGGAGCAAAAAGTTCCACAGCGCTGGTCATTCTGCCAGAGACCACAGCAGCTAGTTTACTAGAATATATTATGTTACGAATAAGAATAATAAGAGAATAAGAATAATTGTTTGTTGAGCAAACGTTACATGACACGTTTTATGCTTGCATATTCCATGACAAGTAATTAATATAATCCAACATTGCTTTTTTAACCTCGTTTTACAAGCATAAATAATAACTTTGCTAGAAGTGGAATATCGAAATTGTGACCCCGTTCCGAAGCAAATCGTTCGAGAGACGATAACTGCCCATTTCCTTGTCGACGAGGAGGCAGTAAACAAACGTATTAGGTGCCCCATTCAACTAATAATAGTTCTGGCTATCGAAACTTCGGTGTTCTGTAATACTATGACAGTTCGTAATTTATTCCATGTAATTATAAATGCTTGTGTATCTATTTTAATTTAATTTTGTTGAATTTTAAATATCCACATTTTAATTTGAGTAGAGAAGCGTCGTGGTATTTAGGCTCGTAGTATAATTTACTTTACATTACATTATTTTACATTGTTACGTCATATTTAGCTAGTAATCTTAATACTTATAATTTATAAAAGTATATAATGTTTGTGGATAAATGAAATCACGTGTAGCAAATAAGAATTGTATAAGTTCGCAAAACTCCCACGCTAGTTCTCTATCCGCATAGGCTATATAGCATACATTTTAAAATGCGTTTATTACATATTAAACAGTTTAATGGAATGATTATGATACAATTGACACTGAAATGGTATTCAAAGCGTGTAAATGCTTAATGGTTGAACATTCGATTATATATTCTAAAATTATAATAAATGTTAGGTATAAAAATAAGTTATTTTTTATACTAAGGTGACCAACTATTTTTTGTTCAAAAAGAGTACACTTTGCAAGTATTTCATAGGTGAAGAAAAAGAAGAAAAAACGATAAAAAGTTTATTTTCTTTTAAAAACATATTTTTCTTCGGAGTGGTTTTTTTTGCTAAATGAGGATGTTCCTCTAATAATGTAGCCATATCCGAACAACTTTTATTTTGCATATTAAATTTGACTGTTAAGACGGCAGATAATGTTTTTACAGAAAGTTGCGACTTCTCACTGCTCCAATAATCATTCCCTAGTGAAAATACCCTTATAATAGCAGCATTAGTGTCTGGACAATATAACGAAATTTCTATTAAAACTAAATTATACAAATGAGTACTTTCAGAGTACAGGATTTAAAAAGAGTACGGTTTGCGAAAAAAGAGTAATAAACTCAGTAAATGAGTATAGTTGGTCACCTTATTTATACTAAATGCTTCATTAAAGGCAATACACAAGCCAGCCGATTGTCGAGTGGTCTTGAGAGTACCTACCATAAATGAAACATGTAAATATAGTAGGTAAGATATAAAATAAGTGGCCTCCCCACTGCTTACTGCCACTTGCCTCACCCAGGTTCATTCCACTAGTAGAACCTCTACTAGTGACTTCTAGATAAAATGGAGTGTGGCGACCTTAGTAATATTTTTAAATAGTCACAACCCTAGTGAGTCTCGCGTTCACACTCGATTGAATGTCAAGTGAGAGTGTTACGAAGCATCCGGCAGTCGGGACGGCGCCGGGACGTCTCCGTCCGGGGTTCGTCACTAGCACGAAATAGGTCTCGTAAAATTATGGTATAGCAACTACCCTATAGTTTTGGTTTAGTAGATTTTTCAAAATTTGTAAATAGTACGCACGGGGCGTCGATGCTTCAAACAGTAAATATAAAACATTCGGTAAGTTGTCTTAAACAATTTGTACCACAATGATGCAAAATACTATTTTGCATCTGTAACATATGCACAAGAGGAGAAATCTAAAGCCAGCAGAACTGCAAGGCTTTCATACCGCATATTCTTGTATCATGGTTAGTACCGATTCGCGACGCAAATATACCCATTACCGGTACAGCTGACTTATTGTTTTCCGTTTGTCTTTACGACTTAAATGTGGATGTTTAAGGATTTTTTTCAGACTATTCATTCCTTTAATGATTTCCGGCCAAGTGAAGCAAGGAGGAATATAATATAATGTGTAAAAATAATGACCTCTGTTGTGGTATAAGTATATATCGAAATCTAACTCTTAAATATGAATGCTAGAATTAAAACTGTTCAGCCTATTCTGAAGCAAAATTATTTTTGATATTATTCCCATACCCAAACAATATCATGCTTAAATATGTATTATGTATTATAAATGATGAAAGGATTTGAATGTGTTAATTTAATTTTAAGAAAAAATAATAGAACCTGCGTTAGGTAAATTCGTCGGGTATTTTTTCCAGGCAATCGGAATAAAGTAAAAGTTATTTAGAAATAGTTACAATTATTACATAATTGCAAATCCTTTTCAAAAATCTTAATTTATTATTAGACGAACCTTGCCGTTAACATGATGGCGGACGCACTGTTGAATTATTAAAATCATGCGGACCCAGCGTGTCTTCGCTAATCTATCTTTTGTCAACGGGATTACGATTTTCGATTCGCAATAGACCCCTCGTTATTTCCAATCATTGTTCTGACAAATTTCACCGATCTTCGTTAACTCGTTGGGAATTATTGAAGCGTATTTTATGAACCCTTCTTGTTTGTAAAAACGAAAAGTTTTTCACTTACTTGTACTTACATACCATATAACTTTATCTATCTAACATTATACAATAAAGACATTTTGCGAATCCTCAATACAATAGAAATACTATGTAAAATTTTTATGATAATAATATATATTTTAGCACTTACTAGGTGCTTAAAGGAATATAAATAGAGTAGATTTTATCACAAATGATTTAGATTTTATCTAGTAACAGTATAGTTTTGGTAAGTTATTAATTGTATACTTTAGCTTAACGCCGTTCCGTACGGACGTTAGTCATAAGCCTTTTTTGCCTTGTAATTATGGTACTTCTACTACTAATGTTCGACGAATTAACGGAACATTTTTAACTACGAGTTTTATTTGGCGAGTACGATCGTAGTTCAGATCGAGCCAACGTACGCTTACCTAATACGTTGGTGTATGGCTGATACTACTTTATGTCATAAAGTTACTAATGAGAAAATTGAATTAATACTGAGGGTAGGTATATGGTGAATGCACACACGCATATGCACTGCACACATAGGAACGTTCATTGATTTTAAGTTTAAATGTAATATCATAGAAGCGATTATTGTAATCTTTTTTAAGATTAAATATCTATAAAACTTATAAATATGCATTAAATATAATACATATACAAAATAGTTTGCATGGGTCGATTAATAGCAAGTTAATTTACGTTTCACGTGCCTGACAATATAATATATACTTAATATATTTTTTGTGATGTGTAACTGCAAATAGTCGGTGCGAATAATATTTCTGTGTAGAAATATTCAATAATCTTATGGAACCGTATTTTTTTATTGTTATCAATATCATCAATACAGGCCTCAACTCATTTACAATTTACAGAATCAAGAGAGATGGATGGATAATAGCATTTAAACCGCAGAAATCGAATGAAGCCCAGGGGAATGAACTTCCCTGCAACTGGGAATCATGGTCGTAATGTTATTTCACTTTAGTAAGTAAATAATAACAGCAAGTGTACGCTATTTACCTTTGCTTTCTTGTTTTTCGTATACTTACCGACATCCCTAATTATATTCATCAATTTAGTCTTTATTTCATAAGAAAATATAATAGCATGATTTTTTATTAGGAATTATTTTATGTTGGTTTAAATCGATGCATTGTATGCTATGAATAAATTCCATTTTAATCAAAATTATAGCATATTATATATACTCTAAATGGAACTACATACTCGTAGTATTAAAAATCAATATTTCTTAATATTATCGAATGGCCTGTATTTTTTAGAAAATTAAATGTAATTAGTTTTATAATTTTAGAAATCGTTACTCAAACGTGGATGTAGAAAAATAAAAATAAAATAGGAAATAGTCATAATTATATACTAATACTTTTGCATTATTATTATTATATTATATTAATAGTCATACCTGTACGAATAATATTTATGTATATGAAAAACTATTTTTAACTGGATAATGATTATAGTTTACTGTTAATGAACATAAGTCATAGAATGTAATAGAAATTGACTGACATCGTTAGCAAGTATTGAAGCGAGAAACCTCGGGGAACGTCTTGGAGGCGGTTAATTGATCGGATAGACACGTTGTAGATAAGACAATATCTATATTGAACGTGTATTATGAACGTTTTCGGATAATTTGACTTGAATTGGGGGAACTTCTTTATTAAAAAAAATATCCAGGTTGAGTTTGTTCATGGCACAGTTGTTCAAACCCTTTGTTTGGATTCTTGGTCACATTCCTCTCCATTCCAGTCCTGTCCTTATTTAGAATTCCGGTTCGATGTCGGGAATGTTGTTTTTTTTTTTTCAGAAACCGTTATTCCACTAAAATTTATACATCAATATTATAAATTACGAGGTTCTATTTGTATGTAAATGTACAAAAATTTATGTCTTTATCCATAATTAGATTTTAATTCTTAATAATAATAATAATAATAATAATAAAGCCATTTATTCCAAAACTTGCTTATGTTTTACAATGTTGTTAGTACTACTTAATTGCTTAAATTTAAAATGGTTACTTATAATTACCGTTAGTATTATTATTTATGTGCAAGGTTTGGATCCCTGTTGGGTAAAGGCCTCCTCCATCCTTTTCCATGACTCCCTGTCTCTGCCTATTTGAATCCAGTCGTTTCCTGCGACGTGTGTTATATCATCAGCCCACCGTCTTAATTGTCGACCAACATTTCTCTTCCCCATGGGTCCTTTCCATCGTGTGGTTTCAATGGTCCATCTTCTGTCTCGGTATCGTGAGATGTGTCCAGCCCATCTCCATTTGAGTAAGAGTGCGTGCCTGAGAGCATCAGTTAATTTGGTTTTTTGACGAATTTCTTCGCTCCTAATTTTGTGTATTTTCCTAATTTTCAGCATACTCCTTTCCATTGCTGTTTGGTTACTTTTAATTTTTTGTTTTATTTTATTTGTAAAGGTCCAAGTTTGGCAGCCATACAGCAAGCAAGGTAACAGGCATGTATCAAATATTGTCCTTTTCATGTGTGAGCTGTAATTGCCTTTTAAGATTTCTTTTAGTGCCCAGAATTTCTTCCAAGTTGTGTTGATTCTCCTTGTCACTTCTTCTTCGTTATTTGAAGTTTTGAAGGAAATTTGTTTGCCCAAGTATATGTATTGCCTGACGTATTCTATATTATTACCTTTTATCACTATCTGGCGCTCCCGATTGTTCGTTAGTATCTTCGTTTTATTTACATTCATTTCAAGGCCGATTTTGGAACTTTCGCAGTCCAGTGATCTCATCATTTCGTCTAAGTCTTTTGCAGTCTCAGCAATAACAGCAATATCATCTGCGAACCTCAGATTGTTTAAGTATTGTCCGTTTATGTACACTCCGCTGTTCTTCCAGTCTAGTTTTTGGAAGATAGTTTCAAGGACTGCTATAAACAGCTTCGGGGAAAGAGGATCACCTTGTCTAACTCCGCGTTCTATGTTTATTTCGTCGCCTCTAGTTTCTAATTTAACTCTGCTCGTGCTTTTTGTATAGATATATTTCAAAACATTGATGTATTTCTGGTTGATATTTGAATATTGTAAAGCGTTCCAGATTGCACAGTGACTAATGCTATCAAAAGCTTTGCTATAGTCAATGAACGCCACATACAGAGGTCTATTGTGTTCTCTGTATTTTTCTATGACTTGCTCTAATGTCTGTATGTGGTCCATTGTGCTGAAGCTTGATCTGAATCCTGCCTGTTCTTTTGGTTGCTGCTTATCAATATCGTCAGATATTCTCTTTAAGATTATGGATGAAAATAGTTTATAAATACTTGCCAGCAGACTTATGGGCCTGTAATTCCCTATATCTAAGGGATTTCCTTTCTTGAAGAGAAGGATTATATCCGATGTACACCACTGTTTTGGTACCTTTTCTTCATCTAGTATCTTATTGAACAATCGCGTAAAATGATATGTTAAAATGGGTGCTCCTATTTTAAGTGCCTCATTGCATATTCCGTCTGGTCCGGGACTCTTCTCGGCTTTCAGCTTTTTCATATGATCATAAACTTCGGAGTATTCAATTTGTCTGATGTGATCTGTCGTGTTCGTATGGGTTGTTTGCGATATGATTTCGGGGTTATTTTGTTTACTATATAAGTTTTTGTAGAAGTTAGTAGCGTGATTTATTACATCTTTTCTGGATTTTGTTTTTAGTGAGTTATTTTCAAGTTTTCGAATCCAGGACTTGTGTGTAGTTAATTCTTTGTATGCTTTTTTGGCACTTCTAAAATGTTTAATGTTCCTTGTAATAATCTCGTATCTGTGGTTGTTGTAGTCCATACGGATTGATCTATTAGTCTCTTTGTATATTCTGCTTAGTTCTGTTTTCATATCTTTAGTTTTGTTCTTTGTGTGTAGTAGTTCCGTGCGCCTTTTTAAAAGTTCCATTGTGTCTTTTGAGAAGATATTGTGTTGGTGGGGATACATATTGGTTTTGTATTTTAAGCTCTCTGTTATGCCTTTTTCCAGGATATTGTAGTATGTTTGAATATCAATGCTGTCTGTTTTTATATTTTCTGTATGTTTTTGTAGATTTCCGATGTAGCACTTTATTTCTGTTTCTGTCTTGGGGATATTAGCTGGTGTTGTATAGGTTTTTCTGCTCTTTACTGGACTACTCAAAAGTAATGTTGCTCTCACTAATCTATGATCGGAAGAGAATTCAACTTTGTTAAGTACCTCAATATTAGTTATAAGTTTGTTGTGGGTTATCATAATAAAATCTATTTCATTTTTAGTTTTGTGGTCGGGTGATAACCATGTCCATCTAGAGCTTGCTTTCTTTTTGAAAAATGAGTTCATTATGGATAGTTTGTATTGATGAGCATAAATTAAGAGCCGTTCCCCTCTATCATTCCGCACTCCGTAACCATATTTTCCCATTACTGGATAGTAGTTTGTTTTTGGACATCCTATTTTCGCGTTGAAATCTCCCATGACAATGACCTTCCCTTCTGTCTTTGTGTGAGCAAATTCAATGTCTTTGTAAAAAATTTCAATTTCTTCTTCTGTTGATCTCTCTGTCGGTGCATATGCTTGGATTATTGAAAAAGAGAAGCAATCAAACTTCATTTGTAGAAGTGCTACTCTTTCAGAGATTCCTATAAAGTTGATGATGTTATTTTTATACATTTTCTTGATAAGGAATCCCACTCCATATAGTCCTTTAGTTTCGCCAATATAGCAAAATATAAGGTCGCTGTGCTCTTCTATCTTACATCCCATTTTTCGGACTTCTGCAAGGCCTATAATGTCCCAGTTAATATTTTTTAGAGCATTAGTCAATTCAAGGAATCGTTCTATTGATCCTAGCGATTTTACATTATAATTGCAGATTTTGAGTGTTCGTTTCATACCATGATCTATTTCTCTATTTGGTGGAGGGTTGTAGTCTGATTCCCCACGATGACAAGTCGGATTGGGGAATGTTTTGTTTCTTTTATCTATTAGTTCTCGTCTGTTTAATGTTTTGTTCCGGTGGCTGATGGCAATATCCTATAGATTCTGAACGGTTGGCACATTGGCAGAAGGTAAGGAATTACTTCTGTTCCTCATTATGTCGAATGCATTTAACCGAGCTGCTTTTGTTGACAGTTGTTGTTTGTGAGGGTGCTCTATTGCGTTAGGCGAGGTTGATGTTTCCCTTTTGCGTTTTTCGTTACCTGGTTTGCCCTGTTTAATAATTAGCTTGTCGTAGTTTATGTATGCATAATTGCCCTTCTTCCTTTCCTCTTCCAATTTTGGTTGTAGTTTCCTTCTCATGTCCAATATTTCTTTCGGGTAGTCTTCAGATAAATACAAGTTTTTCAATTTCTTTTTATTTACCACTATCTCGTTTTTCTTCCAGGCGTTCACGAATGTTAGGAGGATAGGCCTTTCTTTTCCGTTTTTTGTGTTATTTTTGCCAATTCTATAGATCGTGTTCACATCCCTATCTTCAAAAGTAATGTTTAAATCATGTTCAAATTTCTTTTTGATTATTTCGATTAGGTCGATAGTCGATGTTTCGGTTTCTTTTACTCCATATAAAATTAGGTTGTTGTATCTTCTAAATTTTTCAAGATTGTTTATTTTTTCCTTTAATTTCTCATTTTCTGATTTTAATTCCTGCATTTCAAGTCTAAAAGGAACTAGTTTTTCATCAATCCGTGCCATAATGTCATCGGTTTGTTTTGACATTTCTATTTTCATTTGTTCAAAAAAAGATTGAAGGTTATCCATTTTTGCCGCTGTCGCTTACGTGAAATGAAACGTATTATTGTGAACGCAGCTTAATAGGACTATTATGTTGGTAGTACTGACCCGCCTTAGTTTTGTTGAAATTGTGTCTATAGTCTATACTCGGTTTGTTTGGCAGGTAGCCTCAAAAGTTTTTTCCACTTTTTAACCACTGA
This sequence comes from Pieris macdunnoughi, assembly GCA_905332375.1. NCBI lineage: Eukaryota > Metazoa > Arthropoda > Insecta > Lepidoptera > Pieridae > Pieris > Pieris macdunnoughi. The sequence continues at coordinate 148,820 of CAJOBZ010000036.1, read as the reverse complement.
ACAATTATCTTGATAACACAGTTTGCACTTGGATGTTTTAGTTGCAGTATAGTTTATCACAATATGTATGAAATTTAAATGTTTTTACACCGGAGTTCACAGTATACACTCGTTCATTCGTAGAAATACGGAGCTTCGTTACACTATGTATTTACGTCTAGACAGTCGGAGCCGGAACTATCATCAACTATCATCGAATAGAATATAAAACACAATAAAAATTTAAAAAAAGAAAGTACACTACAACTTAAACAAGAAGAAGTAACTAGATTTGATCTTGGATCCGTTGATAAAGCGTCGTCGTCGTACTGAGGCGGCCAGCTACTGGTTTGACGAAGTGGTTGAATTTCTTCTATATATATTTTGGTTTGGTAGTGACTTTTAATGTGATGACTAATAATTATAAATGTTATTAGTCACGTATGCACTTTCACTGTGAGATATATTAATTAACGTTCCACTCCACAATAAATAGTAGCTTTTGACTCCTTTTTTGCACTCAACATCACATGTCATAAAAAATGTTAATATTTGCAGGTTGGTCCGTGCTGAGTCACTTCTTCAATGCGTCGCAGCTAATTTTGTTATTTCAAGCATTTGTTCGAAGTTTCTGCATTAAACAATTTTTTAAATCTTTAGTTTGTATCGAATTTATGACTTTTGAAATATATTTGCACTGTATTATTCACTGGATATATTTTTAATAACAACGGTAAGACGGAACTTGTCTCTATCCATAATTAGATTTTAATTCTTACTGTAGCTTAAATTACTATGATGTTTCCAACTACAGTCACGTCAAAATCCGAAGCAACATTTCATCCAAATTTTAAAAGAAAACGGGGAAAAAATTCCCACCAAACTAGAACCACGTCCAAGCCGTCAGTGTGACAGTTGACTTATAAAAAATGATTGACGGTTGACATTTCGAACCAATTGGTTGCAAAAGTAAAGGGAAACTCCAGATACTCCTTTAAATTTACTCTTTTGTTATGGTATAGTAGCTATTACCTTTATATATTAAAAATATATAATATATTTTATATTAACTTTATAGATTTTAATCTCGAGAAAGATTACGATATTAAACTATGATTACATTTAAACTTAAAATCTATTTATTTTTATTTATTTTCGTAGCCTAGTGTATGTTTACAATCTTTTAAATGTAAGTGCAAAATGTAATGTTTTTGAGTCAAATAAAGTAATTTTTATTTATTTATTTATTTATGTTCCTATGTATGCAGCGCCTATGCCGGTGTTCATTAACCAAATTCCCTCAGTACCTATTTATACATCAGCTACTATTGCTTACGTAGTTTTTAAATATATTCAGTAAATGAATCAAATAATAAGTGATTAATATTAAAATAAACTTCAAAAATTAAAAGAAAACAAAACATGTTGTTTTATTCCAGTAGAGTTTTTAGCTAAGAGTTGGAGAAATTATACCAGCTAAAGCGTATTTACATACACGTGAAGAGTATTATTTCTGTTCAGGAACTTAGGTACGTATTTAATAACAGCATAAAATATTAATATTCGTAGCTAATTATATTTTTGGTCTTCAGTCTTTTCACATTGTGGTTATTCTTGCTTGGAGCAAAAGCCTTATTCAGAGCTTAATATACTCGTACGTTATAAAATAGTAAATTACAATGTAGATAATTGAATATATGGTGTACTTTAATAATAGAAAGACTTATAAGCGACCTACAATCTACGGCTACAATCCTGACGAAGCGTTAAGAAAGGTATTCCGACAGCTAAGGGTATAGGTAGGTACTTCTCGAACTTAGCCACTGGGGCCTTCGGGTCTGTCAGTGGTTGGATTGGTCCAGGATCTTTTTAGCTCTGAGGAAAAGCACCATTCTTATTCCACATTTGCAATATACCATATCTTATACTGACTCCATATTATGAATAATAATAAATGAATAAATCATAACAAGTAGCTAATAAATGCCCATTGGTATTATAATTATACTTTTAGAACTGGCTCACTATTATAACTTAGCTATAAACATGAGTACTTTGTAAAACGAAATACTATCATATTAGTTAAAGCCAATGAGTTGAAACTAAAGCTGTGTAATTATGGTTAGCATCAACACTCCCTTGGGTTGTCTGATTTAGTACGAGCTGTATTAACTTCTACTATCTAATGCAGTTTATGCTTTGATTTTTCATTCCTCATAATAAACTGAATAGTTCCTTTTCCTAACAAATCTGTAGTTTAACAAAATACACACTCCTCGGTATTTTTATTTACAAATATAGATATAGGTTTTAATTTTTAAATTACTTGACTGATAGAAAAAAACTTACTTTACTGATATCTACACATATTTTGCTATGTAAGAAAAATTTAAAGCATTTTAGCATCAATCAAGGTTTAGACCAGTTTTAATTAAGTGCGTATTGTCCTTACCGATTGATCAGTGATTATAACTAAGGTGAATGAAGTTGACCCAAATATCTTGGACTCAAAAATCGACAAATCAGCTACTGAATACTCAAAAGCAAAATTATGCCTGCTGTTCATATATCTGCCATTAATAAAAAGGCGATATTTTAGGTGTATTATAGATTATAGTAAATTCTAAGCTATATCTATAGAATTGCTATTGAATCTAAAAAACTAGTAAACAGTTGTATAATCCGTAGCAATTACAGTCGCCACCTCGACCTGCAGGCTGTTCAATTTCCGCGGTCGAATCGCCATTAACGCTCAGCTTTTGTTCTTCGCAATCAATTGGCACAAATGGCGTAGAAGTAACTAAAAATGCACTTTTATGTTTAAACAATTTTCGTTCTCGGCAAGAGAGATTTATGAGTGAGAAACTTTTAAAGCGGCCACGTCAAAAAAGGGTTAGCAAAGTTAGCATGGTTTTTAAATAATAAAAATGAATAACCACTATTATTGTTACTAGAAATATAATATAATAATATAATTGCAAGAATATGGAACAAAAATATTATGGTGGTACAATCTCAACTTCGCATATTCTGCCATATAATGGCGTGCAAATTTGTCTTAAAAGGAATTTTACATAGAAGTTACAAGTACATTACATTATGAGTCATATCATTATAGTAAATTCTTATATTATTTTACGTACATCATCACATTATTAAAATATATTATCACGTCATCAAATAATATTTATAATGTTTTACTTAAATAATCATTCATAGAATAATATTTTTTTCCAAAAGTAGTATATTATACGTAGTAATAATATATGCAACACAAAAACAGTTTAATTTCTATTATTACAGTGCGAGCTAAATGAAGACTACATATTGGTCTATATAGTCCTTCATTGTGTGTAGCGTTTATCTTCACATCTGAATAATGATATATTCGCCGTAATCACAGGCAGTATCTTCTACTTGAACGCACTATGCGTTATCAGCAACGGAAGAAACTGTATGTTACTGCACAAAACAAAATAATAACCGTGCCGTTATATTATATAGATAATGTTAAGCAAAATATGTACGGTTTGCTTAATTCGTATGTTCTACGTAGAATTCAGGTGTCATATCAAATACACAGAGTTAGATACAACAAAGTGTAAACTTACTCTGCATTTCTAAACTGAATTCTAAATTAGTGACAATACTGTAAATAGTTTAGGGTTGTGACAGAATACATATTTCCTTCAATTCAAACGAGAGCGACAAAATGCTTAACAAAAATAGTAGAACAAAAAGTTAATGATGGAGATCTAAAGCGGGCTGCAAGACTTCTTTCCTAGCGTCTGACACCCTAGATACACTTGCAGCTCTTTCGTCAAAACACCCTAGTGCTCTAGACACACCTTTTTTAGATAACTCCTTTTAAACCAGGTTCAGCTGCTAGATTGGCTATCACCCCAACATTTACCATCGTACATATTTAACATCATACAGTGTTGGGAGAAACAGGTGATCGGAATTTGGAAGCACTAAAAGATGTTAATAATATTACCTAGGTAGATAGATATTAAATAAGTTGTAATGTAAAAACTAAAGTTGTATGTTGTCACTGTATTTTGTTTCAAGCTTATGTTATTTAGTATATTTTGTTAACAACTATTAGGGTGTTATCTATTTAAGTAAATAAATCATCACCACATCACATTAAAGGTAACGCAGACACAAATAGATGATTAGAAAATATAATTATAACCCTTTATAATATATCATTTTAAAATACCAACACAGACTTGACAGCGAATAATAAATCGATAAACGCCGGCAGCACTCACGAAAAATGTCTCATTGTCCCGTTACGCTCATTGTACGCTTGTGCCGTATCTAGGTATCTCTCTTCAACTCGATTGGCCTATGCGTCCAAGGATTCACTCCTTCTCTGTATCCATACAAAATAATTCAATTCTATTCATAAAAGTATGCCATTCATTTCATCATTGTTTTGTTATGACGTTGTCACATTAAACTATCGTCCGTAAACCGACTTTACAGACAACCATTTTTGGAGTTTACTCCTTAAGAAACGATTTGAATTATAAGGCCCGGTACGGAAATTTTATGAGGAGTAAAATCAAGTGTAACACGAAAAGTTGAGGCGTTATGTAGAAAGAGACAAACATATATATCTGTAGGATTGAACGCGTAAAAGAATGAGATGGAATACATTTCACAGACTTTTCTAATTTAAATTCACGTTTTGACAGCCACGTTACAACATTGTCAGTGTTGACAGGTGTAAAAAATAAAAGTAGATTGTCTAGCGTGCCATAGAGTTTTGTCAATAGTAATGGTCAGTGAAATTAAAACTAAAAAGATTGTTCATTCTTATTCTTCTCTTACTATAAAGGTAACTTTGGTCACAGAAAGAAAATCCTATTTGGGCATACATGATGTAGGTACGTTTTATTACTACTACAAACATTTATATTATAAAAACATATCGACGTAGGAAAGCATATTTGCTGTAAGTAGACAAAATACCTAAAGTGACTTTTTACTGCCATTAGAATCAGAAAAAAACCGCATCGAATGTCCCGGGTCCTGTGTCTCTACGATGAAAAAAAAATTACATACGCGGTTGAAAACGCCCGTACTTATATTTTTTTTAGTAAGATTAAATGCTGTATGTAGACCAAAATCCAGTCATTTTAGACAATTTGTACTTACAGCAAAAGAAAATCTGCATTTTTTACTTTACAAATACTTACTTCTTCCCATTTAAAAACTTAACGCTACTTACAGCATTTCTGCGGCGTGTGATTTTTACATTCGTTTACTTACAGCAAGCTTAGGGAACCTACAGTTTTAGTTTTTTTTTACCATTTACAACATGTTATTACAACCAAACATTACATTACCAAATGACCCACTGCATTTCTAGATCTAATCATAATTATAAACTCATCTTACATCTTGAATTGCAATTGAAAGTACCCAAATACATAAATTTACTGCATACAGCATATTTACCGCCTGTAAATTGATAATATTTCCGCGCGTACATTTTTCTTCCTTAGTTACAGCGTTTTAAAGGTTTGTGATTTAAAAAACTGTATGCTGTAACTAGCCAAACACGTACTTATAGTAACTTTGGATAAAAAGTTTACATTGCAAATGGTGAGTGGCAGTTAAATAAATATATGTTTCAAAAATGGTAACAATATCATGGATAGGTTCGACACTATTAATTTTTTTCCGAAATTAATTAAGTTTTTTGGCTCTGGTGAACAATTGCAATATGTCTACTTACAGCAAATATGCTTTCCTACGTCGATATATTCTTACCTCCTTTAGTATGAAAATATGGTCGACAGCCACAGAACATTATCGCCATCTTTGTTCTGCAGTGCATTTGACACAAGCCGAAACTATAAGCCTGGGAAACACCACAGCTTATAAAGTATGGAAGTCGTTCGTGCCGTTTTGTATAGAAATCAAGATTTATTTTAAATAACATACTTTATGTAATACGCTTTATTGAAGTAATATAAATAATCTGAATAATTACAGATATATGTTTGTTTCTCTTCTCATTTTAGCAGATGCGTTCATTTACCCTTTTTTTCTATTCGATATATATCATAATTATCGTTCGTAAGGAGTAAACTCCAATCGTGCGTCGCAGCTGACACACACACACTTTTTTTAAAATCTTTGTTCAACCCTAACTACAATGTTTATTGACAGATTAAATGTGATCGCAAAATAACCGCAATGCAGTTGCTAGTTAGTTTTAATTCCCTTTATTACAGTTTCTGTCGGTTCAACTTTCAAATAACTACTAGGATACGCTTCAACAACAAAATTGCGGGATGCGAAATTTGAGGAAAACTAAAATACAAATACAGAATATAATTAAATTTTGATACAATGAGTGATAAAGAACTACATCTTAGTTCTGATGCAAGGTTAAAATTAAGCAGCCTGACCAATGATTGGAAGCAGGGATGTTATGGAGCTCCGTAACCGTAACCGAAACAATCGGATATCCGAAATAAATATATATCCGTAACCGTATCCGTTTCAGAACTTTCGGATAGTTTCGTATAAGAGCGGAGTCTAAAATCTAAATAAAACGACATGTTTCGACAGGTTTTTGTTAATGGTTTCATTACTCACAAAAATAATTAAAAAGAAAACATTTAATATGTTATACATAGGTTAAAAGTTAATATGTGCAATGTATAAAGCTAAATGTTTTTTTACAGCTCTTAAATTTATTGCATTTTTATTTATAGATAAAACTGAGGAGGATAAAACCTATATATAAAACTAAATTATTACATACTATTTGTGTTTGTATTTTACTTCAATCTAATAACCGTAACCGAAACTAACGGATAATCCGAAATAATTACATATCCGTAACCGTATCCGAAACCGATATAATTTTATTCCTATATCCATATCCATATCCAGATCCGAAATATCATATCCATAACATCTCTAATTGGAAGTGCATTGCCTGCCTTTAGGATTGTTGTACGTTCTTTTAAAACCCAAGTCGTATCGATTTAAAATTACCTGGAGTTTATATAATTTAATTGACTTATTGTATGATAAATCACCCTTATTCATAAAAACTAATTTTAGGGAATTAATTTGAAATTAACGTTTACAGTGTTACTCTTTCAACTACATATTTGCTCATGATCAAGATTGATTTTATACAAGAACATTATTAGTCTAGTAGGTCTATGCAAGTACCGTATAAGTACCACTTTCATACCAGTCACGGTAAGACAGAACGTGTGCCCTAAATGTGCAAATAATATTATAAAAATGGATTTGACCCTTGTCCCATAGAGACATCATATATACTTTGAAATAAATAACTAAACTTAACATAAACTAAAATATATCATTAAAAGGAGTCCCTTTAGGCAAGGTTCCGAAGATACTGGCAGCGTTCCCCCTTTGAATTGCTAGACTAATTCTTTGTCCGAGGTAGCTGCCAGATCTTCGGTCTCCTGTGATGTCGACTAACCTTTTTGAAATTTCTTTAAAAAGCCTTAAATCGCTAGGACCCCACGGACCAAGGGTCTCGACACCGAATGGGACAAAATCATATTCTGAGCCTAGACCCCTGTAAATATATAAATATTTTATTATATAAATTTCGCGTTTATAAAGTTGTTTTAAAGATTTATTTATAAAAATGAAAAAATTACATTAGCTTAAACTCATTACATAATAATATGATTTAAATACTTCTCTTGATATAGTTTAATCAATAATGATATCTAGGTGATTGTGATACTCATAAGACATATTATCTTAGACAGTATTAGAATCACACTTACGTTAACTTAAAGAATAATATAAATTTATTTTATGGATGGAGTAATACGTAACGCTTATTATATTTGGATTATGTTAAATCTGCTCGTTTCTATCGCCTCTTAAATATGGCAATTAATTTAATTCAAAACTTTCCCAATTTAATAGGAAGGTTTAAGATAAATGTATAATGCAAAAACGCATTTCCCCTCATTGCCCAAAAGCTTTTAGAGAAACTTTTGTGGGCAAAAAAATCTTTTGTTGAAAATACCGCTTTGTATCCGAAACTCTGAAATAGGTTTGTTCGGCCACAGGAGCAATCACTTTGACTTTTTAATATTCCATGACGAAATTTTTCAGTATATTTTTTTGTTTCCATTTTAAAACAATGGAGATTTCGCACTTTTATATTTTCACAATTTTAAAAGTTCTAAAACTTATGCTAAAATATCAAATATAAAGTTAAGTTATAAGTTAAGATAAGGTATAAAGACTAGGAGAAATTCAATTCGCGTTTATTTAGGTCCATTTAAAAGTGTTAGGGGAGCAAGTATGGATAACCAGACCTAGCTCGTTTCTTACAATGATCAATCTATCTATCTATCTAGATTGAGTGAGCGTATAGGGTACACGAAATTTAAATTTAGTTAAAAGGTTCGTGCAATCAAACTGATTCTTAAATATATTATATGCAATTACTACATCTTAAAGTGCTCTACCCTGGTAATTATGATTGTAGTCTATGTATTGGGGTGTACTGTGGTGTAGATGTTCGATGTGTTTTTATTTTAATTATATAAATTATTTATAAAACAATATAATATAAAATATTGCTTACAAAGCCTGTGATGTATCCAGATGACATTTCAGCATCAGTTCCACTGAAAAAATCTACGTATTTATATTAGTGATTTCTGTGCTTGACACACGTCCTCATTTTTAGGTATAAGATACATGTTTTGTCACGAGGTTTTTTTTGAGCGTACTAGAAAATGTTGCGCTAAGAGAAGAAAAACACCTTTCCTCCATCGCTGTGGTTTGAACACATGTCCGTTAAAGCGCACGCTTCAACACTAGGTTTTCTGTTGAAATTCAGCAATATGTTAACAAAAATACACTAAAGTTTTATGACAAGTGTTGGCTTAGTGTTTTGAGTGTCCCTAAGGTGCGATCCCGGTTATGAACCAATAGAATGTTCTGTCTATGTGCGCATTAACATTCGCTCGAAGGAAAACATCTTGAGGAAACCGGCATGCCTTACCTACATACAAAAAGTCGACGGCGTGTGTCAGGCACAGGAGGCTGATCACCTTTTTGCCTATTTGAAAAACAAAATGATCACGAATCAGATGCAGCAATCTGAGATTGCATGTCAGACCTAAAATGTTGTAGCGTCACTAGATTTTTAGGTACACTTTTAGAAAGAATATCCTACATCTCATTACTAACGTCATAGCTTTTGTGCAAGCTTTTACGTAGCACAATAAAATTATGTTCGCACAAAGTCTTTTGCCTTATGCAAACTTGTTCCTTCCTTTAAGATTTTTAGCCTGTCATAACGTCTTTGAGTTGTTTATAAATGCACCATTAAAAATAATAGTCTATATTATTTATAATGAATCTGGATTAAATTTAACTTAATTCTTTTCATAAAATATTTGTAAATATTTAATAATAAAAGCCTTTTATTTCAAATAATTTACCTTTATATTTCTATCATCTTAATAATTCCTAGATATCTGTGTGACTTGTTTTGGCAAAGGCTCCAAATCCCCCCAATGCCGTCTGCACAGTGCCACTCTCTACCGTGTACCACCGTCTAATTAATTGTATTCCTCTTTTGCGTTTATTGTACCTTGGGCACCAGTTTAATGTGTAAACCTCTTACCATGTGCCCTTGCCTTGCATTGTGACATCTGCTACTTTAGTTATTCTCCTTAATGATGTATTCTTTATTTAATATATTCTTCCTTTCCCTAAAATCGTTCGATCGATCTTTCACACACTTGTGGTTTTAGATGTTAGTACAGGTAGTATTGAAAAATTTCCTTTTTTACCATGCTATTAATATTTCATGGAAATATGTACCTATAAGTTGTTAATTTAATATCAGTATCCGAAAATATGGTTAATTGTATTCTTAAAAACTTTAAACTCCTTAACCGTTCACAGCAACAAATGATATCGTAAATAAAAACGTTTTATTTATGTAGTTGTTTTGTTTGAAATGTTAGTAATAAACGAGATGTATTTTCGCCTAATTATTCTTATTCTTATAGCTATCTTCTTTTAAAGGTTAGCGATCATCATGGCTACTCTTTAACTTTAACCAAGCCAGGTCTCCTACCACTAATGTCAACCTAATATTGGGCACGATTATATTAAGAGCAATACTAGATATAAATTAGTTATAATTTGATAGTAGCATATTCTAACTGTCTGTTAAAGTTGACTGTAAAAGTCAATTGTACGCGAAGGAGATCTAGAAGCGGCAAATCTAATAATTTGTTAGATTTGACTAGACATTTCATTGCTGCATAGACAGGGCTGTCACATTACATACTATTTTATTTATATGCACTTATTGAATTATTATTTAATGGACTGTTATAGTAGTCATCAAAAATTCAATAGGATTTATGCTGCTATACCAGCATTAATTTGTCTTGTTCTTTGCATAGAATGCAATGAATACTGCAACATTTGATTATTTATTTGCTTTTTTCTTTTGTTAATGTTCCCTACATTTCCCGCTTTCGTAGAATCTGACCAAGTCTAATACAATTAAGTTATGCCTCAATAAAATACAACAATATTAACAACTTACATAACAAAATAAAGTAAGGATTAAATAAATAAAAAATAAAAATAGCCTTTATTCGAGTACACTATAACTACAGTAAGTCCATGTCTTAAGTTTTACACTTGTACTCGACCTCCGATGGAGTGAAGGCCTCCTCCAGATTCTTCCACTTATCCCTATTTGATGCGACAATTTTCCAGTTTTTTCCCGCTATCCCTTTTATATCATCTTCCCAAGTTTTCGGTGGGCATCCTCTCTTTCTTCTTCCCACTGGGCCCTTCCAAGTAAGGGTCTTTTTGACCCATCTGCCATCACAAATGCGGCTAATGTGACCGGCCCATTTCCATTTTAGCCTTTTTGTATAAGTTACAACATCTTTTATTTTTGTACGACTTCGTATCACCTTGTTTTGTATTTTGTCTTTAAGCTTCAATTGAAGAATGGAGCGCTCCATAGCCCTTTGGCATACTCCAATCTTTTTTATTTACGCCTTGTTAAAAATCCAGGTTTGGCATCCGTATGACAAACATGGAAGTATGCATGTGTCCATGACTGTTCTTTTTATAGTTAAGTTATGGTTGGATTTCAGTACTTCTTTTAAAGCCCAATATTTGTTCCATGCTAGGTTTACACGTCTGTTTGTTTCATTCACATGTCGGTTTTGACTAAACGATATTTGTTTTCCTAGGAATATATAGTTTTGGACATATTCAAGAGTATAAAGTAAGGATTATTATCCATAATTCAACGTAATAGTAAATGTAATTGTAAATTCTCGAATCTAACCATTGTAAGTTTATTAAGTTCTCGTACTCCATCTATAGACCATGTTCCCGATCAAATGATCAGCCCGTTAAAGGAACAGAGCAAGAATAATGCCAGAAAACCTAAGACTCAACAACAACTCAAATAAAATGACTATAATAAGTGCCAAGCAGGGAGGAATAGCACGATTTGAAGCAAACTTTAAAATTGTTTTATCCTGCTTAAGGCTTTCTAAAGTGCTTTTAGAGGTCGCTCTGGGCATGAAAAAGGCACACTTACGTCGTAGTCTCAGTGAAATTTCAACAAATGTCATGTGACTACTACTACTACTATACTACTATATGTGATGTGATGTGTGATTGACCATTTGGTCGAGTCCTCCACCGAAAGGGACCTACGAAACGGCTTAGAATAATAAATATGCGAAACTCTCTATAGTTCATGTGTGTCTGTGTAAAGGCAGCCCTATAAAATATCTTTCACGATTTATGTCAATAAATGGTACTAATTCAGAGCAGGTGCTTAGTTTAAAGACTGTTTGCGGAATCCGGCTTCTTGGAGTCAGTTGACTAAGAAATTACGAAAATAGATATTCGTTCCCAGTCTATCGTTACTGAATAGTTCTAAATTAAATATATTATGTTTTATTTAAAATAACGTTTTAATTCTTCTCGGGGTTTGCCAGGATTCCTTTCATATTTAAGCAAACTTGTTAAGTGTAAACTAATATAAAATAAGAATTGTTGAGGCAAAGATAAGCCGTATTCATGTATGCGTGTGTTTCTATAACTTTTTTCGTTGGTTATTAAATTTGTTACATTATTAACGAAACTAAATGGCGTCTTAATACATGAAATCAATATTCGTCGTTCGTAGATTTTCTATGAAACAATAAATACCTTTATGTTTAATATAACATACTTATATAACGTCAAACACTAAATCTTCAAATTAATTCTTCTATTATAAAAGTTTACAAGTTACAAATAATTTTGAGATGGAACTACAATCGTATCAGATTTTAATTGGTGTAACTAGATGCTCGAAACGTTGCTACCGGCGGCGGCCGAGTCAATTACAAATCTGTTTCTATGCTCTGTTACTGTTTGATACTATCAAACGGAAAAACAGTTTGAAAATCCTTTAGCAAGACCGAATTATTAACTCGTAACCAATCCAATTTTAAATAGAATTATTAAATTATATATATGTAGTACTTACTTAGCTTCAATAGTTATTAGCTCATGGTAAACAGTTGTTATTAAATCTGGAAAAACGAGTCAGTTAAGTTTAAAGTACGAGCGCAACATCGTCGACCTATGTTGGGTACATTTGGAACCACGATAGGTGACTAGACCTATAAAAAAGTAGGGTCAATAAAACGGATGCATAAATAAATAATTGGTGGGTCGAGAAATCATGATTGTATATTCTCGTGTGTCTCAACTGAGCCAACTGAGCTTAGCTGAGGTTAAGATAAAAGACTACCTAATACTACTAAAAGACGACTAAATAATATTGGAAACTAGGATTAAGTCTCTTAAAATCTGTAGAGCTCTCGCTAGGACAAAAACTCTTTATTGTGATATCTAATACACTCTCGTTTTCCGTTCTAAACGTGGTGCTTTTCGGATATATACCTAAGAGAAAAATATAAGACAACTAATATTGTACTAAGAGATAGCTCATTGCGCTTAAGTAAGAATTTATTAAAATATATTCAAATTTGTTATACTTCGTTAAGTCAATTGTAAAGTAAGGCATACAAGATTCTGCTTCCCTGCGACGGAGTCTCACTTAGAATTTCTTTGGTAAAAAGTTTTGAGTTTGTTCATTCTAAAATAAAAAAGCTTAGCGTTTAGCGTTGACATAAACAGAATATTTTTTTGTATGTATGATATTTAGCATTAGATTTCATTAATAAATAAAATAAAAGTTAAATATGTAGTAACAAAGTAGTTATAAATATGTTTTATTTCCATCCAGCCGTGCGATTCTGTTAATCCGTGAGTTCACCTCGCACTAACAAAGCTCCCTTCGTCACTCACGTCATTTTTGGAATCTCATAGTATTCTGTTAAGCTATTTCACATTACGTCTTGACAAGCGGAGGGAATTGGATTGTTTATCAGAATGCCAAATCGTAAAATGACTCCTTCACGACTCATTTGAGCGCGACCGCCGCTGCGAAAACCGCTGTGAGAGTTCGAAAATTGAGTTACAGAATCGCAAGGCTGTATTGAAAAATACATTTTTCATTTAATTGTATGTAAAACACAAAGATGCGTTTACATAAATTTGCTTTCTATATTAGCTAAAAACATTTATTTACACTTTACTTTGCATAATGTAAAACGTAAACGTTAGTAACAGTCTTTTTAGGAATTTAAAACATTTTTAAGCAGAATATTCCTATATATATATAATAGTAATAAGGTCACACGCAGCATGAAACTTACGAACTCAATTTTCATTTGTTATCTTCGCTTAAAGAAAGGAAACAAAAGGTATTTTATCCGCCTCTACATGCTGCGTCTCTAACTACCAACCGAATGGAACTTTGCACATTGTTGTGTCATGATAACTTTGAATAATACGTTCCGAGTTGTGTTTTAAACTTCCTAGAATTTATATCGCGGTAAGATAAAATGTAGCTGTTATAGTTAGTTTGCACTGTAACTTGTTTATGTTTTAGGAACGTCAACTGGGGTCTAATTCTAAGAAGTGTTTAAATGTACCCTATTTTTGCTTCAAGACAAGTACAATAAAAGGAGCTACCACCTCACCATGCTCCGTACAGCATCTTGCAGCAATTCATAACAAGAAAATCTATAAAACGGTACGTTTCTTTGAGACGATACAAATATTTGCACTTCTACGATAAAAGCAACTCAAGGTTTTAAAATAATTTCAATTTCAAAAGAGCTAATCTGCCCGCAAAGCTCAAAAGAGCAACGATATGATTAAAACATGATTAAACTCGAGCCCAGGAGAGCCGCCTTCATTATTCACGACGCTACCAAGATTTCTGCGGGAAGTGTAAAAGAGTCAAGAAAAGTGTTAATTTTTAAGCGACGCGACAAAAATCTGACTCCGCCGAGTGGTTTTCAAAAACACGGCGGTATAAAACGCTAAGAAATTAATACTTGTACTCTTAGCGCAAACTTTTATATAGTTCTCAAGCGTGAGTGTGTATTGTAAACAGTTAAAAAAAATTGTTATTGAAAAAAGAAAATAAAATTGTTATGGCTTTAACTATTAAATTTGTTATGGAAGATCTGGGAACCCTGACACAGGTATTATATACTTAAAAGGTTTTCCACATCTTACACATTTAATGCAATGTTTATAATGAACAATTTTTTTAATTTATTTATGCATCTGTAAATTTAGTATTTTAGTAGATCTCCGAAGGATCACCAACTAGGAAGATGCAATGACCAGAGCCAAAAGGCTTAAATGAAGATGGACAGGACACCTGCTCAGAGGACAGAGAGCAAAATGGTCGAAAAAAAGTCACCCAATGGACACCTCGCTACAACACGCGAAAGAGAGGAAGACCATGTGCGCGGTGGGCTGATGACTTTAAAAAAGACACCGGTCCTCTGTGGCAAAGACTTGCCAGGGATAGGAAGCACTGGAAACAGCTGAAGGAGGCCTTTGTGCCACAAAGGCAAGCTGTACAAGAGGACAGCTGTGCAACAAAATCTTCTTAAAGAACTTTTTTAGTTGAAATAAAGGCTTTGAAATTGAAATTGAATTTTAGTATCCCTACTGGGCCTATTTTACTAATTAATAACAATACATAACACAGTACGTATTTTTATAGATTCAGGCTTCGATAAAAATAGAAAAGTCTGATAATATGATCTTCAGGAACAAGTTTATAGAGGCGGTAATACACGCATAATGCGATGTGAGCTTTCAGCTGGACATGGAGTCAAAGTGATAATAATAGCCTTTGGAATTTATTAACATAGTATATTCAAACCTAGTTGTCAAAAGTGCGTCTGTAAGTGTACTGACGAAAATGGCGGATTATGAAAAAGGAAAGATATTTAAGTATACGTTCGGAATAAGAAGTAAGTATCTGTATGTTTTCAAAGTCAGTTAATTTTAATGCAAATGTCATTACAGTGTTGCGTAAATGAGATCCACTCCCGAAGCTTTGAGACTTTTGTTGCTTGACTTAAGGCTATCGAAAATCTTCAGATATTCATGACCGTTGTGAATGTACATGAAAATATACATCTATTCGCGCAGCATCTTGAAAACAATATACAAGTATACATTAATACATACACATTTACTATAAAATAAATTAGTGAATGAATTGAATAGTAATGCCCTTTAAACGGTTACGACTTATTGTTTATCATTGAACAGGGGGCAATCTGTTTCCTTCAGAAATGTGTGGATAAAACCTGCTGAACAGACTGAAAAATTTTGGACTGTTTCCTAAGTCATAATTGATTCCAATCAGATTGTGGTCTTGTTTCTTATCACCGTCGATTTTTTTATAATTTCTTCATAATCCCAAAAAATATTAAATTTCTATACCTATGTTCTAATTTGGATACTTCGATATAAAACAGTTTAACAAAAAGTAACTTTTTAGAATCGCTTCTGTCATAGTTTGATGGCTTAACGGTCTCATTTTGGTTTTGTCGCGGACATGGGACGGATATTCATACAAATTGAATGAACGAAATCAGATTACCGGTGAGGTCACGTGGAAACCTAAACTGAGTGGTTTATTGAACGTTATGGTATGAATCAGCGACGCTGTTCAGATGTAGGTTGGCGTTAGGCTCGCAATAAGATCTCATGGAAGGCCCAGGAAGCTCAACTATTATCAAATTCACCAATATCGTATACACACAAAATGATAATCATGGAGGTTATCAGTCATTCATTCCTTTTTTAAAACTTCATCTCCGTATTATGGTCAGTATAATAATAATTATTATTATTACGCCTTTATTGCTGACACTCCCTTTATTGCTGACACCTTCAGTATAAAGAATGTTTGAATAATAATTAGAATACATTTTTGATTTCAGACGATGCCGCAAGCATTAGCTGGAAGTAAGATCTTTTAGAAGAAGAAGTAGAAAAAACCTACTAATTTCATTTAAAATATACATTGTACCCTTACTTAGTCTCAGGTGTGGCAGAAGTCGAGTTATAGGGTTTAATTGCTGTAAATGATCCCGGATTACAAGGATTTTTCCAATTATCTCGCTCCAGCTGGCTTTGTTGAAACTTTGTCCCTTATTTTGTTCCGGACTTTTAAAGTTTCAGGGCCTATAAAAATATATGAAATATTGGTGCAATTGTAGCAGAAAATAAGTAAACTTTAAAGACCAGTGTATTATGATTCAAGGCTCAGGCCACCCAATATATCTCATATATAAAAGTTAAGTATATTAAAAGTTTCCAGAAGAATATTGTTAGAAATATTAACAATTTATATTTCTGTTTCATTAGCTTCTTACCATATTAGTTACACTTACGACTGTATTTAACTTGCGTTTTTTATTTCCTTAAGTTCCGTTTCGTCGTAATAACACTCAAAAATTATTACCGAATACTTACTGGAATTATAATTCTAATTTCTATGTGGTCTATCCGCAGCAATCCCGTTCTGAATAATGAGTTTTTGTTCCGTGCGATTCGAAGGTTGCGCGCTACGCATATTGACAGAACAACATCGAACTTGCAGAAAAAGGGCCAGGTGACCAGGATCAGTATCGCTTTCGCTATTGGAAATTACTGAGTTAGGGCGTAGGCGTTGGCGCAGAAGTATCAAATATAAAGTAAATTACATTTATCGTACTCAGCTCGTATACAGTATATACTCGTATTTGGTACAGTTACCTTTCTTGGAAAACCACAACAGACGCCTTATTCGAAATAATATCATTAATTTTAATGAGTTATTAAATATATCAAATTTATAATTACGCAAGTCTTTATAAGTTGTTAAACAGTTTTATGTCAAACAATAAACCAAATAAAGCATGTCATTTGCATTTGCTTTTACGCCTATTGTAATCTGTGTATAAAAATTATAATAGAATAGTCACAATATATACTTGAATAAACTGAAGTAATAAAATTAAAATAAATGATAACGTGTAACATATATATTTGTTCGCTTTTAATTAACAATAATTAAAGAAGATTCTAATACTGCGTTCGACATTTTTGGCGCACACAATTAAATCCATATTACCCCTATAATGGGTGATCTTAATCAATTAATGCGTCTAATAATAACGCTTACCGCCTGTTTACTATTCAGAAACGTTAATCACTAATATTAAGATGGCATAACCTGCTATCTAATACCAGCTTAGAATAGCTTAAATTATGAATTAATTATGTTTTAATAGTAATAAATAAACTATCGCTAAAACTATTATGGTGAATTGAGGTTAAAGGTCCGCAACACCGCGAGAATGCTATGATTTAGTATCACCAAAGACAATTATAGTAAATAGACAAATCATTGCTATGTGGTAATCACAATGATTACCTAATAATTCGAAATGTTAAGAAATCTGCCGCTAGATATCGCTTTAAAATCCTACCCACTGATCCCTATCGAGGTTGCCAATCATTGAATAGGACCAGCTACATGCGGCAACGTCTCACCTAAGATTTATAAAATTATTCAATGACCTTAACAATGACGTAACTTCAATTGGTACTTACGGACATACGAACTTTGGTATCACACTTATCGACGTAAAATCTGTTTATAAACACACTAGCAGCTTAATAAGCTAATGCGCGAGTATTTTGAGATTTGGAGAAACTATCCAACCTATTTTTGAAAGAGTTCAAGGATGGTGCACTAATTACACTTTCTGGAAGCCTATTCCAGTCGGCCACTACTCGGTATGGGAGAAAGCTCTTTTTTCTTTATTGTTTACTTATCTACTGACTACTGCTAATCGTCAAAGGCTCTGTAGTCTTAGTTACTCACGCTTTGAAATCAGCAAACAGATTTAAGACTCCACGTATTGGTGCTATTAGTATAAATATTATCTATTATATGGATAAATAGATTGTAATGATAACACAGACAAAAAGGTCAGCCCTGAATATAAGATATCTATGGTAGTCTCATAGCGTCAGTGATATCGAAAATGCCAAACACCTGTTTCAGTAGAAACGTATTCGTAAGGTGCGCAAATTACACGTTATACTAACAAGGTGGGCGTAATTGGGGGCTAGAGTTAATAAGGTGGAACATAAACCTTCTTTGTTTATTTCTTTAGATGTAATTTGGGTCGCCGTGTTTACATTACAGTACGGCGGCTTCGCTTTGTGCCTAGTCACCGGTTGATATCGTAATGAACCTGTATGCAATTGTTCTTACTTGTGGTAAGATAATAACGCACGTTGGAGCCGTAGAAACATTTAAGCTATTGTGTAGAATTACTAGAAATTCCATAGTCCTTCAATGGCGTATGAGATGTTTGTGATTTTTTTAATACAAACATTCATATAAGAGTTCAACATTTTGTGCCTATTGTTGTGTTTAAAATTTCGCGTAGTTATATTTATTAAAATAAGTAAAACTTTTATACGTAAGGTGTCATACTTCTTACAAATCAAGTACAAGTAAAACATTCTACGTGTTTTAATATTAAATTTATGAAAGCGAACATTCATCGTACTTCCTTCAGGCCGACAAATTTCATGCTTGAATTGCTCAGTCTCACAGAATGCAGAAAACTTCAATTTAAATCATAAGTTACGTTACGGTACGTTTAATAGCTAAAAATAAAGAATTTGGGGAGTGGAAACTCTCATCCGAATTTGCTAAGTGACCAAGTATTACTTTAAAGACAATCCTATACATTTTTATTGCATTATAAAATGCCTGTCGCAATTGATGGTTGTGTAGCATAATGCCATTAGTAAATCGTATATTACTGTTAAGATAAAACACAATGAACCAGTACCAAATCTAAAGCGTAAAGAGAATTGAAACAAAAATAATTTTTACAAAGTAATTTATTTAAAACTCAATGCTATCTTCAAACTTGGTTAAACACTCGAGAAGGACAACTAATATGACTAAAATATGAGAAAAGTTCGCGTATACACTGTATTCTTGACTTTTATTTGAAGTTATATAAATAGCTTCTGCCGTTCTACCATCCACTTACTTTTAAAGTATATGAGATATACTGTCAAATAAACATCTTTAGATATATTTAGATCTTCGTTTGCCTAAACAATTTGCTTAAAACTTGTATTGCAATGTACTAACCATAGAATTTATTCTTTGTAGACTATTATTAGAATAATAATACTCGTAATAGATCATGCAGCAAGCAATTCCAATGTCGAAAATCGATGACACACGGAATACAATATTTTTAGAGTTCTGAACTCTGAAAATTATGAAATACTTTTTGGCTAAATTAAATGATATTACGACTTTATAAATCGACTACACATTAAGAAATAAATTTTTACGTTTTAGAAATTCATTTATTATTTTTTCCTTAGTTCGCCATCAGCCGACTAGTCTCTAGTTTAAAACTTTAACAACCTAGAAAAGCCCACGTAAAATGACAAAAACCAGCTAGCGTTTGTTTCGAGAACATTTTTAGGGACATTTCATAAAAATAATGTGTGATACATGTCCGGGCATACAATTTTAAAGGTGAAATTTTTACTGCCAGTATGCATTTAACAAAAGATGGTGCAGCTTTTATGTACATTTGTTGAACGTATATGAAAATGGTGCGAACATTTTTATATTAATAAAATACCACTATTATTATTGTTTTAAACGCATTGATTTGCAGATATCACAAATAATTTATAATTACTTTGAACAAAATCTATAAACAAAAAATAAGCAAAATAGTACTTTTGCGGACAAGGGTTGAGAAATTTCGACGTCCTTTCTTAATTTTTAAGGCATGTCGATGCAAGTTTTTGTTTCTTTCAGCGCATTTGCCACTGCTGACGACACTAACTTTTTTTGCATTTCCTTTGGCAATTCTAGTAACATTCACGCTTGAAATCATCGAATGCACATAAGTCTGACAACGCACGCGCTACTGAAAACAACATTTTTGATTTACCAGAAATCAGGATATCTAGTTCACAGATTTACTTTTGGGATTATTTTAGAAACATATTTACAACGCTTTCAACTTATTGAAAGCAACGAGATCACAAAAATAGATGAGCAATTACAATCCTTTGGTAGCGAATGCCAAAATTGTCCTTCAGTCAATTTAGGATCCAATTACGTCCAGCTTAGTGGGAAAAAATCCGGGGTAAGCCAGGTTTGCCTGTATGCCCTAAACTATACGCTTATTCTCTTATCATCATATTGGACGCTTTCGTTCTTCAACTGTACTTTTTAAAATCACATACATCAATACATAACCTCTTACTGTGAAGGAATGCATAACATTTTATACCCACAAAACTAAATTTTCCTTTATTAAACACCAATGAAATAGAAATTGTGTCTTTCCCGGTCAAGACACAATATCTATTTTCATTGGAGGTTCCATCGATGACTATATTAGTTGGTTATGACTGGCTAAGAAGGTAACTGGTGATAAGGGTGCATAAGTATATACAAACACAGGTATACTTTCATAGCTGGTTTATTATAAAAAAAATACTAAAATTTAGTAGTATCCTAGTTATTAAAAACATCTAAAAAAATCTATTATTGTATGAACATCACAAATACACGTTTTTATTAATGTAAGATTAATTTTTCACAGCCAGGATAAATGATGTTTTATTTAAACTAATGTTTTAATGTGTTTAATAAATATTGTATTCTGGCCAATACATGGTTAATTATTAATTTAGTTTTAGAGATCGCTAATCTCTCTTTGTTTGAACCACACAATGACCAGTCGTACGTTTAGTCTCGTTCCATCAAATTGCAATAGCCACAGCGGATTAAGAAGCTCTCCATCATAATGTTCATTGTTTTGTTTCAATTTTAAGCCAGCTTACTGCTATATTGATATACGATATGTATCGGATGCTATTTATAAAACACAGAGTTCATTCATTTTATTGAGGTTGGGGACAATTTTGACATTTTGATGTATTTTGGGGATTTGAAACAGATTGAATAGCTATTATTTTTTAGTAGAGATTCCTTAAAAGGTGGGCGGAAGCTCTCGCAAGCTTTTGGGCGAGTGAATTGTGGGTGGCAATATCATAAGCCTTCTGCTCCCTGTAATAGGTTTATACAAAGAATCTTTCATAAGCACTCTTTTTCATATATATACCTGCCCCAGACTCATATGGCCATCTACGAATCTTAAAAAAATATATATCCTAATGAATCATTCTAGATATTAGTGAAAACTGCAATAAATCCGTGCAGTAGTTTTTGAGTTTATCTCGAAACATTTTCTTTGAACCCACTTTTCTCCGACTTACATAGGCCTATATCACAAATAACATGACTTTCTATTGGGTAAATAACTTTCAAAATCGGTCCAGTAGATCCAGAGATTACTCCCTACTACCTCATAAACTCTACCTCTTCATAATATTAGTGCAGTTAATTATGGTAATTCTAAGAATCATCCAGCTACTTTTAACGTGTGTATTAACTACAACTATAGTTACAAACAGAAAAAGTTATTTAAAATGTAAATGTCGTAACCAAAATATTAAAGGTTTAAAAGAGACGCAATAGTTTATATTAAAAAGAACTTGCTCTTTCGCATACGCAATCTTGGTTGGCCATCTATAGACTTACACAAGAAAAAGTCAGATTGTGCCTATAAGTCAGCCTACTACTCTGTGAAGCCAATCTCGATTTTAGATACAATAATAGGTTGATTATATTGAATTGCCACTCCCTAACACAGAGCTCTAGTAACACCATCTAATGATGCAACCGATTATCCATATAGCCAATATCCGCAGCACTAATGTTGTAAAATTCAAAAAAATTTTTACAATGAAGTTCACAGGAGAGAGCGACTTTACATGAATTACAATCTAGCCTATACTATAATTATACATACATACATACATACATTACTTAGCCATTTGAAAAATAGTAAACCCATTGTTAAAAGAATCCCTCGAGGAGCTCGAATAACTGTTGCTACACATTTGTCAAAATTAATCCAGAAATGTATATAAGCAATAGTAATCAAGACTGGCAGAACCTATTTTTGTTTTCATACAGTACACACAGTACACACATAATAAAAACTGATGAACCGAATTTATCCCTGACACAAAAGATAAAGAATAACTGTGCTGTAAGTTCTTCACCTTCTCCCGCACCTCTAATTAAACATGATGCCCCTTTTAATCGCAAAAAACTTATCGAGAACAAAATTTGTGACGGAGATCTTAAAGGTGCCGCTCGCCTTTTGTTCTCCAATGACGTGCTATCGCCAGATACTTACTACTTAAATCTCTTTAGGCATCTTGTTCCTGTTGCATCAATAAGTTGGATTGCCACAGCGTTCAATCAACTTTAATTCAAGATAATTTTTAAATCTATCCCTACAGATTAATTTTCATAAATTAACTTTTCGTTAAGTATGCGAAGCAGAGGTCCCACATGATTAAAGCCGTGCTAACGATGGGAAGGCGCTAATGAAGTAGAAATCCAGCTTTACGAATAGCTAACAAAATGTTCTACCTGGCACGCCTCCAACCAATTAAACCTGACTGATGCTGCGGATGCGATTATCTATAAAAATTGGGCCCATTGTCGCACTGCGGGTTTTTTCAATTAAGCGTTTTGATTACTTTAGGGAATTGAGACATGTTAGCTTTAAGATACAATGATTAATAATTAAATTCAATCAAACGTTGATATAAGTATCCTTGTTCTTGTTGGCCTAGTGGCTTCAACGTGCGATTCATCCCTGTGGTCGTAGGTTCGATCTCCGGTTGTGCACCTGGCGTGTGCCAGGTACAGGAGCCTGATCACCTACTTACCTATTACATTGACAAATGATCTTGAAGCAGAAATCTCAGGCACAGACAAAAAAAAACAAAAGACCTAGATCGTAGCGGCGCTAGCGGGTGGCTACTGGGTGGTTTGTATATTTGTAAAACCAAACACAGGAACAAGTATGAATTATTCTAATTATTCACCTACCGATAAGTTAGGATCCGCAGGTCCCGTCATCGGGTCCAATTTATCTTGTTCAGACGGTGACTCAGCAGTTTTCATTCTTTCCGGACATTCTCAGCTTTTCTTGACGACACTTTATATTCCATTCGATGGCTTTGTGATAACGGTATCTAGGATCCATTAGTTTGCAGTGAATCTATTTTCTACATAATTTCAATTATACGCTTATGGAATATTGGATGCGTGCTATACTGCACGCTACGTAAATCTTGTAGGCGTTTTACTTGTATTAAATTGTATTATGCTTGCTACGATAGATAATAGTAGGAAGAGGTTTATAATTTAACGATGAGTACGTTAAATTATAAACTCATTAAATTCATGTAGTAATAAAAATTGGTGTATTCGGACTATCAAAAACTAAAATCGTATGAAGGAATACATTACGAAACTATCGTAAAGAGTAGTAATATAGTAAATTTCACTTTAGCACATGTTACAACGTTGATTATTTTTCCGACCCAAATGTCGACCAATAGAATTGCACCATTCGACGTCACGTGGTACAACCTACATGGTATTATACTGATAATTTTTTGAAATTTTTCTCTGGTAGTTGCTTCAAGAAAAGTATTAAGTAGTTGTTTTATTCATTATGAAATTCTTATTTGTTAACTGTACATTTCGTCTCATGGTGCAATTCTATTGGCCGACATTTGGGTCGGAAAAATAATCCCCCGAATACCACACGAGCTTCAAAATTATCGGGTATTTCCCGATAGGTTCGTTGCAAACAAATGAAGGAGTCAAGTTTTTCAGGTTAAAAAATCACTCGCGCTAAGCGCTCGTGGTATTATAAGCTCTTGTGGTATTATAAGTGATAACTTGAATTTAATTTATTACGAAATACTTTTCAATTTATTTTTAAATCAGTATTTAGGACCTCATAAGTCGTGTACAATGGCAATTAAGCATATGATAGAGAAATACTATCACTCGTATTTGGCGTGTTGCCACAGTAATAAAATGAAACTAGTCATAGATGTGGGATTATGGCTTCCGTATGACATTTAATTAATATTTTAATTAATGTTTCATAATAACTTAACATTACTTTGATGAGTGTAAAAAGGACTGTCATGGACACATGTAAAGGTGATACTATATCGAGCGAAACGATACGAAAACATTAAAGTGGAAATGGTCTTGTCACCCTACCCGCGTTTGTGATACCAGAAGGGTCAAAAGGGGCCTGAAATGTCTGTGGGCAGAAGAGGACACCCACCAGAAACCTGGAAAGATGAAATAAAAGGGATAGTGTGGAAAGTTTCGTAAATAGCAGCGAAAATGAGAGACAAGTGGAAGAATATGGAGGAGGCCTTCACTGCTTTGGAAGTCGTGTACCAGTGTTAAATATAATAATAATATAAACTTAATGTTTTATATCTTTAATTTTAGTACTCGAAAGAAAGCTGTTTTTATTTTTTATTTATTTTATAACTTAAATTACATGTTGAACTTATTACTGTTTATTTCCATAGGGCAAGTCGGTCTACATCAATCGTATGCAATCAAATAATAATAACAGTGGTTTTCTTTTATCATTTAAAACAAACAAAAGATACGGCAAAAGCTAATTATAAGGTACTGAGTTTTGAAGTTCTTTTTTTTAGTTCCTTATCTGTTAATAAGTGGAATAGATATTCTATATTTAATATTAGATTATGGATTTAGGTAAATTTCAAGTCCCCGCCATTTGCAATAAAACTGAAATGCACTATATACGGTGAAGAGGGTCGTACGCTGAAGCCACTAGGCCAACACTGCACTATGGTTATGCAATACGTTTCCCTAATCCAAACAGCTTATACTAATATAGATTCTAGATCTTTATAAAACAGTTTCAGAATTAACTATACTTTCGATTATTGAGGTTGGCCTATCATTAAAGCATTCATATTTATATGTCCACCGTTCATTACGCAACGCTATGGTATTCCGGTAATCAGTACAGCACATACAATGACGGGATTAGAACTAATCTTTTCTACTGTTTGCAACGCGACATTTTGCGGAACTATAGATGATAATCCATTGCACGGTAATATTTTTATTATATAAATCTATAATTATAAATATTAAATAATTGGAAGAAGTTGGATAAGTATTATTTATTATTTCCTATTTAACTATAACAAGGGAAATTTGTGTGATCCAGATGTTAAACCTGAACGCCACCAGTTGGAAAATTTTGTAAATGGCACGCATCTGAGGATTGGAACGCTCAATGTAGGTATATTTCTAGTTTAAATAAGAAAGAACACATATTATTCGTTATTGTTATTTAAAACTGTATCTTACTCGAGCATTAGACGCCTGTTTAATTAATTCGTTACGAAATGGATACACGAATTTGTAAACTTATTTACATAAAGTTTCAAGTGCCTTCGCAGATAGTGATATAATATTCGTTTTTTATAGTAATTGATGAATATTAAACTGGGTGTATTGGACCCACTGAAGATAGAAAATTCTAGTCAAAGGATACATAAAAAAATAAAACTATTTAGCTTGAACTTGAACTGGATCAATCCAAAAAAAAAAACCTTGGCGATTCTGTAACTCACTTTTCGAACTCTCACTGCGGTTTTCGCAGCGGCGGTCGCGCTCAAATCAGTCGTGAAGCAGTCATTTTACGATTTGGCATTCTGATAAGGAGGAAGCTTGTAGTTTATTGTTTGTTATTGTGTTTTACAGAATCGCAAGGCTGCTGTAGGCATAAACTGACTTGACTGCATATTGACTTCTTACCAATTTTTAATTGAATCTAAAATTATTTTCTTCAATAATCAATTCAAATATCAAGAAAATAATATGTTAAGAAGTTATAGCTCCACGCTTACTGTATACTCTGTAACTCTCAATAGCGACAATTTCTACTCCGACTTCAATGTTGAGATATTTTGTACCGTGCGATCCCAAAGTTAAGTATTATTTCAATATCTGTAGCAACATTAGCGCTACGGATATTGAAATAATAATAACAATTAGTGATTTCGACAAGCTAGGACATCACGCACTGTCATGCCAAAAAAGTGCTAGCCGCTTCTCGAGACATGCCGCACTCAACGATATCATACGCCGTTCCCTTGCCCCCGTCAACGTGCCAAGTCTATTTGAGCCGACTGGAATTGCAAGAGACGATGGCAAGAGACCAGTTGGTATGAGTTTGATTCCATGGAAGATGGGCCGGGTGCTGGTATGGGATGCAACCTGTTCAGACACACTGGCCCCTTCCCATCTACATGGATCCAACAACAGAGCTGGTGCGGCTTGTGATGCGGCTGAAAAAGCTAAAGCCTGCAAATACAGGAGTCTAGGTTCCGAATATGATTTTGTCCCATTCGGTATCGAGACCCTTGGTCCGTAGGGTCCTAGCGCTATAAGGCTTTTTAAGGAAATATCAAAAAGGTTAGTCGACATCACAGGAGATCGAAGAGCTGGCAGCTACCTCGGACAAAGAATAAGTCTAGCGATTCAATGGGGGAACGCTGCCAGTATCTTGGGAACCTTGCCTAAAGGGACTCCTTTTATTAATATATTTTAGTTATAATATAAGGTTAAGGTTAGTTATTGTTTTTATTGTTCTTCTGTTTTTTGATTTTGTGTGTTGGGAATAAAGATTACATTTAAAGAACTGTATCGAAATAGAATACAAAAACGTCGGCATCGCTATGGGAAGCTACAGAGAACTGACGCTGATATTAAGTGATACAACTGCTCATGGACACTCACTCTACCAGAACGCACTGTAACTAGTAAATGAGTTTTAAAAGTCACCTTAGAAAAAAAATTTGTATAGATAGTCTATACAATTTTTTATTAGAAACAAATTACTATATTTCATGGTACCTATTTTTTCTAGCATTACCCTGATAGTTGGGTGGAAAGGTCTGAAAATGGCACATATGTAGGCAAGGGAGCAGCATTCGACTTGGTACATATATTACAGAAGAAATTCAATTTCACTTACGAAGTTGTCGTTCCGGAAAGGAACATCTTGTATAGCGATGACAGACCACGGGAATCCCTCATTGGACTTCTTCAATCCAAAGTTAGTCTTATAATAGAAAATTTTTCGAATTTTATAACAGAGTGCAACACTGGTAGCTCATCTGATGTTGAGTGATGCCGCCGCCCATGGACACACATTGCCAGAAGGCTCGCAAGTACATTGTCGGCTTTTTAAGAATTGGTACGCTTTTTTTTCAATGACTCTAAGTCAAATTTGCTTGGAAATACGTCAGTGTGCAGCTGGTTGCACATATTGTTGGTGCGCGGCACAAAGTGCCTTAAGTAACGCTCATAACACGTTGTGGTAAGTCGGACGTCGAGGTGATATGGGTGGTATTTTGTTTTCTGCCTTGACGTCCAATGATCAAACTTAGGTATTAATACAAAAAACTTATCTGAACACTCTCCGTGGTAAATGCAGTATTAGATGCAACGTCAAGGGATCAACCGCTCGGAAAGGGGTTGTGTGTCGATGACACGAACCGCTCTTCGTTAAATATGGTAAAGTGGAAGGAGCTGGTACTGGGGAGCTCCCACCCAAAGGTACAAGAATAGAGCACGAGAGAACAGAACTCCATGTGGGGCCGAATACGCACTTTATAGCGCTGTAAGCGGTGGATCGGAGTGAAGTACCGTCTCCGAGTTCAGTTTTTAGGGATTGTTATATATTGAGTGAATGGGTTATGTTATACAGAGTAGGCCTGCTGGTAAAGAAGCCAACAGCAGGGTTTACATTTTTAAACAAAAACGATGTCCACAGCGCATTGATCTGGCAGCGGCATTAATTCCAATTATGAAGAACACAGATCAATTTGTAACATTCTCAACGGTAATTGATGAGTCTAACTGGATGATGATGCTAAAACGCCCAAAGGAGTCGGCGGCTGGTTCTGGACTTCTTTCACCTTTTGACGAAAATGTTTGGTAAGGGAAGAAAATCTTTATATAATTTATAATCCTCTCATTTCAAGCTTTTAAATTACACAACAGATTAAATGCAGAATCTTTAGATTTAGAAGATTTTTAGGTAATCTCCATGTAGTTCTTCGCTTCACGCCGTAAGCAAAATCTTTTGAGTACCTACTATAAATACCTACATCAGGCAATTAAAGTGTTATAATATTGCAATTATATAATATAAAAGTTTTACTTTGTACACGTGATTCTTTATACCTAATAATACAAAACAAAAGGTATTTCTTCTACCTTATTTAAAGTCCTGGTTTTGGTTACGAAAGATAAGGCAATCATAAAACCGTTATAATAACTGTTCTAGAATAAAAATAAAATCCACAGACGCAGAGTTTTCATCGTTTTATTTTTTCTATAGTAATGTACATAGTTTTATTTAGGATATTAACCCTGGCAGCAGTTATAATATATGGACCATGCCTGACACTGCTAACGAAGCTTCGTAGTAAGTTAATGCCAGAAGAAGAGGATTATATACGCCTATTTCCGAGCTTTTGGTTTGTGTATGGAGCTTTTATTAAGCAGGGTACCTCGTTGTCTCCTTCTGCAAGTAAGTGTCTTGCTATTCTTTGAGAACAATAATAAATAGAAACCTTTTTGGTCATACATGTTGTTTATCATCATATTCGTGGCTATGGCATGGTAAAAAAGAAGGTTCTAACTTTTCTTCGTTTTCGGTTTTATTATAATGTCACACCTTTTTACGGTAGAAGAACTGCGTTGCGAGACTTGTTTTTTTTACAAGTTATGTTTTTGATGGCATATAATATTTTTACATCAAGTAGTAGCCTTTAACAGTAAAACACCTAAGTAGAAATCATAGAAAAACACAGCCTTACGATTCTGTAACTCACTTTTCGAACTCACACAGCGGTTTTCGTATCGGCGGTCGCTCTCAAATCAGTCGTGAAGCAGTCATTTTATGATTTGGCATTCTGAAAAGGTGGGAGCTTGTACTTTATTGTTTATAAAGTTACAGAATCGCAGGGCAGGTTATACGTAATGTTTACATCGTAATCCTTAGAGCGATATTATCTATACAATAATTTCATAGTATTGGCGAGATTACAAAATCGTGTTTTTCGATCTTGTATTACGAAATATTATTCCTATTATTAGAATATGATAGATCGTAAATATTGCTTGCCCCGGGGAAAAGCAATATTTACTCTGTCCATTTTTCTACTATCCATTTTTGTCAGGAAAAATAAAATAAGGCAATGCTATTATTACTATGATACTAAGTACACTACACATATCAAAATGCTTTTTTGTTTCCTATTTGATTTTAACATAGTGGTTATGTGTTAGTGTAAATAGTTTGAGAATAACTAAATGTACATTACAGTAATTTATCTAATTAGACTGAATAGCAAAAGCGTTTTACGATTGTTTCACTGTTTAAACATAATTACGGACGACACAGTAACCGCACATTACCACGGCCCATTTTGACGAATGTCTAGAACGTAATAATTTATTTCCACTCTTTTCGTGGAAACATTAAATTCGTAAAAAGCAGCCGAACTCATAACCTAGGTATTGAGAGTAGAATGTTGAAGCATACATATTTTACATAATAAAACATTTATTACAGACACAACCCGCGTTTTATTTGCGACATGGTGGCTGTTTATAATTTTATTATCAGCATTCTATACAGCGAATTTGACCGCTTTTTTGACCTTATCGAAATTCACTTTGGACATCGAAACAGTTCAGGATTTATATAAGAAAAACTATCGATGGATTGCTCCAGAAGGTAGCCCCGTAGAATATGCTGTTAAAAACGTAAGAATAATAGTATCATTGTTACTGTTCTTATTACAAATTAGTTGTATTATTCTGTTTTTTAAATACTTCCGTGGACTTTATAGTAGGAGTGCGGTGCTGTTGCCTTCGGGCCTCAGCCAAATGGGCAGCAATGACCGGAAAATACCACTGTTTCGTGAGGGGAACGGCCCCTACCTTTCTATCTTTCCCCTCCCTTTCATATTCCTTCCCGCTTTCCCATCCCCCCACATTTAGAAAAAAAAATTAAAGGTGTAAAACAAAAAGAAACTGCCCCAGGTTCCGTAGCATTTGCCATCGAAGTGGGAGCCCCTCCCGCGCGTCCACCACCTACACTTACATGTTGGTGGATGCCGGCCACTAAGTTACTGGTAACTAGTCTTTTATCATCATCGACATCGGGGCATACAGACCAGGGGTCACCAATGTGACCAATCACAACCCTTTTTCTGTGGACTTCTGCAACATTAGGGGCTTAACCCTAATCTCCATTCTGTTCATCGATCGGCCGGCCTGATCTTTCTAATCAAGACCCAAATTTCCACTCCGGGCGACACTTCCTTCCTCTCCTATCCTGGGAATAAATTACAACGTTCAGTGGAGTGTGTGTATCCTCCCGGATATACACTCTCGTCACCTCGCGATGCTTGAAGGCAAGAATCTATAAAATTTTATTGCGAGTAGACTGCGACGACCATCCACTATACTGCGCTTGTACGTATAGGTCCCAACTCCCATCAATTTTATGAATTGAATGAAATCATCTCTTAATAACTCATTAAAAATATATAAGAAATAATATGTACCACCACCTAAGTACCCGGGGCTAAACCAGATAATAAAAGTTCAGAAATAATTATAATAAATGTTTGTAGAGTTGTCAGCTTAAATAGATTTGCTAAGAACAGTGCCGGTACGATTTAAAGATTGTAAAGGGGTGGGAGAGAGAAGTAGAAGTAGGAGCCAGAGAATAGAAAAACTAAGAGTTGTAAAAAATAGATGAAAACTTAAATATGGTTTTGATTGTAGAAATAATAAAACTTGTAAACATAGTAACTTATAAGATATTAATAAAGGTTGAACCCAAGGTTTCGATATCGCTGCGGATCGGCCGGTATCACTGTCTCTATTGGAAACTGTGGAGCCCCAGCGAAGAGATATAAAGAAAAACTTTACAATTATTCCTAATATTTCTATTCTTTCAGCCGGATGAAGAAGTTCATTTCCTACTAAAAACAGTTGCCACCGGACGAGGTAGATTTCTGCCTGTGAATGATATTCACTCGTTGCTTTCTTATGTATCCGATGGAGCGGTGTTAGTCAAACCAAGCGTTTCTCTACAATATCTTATGTACAACGAATATTTACAAAAAACCAGGCTGGGCGTACCCGAAGCTGAAAGATGCACATACGTAGTTGCACCTGGTGTGTTCATGACCAAAAGGAGAGCGTTTGCATACCAACATAAGTCGAAATTGAAATCGCTGTTTAATCCGGTGTAAGTATAATTAATTTCCATTGTATTTGGAAGAAATATGTGCTATGCCTGCCTCATAGAATTCATAGTCAAAGGATGCAAGAAAAAACTGTTTTACTTCCAATTGTAACTCACACATTGAAATCTATTATCCGTTAGTTATTATGATTAAGGAATCGATGTTACTTTTTCTCTGCGTGTTTGTTGCTTGTCACATTAAATCTTGTATTTAATTGATCTTTATGTACCAACGATGTATGAGTTTGCCGGCTTGTGTAAATAAATGATTTGTTTTAATTATTGACTAGCGCTCTGATGGGCTTGACAAGGTTGGAGATTTTTATACACGCACACTATGGTTTTATACTACATATTCTTTGATATATGTGCATCAGGGATAATGTAGAATTCAAATGGGGTAGTTAGTAGTTTTGAAGCCTGTTAAATTCAAGCAAACAATCAAAATTTCACCTTTAAAACATTACTGTACATTCCCACCCCCCTCTATTTTGCCAATTACTGTCTGATGTCTAAAAATATTACTCTCATCGGACAGAGACAATTAAGAGACAGAATGACACCCTTTCTCGAACTTATACATATATATTACATCAAGCATACTTAAGGTCTAATGGCGGCCATTCACGGGCGATCCATATGGCTTTCGCGCCACGAGCTCGATACTCGACGTCGCGCCGAGCCAAATTCATGCCATTCACGAACGCGCCAGCGAGCCGTTCCATTTGATCATTTTGAGTGTAGGCGTCGATAGCACCGGACGTGTTCATAATGAACTTCAATTCAGAAGATGAGTTTTATTTATCTACCATAGCGATTTGTATAGTTTTAAAAAAAATAAAGTGGTGTAAGGATTGGTTGCAGAAAAGATCGCAACTCATTCACATAAATTTAATGAATGAGTTGACTTTTCTTTCTAAACTTATAAATAAATTGAATAACAAAGTCACGGTTTGAACTCATTGCGAAAAGGATTTATATTAACAATGCGTCACGTGCTTCCCGTCCTACGGCTAAACGCAAACTAAAATCAAAATGGCGTGTTTGGCTCGCGAGTAACACCATTCACGAGCGAGTAAACCGTATAGCACGACGGCTCACGGCTCAGACCGACCGGACCGTTGGTTTTCCGCATTCACAAGCCGCCTGCATATGCGCGCCGCGCCAATTTTCTTGGCACGATGGACTTTCGCGCAGTTGGAATTCCATCGCGCCGAGCCAATCCATTTGGACCGACAGTGTTTTCACATTCATGGACGAATTTTGGATCGACAGCGTGCCAAATGGATCGATGGATCGCCCCTGAATGGCCGCCATTACACGACTTTTGTTTCATTAGATGTAAATCTAAGATTACTTTTGCCTAAAAAAATTTAAATATGCACTATGTACCTACTAGGAACGATTGTAATCTAGCCACCCACGGGTTCCCTAGTGTGGGGACTAGCGTTAGATCAATTTTGACACATCCATATTTCTAGTCAGACGAAGTTCACCAACATATGCAATAAATTTTTCAGTATAAAGCGCGTAATACGTTCGGGAATTCTTTCGCACCTCTATCTGCGTTACTTACCCGACACTAAGATCTGCCCTTTGGACTTACAATCAAAGGCCAGGCAGTTGAGAAACACGGATCTCCTGATGACATATTACATTATGATTACGGGATTCGCTGCTGCTTTTAGTGTCTTCCTTGCAGAAGTAAGTTTACTGTTTTATGAACCTAATTGAGCAAATCTTCATATGTGTCCTGAATTCACTATTAACACTGCGCAATTCAATATGGTACATTATGTTTTTATCTTACATTTATAATTATTGTTTGCATTATTTTGTTCGCTTTACTAGTTATTTATGTCGGAAATAGGGATGTAATTCAATATTCATAATCATAAAGTCCCTTTACGGATACAAGCCTTGTTCTGTCTTGGCGACCCTCTTCCACCTCTCATCACATTTAACACAAATATTACAAGTGTGACATTTATTTATTCACGTGACTGAAATAGAGATATTTAAATGTCATTGTCTGAGTCAAATGTGTTATCGAACTCTAATCCTGAATGCAGGGGAACTGAAGTAGACCGCCCCCTTCCCCTTGATCGGTGTCGGGTAGAAAGTAAACCTTCTGTGCCTTGTAGGTTTGATTTTATCAAAATATGCTGGAAGTAAAAACAATAAATATGTATTGATCCTTAACTACAATGGTTGACTGTGTAATTAAACACACACAATAAAAAAAGTACAAACTCACCTCTAACTTTTGTCTAATTTCGTTTTTGTTTAATCATGGCGAGTATTAGGGAGCCAAAAATTGAATTACGGCATATTAGTTTGCCCGACTGCTGGTACTAGGATTTTTTTTTAATATTGTATATTTTACTTATTCAAATAAAACGTATTCGACGTCTATTCATTTTTGTTACACTGTATCACGCTAACTTCAGGCATACGTTTGTTTCACTAGTCACTAGAGCGGGTGAAATCATGAATTAAGCCTAGTGGGCGCTCTTAATAATCAGGAAATCGAAGGGGCCTCCAGCTCAAACCCAATAAACAATTTATAGGGGATTACTGTTATGTATAACTCTATAGCCATGGTGAAATAATAACGCGTATTTCTAGATATCCCTAAAACGCTACATTCATCCCAAAAATGATACCGTACATGCAAGGTTCCGTCAAAAGAGACCAAAAAAGATTGAACCAGCTATATTTGATGACAGCCGTCCGCCGCCATACGAATGTTTGTTTGGAAAAACCATAGGGCAAGCGAAAAAGAAGTTCATCAATGGCAGGGAGTATTGGGTTATAAAGAAAGAGAACGGAGAGACTAGACTCATTCCTATGAGGACGCCATCAGCTCTCTTATACCTATAGATAAATTGACGATTTATCTTTGTTGCTTGTTTGTAATTTATAATGATAATAACACTTTATTACATCACAATAATACGAAACAATCTAATCTAATATATCGAGTGACCCTTAAATCTTTTTATATTCCTTATACAATTATTGATTTTCTCCTATTGACGTTTTTAATAAAACAAAGACCTTCTACCTGGCCTGATGTACTAAAACAATTAAGTAAATGGTCACACATACTCTCTGAGTTCTCACATGCAGACACACTATACGTACGCACAGACACACCAGTATTTAGATCACATTTTGCTAGGGTAGGCCGTTCGTGGCATTTTTTTCTGAACATTTAGGATTTTTATGTAAGTTGTTGGCTACCTAAATAAACAAAAAAAGGACACTCTGCACCTGCTACCGCATTTACCATGGAGAGTGTTCAAAGGAGTTGTCCGGATTAATACCTGCAGCTAAATTTCATAATCGGACGTCCATCGTTCCACAACTGAGCGTTTTTTAAGGCAGTTTTTGCCTGGAACCAGCAGCCCACTGAAGTATTTCCCAAGAAAAGAACGTACTAACTCTTAACAGACCGGCAACGCACTCGAGAGCCCTCTGGCATCGAGAGTGTCCATGGGCGGCGCGGCGGGGCGGTATCACTTAACATCAGATGAGCCTCCTGTCCGTTTGCCCCTTGTTCTATATAAAAAAAAGATTTTTAAGCATTTCTTTGGATAGATATTTGCGGCGTAAGATATGTACCTCATATTTTCACTAAAGTTATTCCTTCCTTAACTTACGGTAAATGAGTTAAAAAGTTTCTGGATAATTCAGGTCTTTGTTGTAAAATATTAGTCTGGGGATACCTAAGTCTATATGTACTCCTAAGGTAAAAATATCCTCATAGATTTTAATGCTTTTATACACCATGCAAAAATTTGTGATTATTCTAAGATATAATACTTGAAGCTAAGAATTAAATAAAGTACTGTTTAATTCATATATTTTTATTAACTGTGAAAATTTTCACAATTTCACTAACATTGGAACCATAACAACAGTATTTTGTCAATGTCTCAATCATACATTAGAATTTCAGTATTTTTTCAAATTGTATACAGCTTTTTATCAAACTTTTTTTTATTAAAAATCCGTATACACAATAAAATATCATCCAACTTGTTATTTTAAAGTGCATGAAAAAAATTGTTTGCAAAATATTGAAGCCCAAATATGACCCAGCCCAATCCGAGTCTACACAAAACTTGAAAAGCTCATTCTGGTACCTATAACATATTACACTATCATAACATTTGACTACTATCATAAGGCGTTCAAGACCACAAAAAATTAAACATATCTAAAAAACTGTTTGTTTACGAACCTTTGTTAATGAATTGGTAATAATTATCCTATAATAAAGACGATCACATGTTTTAAGTATATAAACAATTTGTGTTGATATCCCAATTTGTGACCATACAAAACTGCTTTATGTTTATTTTACATTTTTAATATTCAAATAATGAATGATGGTGACATTTTAAACGTAATAAATATGTGTAACATTACTATTCTCTATTAGAGAATCTTTGTTAGCCTTTTGAGAATACTACTTCGATATTATAAAAAGGACAGTAGGGTCGAAAAATTATTAATACTTTTCAACCGAGTGAACCGAATTCAATCATTTTGTAAAATAACACTACATGACGACATATTGTATATTGTCACAAATTATTCTAGATTCCTTACCCTACAAATGATCACTATATTTGTTTGATGTAAACAATGTTTGGAATAATCTAAATAAAAATAAAAAATACTATTCCTGTTTCATTTTAACAACATGTCTAGAAAATAAATATTTTTTTATAAAAAATAAAATAAAATATGTTTATTATGGAACATAAGATACATGTATCACTTATTCCACGTCATTAAATTTAAAGGCATCCCTATTCATCGGCAAAGAAGACAGAGGGTGTAGGCCGAGAGAAAAAGCCGGCGTAAAAAACTCTCGGTACTCTTTTAAAACAGCAAATCATCAAACAACACTTATTTAAAACAAATATCGCAAATTGATTAGAAGTAGCCTGTCTAGCACTAGTCCCAGGCCCTTTTATCAACTAGATAATCGTTGACTTTATAGTAAGCCTTTTTACACAGCTTTTCTTTAATACATTTCTTAAATTTATTGAAAGGCAGTGATAAAAGAGCCTCTGGGATTTTATTAAAGAAGAGTATCCCTTTCCCCAAAAAAAGAATTACTAACTTTAGATAGTCTAGTACGGGGAAATTGCAGCCTGCGTTTGTTCCGTGTATTAACATTGTGCGTATGTTCTATTCTAGTAAACTTATCACTATTTTTGTATACATACATAATATTTTCATAAATATATTGCGAGGGAAAGGTAAGTATATTAATTTCCTTGAATTTATCTCTAAGAGATTCCCTACATTTTAAATTATAGATTGCACGAATAGCCCTCTTCTGCAGGATGAAAATAGTTTCGACATCAGCAGCATGACCCCATAATAATAAGCCATAAGTCATTAAGCTATGAAAGTAACTAAAATAAACAAGTCTAGCTGTATCGACATCAGTTAGTGAGCGAATTTTTTTTAACCGCGTAGGCTGCAGAACTAAGTCTCTTCGCCAATCCGTTAATATGAGGGGACCACTGAAGTTTTGAATCCATGGTGATTCCGAGAAATACAGTTGTATCATCCAGATTCAATTCCTCACCGTTTATAATTGGTCTAGTATCCATAACCCTTGCATTTTTTGCACAAAATTTAATGCATTTTGTCTTTTTTGCATTAAGTAGAAGGTTATTCTAACAAAACTATCTGATGTTTTCTCTCTACCATGAAAGGTAGATCATTTATATAAACAATATAAATATATCACCTTTTTTAAACTAGTCTATGAATTTACCGCGTAGAAATAATATTTATTTAAGGTTTATTTAAATTTCAATCATTTTAATTTAAAATTTACAATTAACAAAACATTGCGCCCATTCGGTTCTGAAGGGACAAACTTTATATTAGTCGATTGACAGATCTATCACAAACAACAATCAAATGGCTAATAGAACAGTAAGGAAACGAAATCAGTCTAGTTGCACTTTTAACTAAAACCTTATATCTTTTTTTTATCTATTATTGTGTTTACATTGTGATGAAATAATATAAATAATAATATATATGTAGAGTTAAAAACTGGCAAGATTCTGAAGAAAGAAATTATCGAGTACCAAGCGATCGATTACGAAAAATTGGGAAAATTAACAACAACTCTTGGACTTGACGAAGATAATGATGACTACAAGATACTGGAAAATTCTATTATAGATCACGTAAACAACTGTAAAATAATCAAAAAGAAAATACTTAATGAACCTCAAAAGGATTGGATTAATAATGAGTTAATCAGCGAAATAAACCAAAGAAATAAACTATGGATAAAATTAAAAAACATGCGTGACTGTGAAACTACAAAGCAAGAATTCGAAGACTATAAAAACTATGTTTCTAAACGCATTAGGGATACCAAAGATGCCTATTACTTTCAAAAATTCATAAAATTAAAAAATAATCCGAAAAAAATGTGGAACCTTGTAAATGACCTAGCAAAAAATAAAACAAATACTAGCTGTGGGCCTTCGAAAATTATAATAAATTCTATCGAAATTACTAATAAAAACAATATTTGTGAGGAATTTAACCGATACTTCACTGGAATAGGTAAAATTCTGGCTGACGAAATACCAAAAACCTATCATGATAATTTTTCAAAAGCTTTACCTTCAACTAAACAGTCTACAAACTTGATGATACTAGAACCATGTAGTAGTGACGAAATTTTAAAAGTAATAAATAATTTGGATACACATTGTAGTGCAGGCCTGGACGGTATTAGCACAAAATCTATAAAATGTATAAAAGATCATATTGCTAAAAACCTATCTAAATGTTTTAACAAATTATTAGAAATTGGAGAATTCCCAGACTCTCTAAAAATAGCTAAAGTTACTCCCATTTTTAAATCTGGATCTAAAACTAATACTGGAAACTATAGACCAATCTCGGTGCTACCCATTTTTAATAAGTAAAATACTTGAAAAGATACTATATAACCATCTTACAAGTATCTAACGTCTATAAATTTTTTATTTGAACGACAGTATGGTTTTAGACCAAAAAGTAATACTTTAACTGCAACTATTGACTTAATTACTAAAATTAGGACCAACATAGATAATAAAAACATTACGTTAGGTGTATTTATTGATTTAAAAAAAGCATTTGATACTGTAAGCCATAAACTATTACTACAAAAGCTTGAATGCATTGGAATCAAAGGTACAGCTCTCAAAATTTTTCAATCATATTTAAAAAATCGATTTCAGGTAGTTAAAATAGATAATACTCAGAGGTAAACCGTTGCCTATCGAATACGGCGTTCCACAGGGTTCTATTTTGGGTCCATTACTCTTTCTTATTTATATAAATAACTTGCATGAAATTGGATTAAATGGTCACCTTACTTTATATGCAGATGATACGTGTTTATTTTACTTTGGCAGTTCAATCAAAGATATCTTCAGCAGAGCCCAAGAAGACCTTAATCTACTCTTCACTTGGTTTCAATATAATTTACTCACTGTCAACGCGTCAAAATCATGCTACATTATATTTAAATCTAAAAATAAAAAATTTTTTACCTCATGATCCATTAAAAATAAATAACACGGTCATAGAAGAAAAAAATACAGAAAAATATCTCGGTCTTAGAATGGATAGCGGTTTGACGTGGAATACACAAATTGAGCACATCAGATCTAAGCTCTGTTCACTTATGGGATCACTTCGACACATTGCTCGGTGTATCCCACGTCAGGTACGTTACACCATCTACAACTCGTTGGTCAAGCAACATCTACTTTATTTAATTGAAGTATGGGGCAGCGCCGCAAAACTAAATTAATAAATATTCAAGTATTACAAAATAAAATTATAAAAATACTGTTCCAGTATAATTATCTTGCACCTACCATAAATATATATCGAGACACAAACATAATGAATCTAAAACAACTTTATATTTATCACACATGTATTCTTGTAAAAAAATTTATAACAAGTTCTCTCCACACTAGTTTGCTTTCTCTAAACCGCCACGTGTACAGAAGTATGCGTCGAACGAGTTATCTTGCATTACCTAAAGTACGTACGAACTACGGCAAAAAAATGTTTACCTACGAAGGCGCACAGCTGTATAATAAACTACCCACAGATATAAAAAATATTACTTCTATCAATTCATTCAAATCGAAGCTAAGTGAATATGTTAAACAAAATTACTTTTAAAATTCATATTTCTTTGTTTACTTTTATTTTTAAATTTATTGCATGTCTATTTTTAGTAATTATTTTAAGAACGAGTACGAAATGTTATTTTAGTCTAGAGTATTATTCTCATTAAGTGACATTTTTTGTCTTTTTTGAGAAATAAAGTCTTTAAACCTAAACCTAAATAAGATAGATACTAGTTAAAATGAAACAATGAGCTTTATTTAGTTTTGTGAAAAAAAACAGTAATTATATAAAAAAGATTTTACAGGATTGATACATATTTCGGTTTTATAAGAGTGTATGCACATAGTATGACTTTATATATTAAAAATAAATGATTATCAATAAAATAATTACCAAACCTAAATAATTTTTTTTCGCTACGAAACAAAGTAGAATAATGTGACGATTAATATAATTTATCTCTATTTAAAACTTTTAATAGACATAAACGAGAGCTAATTCTGACTATTGTAGAGCACTTGAAAAGTTATGTTAATCTATAAGTTAATATTATTTATTTATTTCGGAATATATATAATAACAAACAGTTACACTGAAAATATAGCCAGAGATGGAATACATAATAATACATTTAACTACAAAAAGGTTCAAAAATTTACAATAGGAAATAAGCAAATAAAAATTATTCAATACATTTAAATAAGTGGTACCTAATGTTACCTAAAGTGGTAATTTGGCTGTGTGATGGTGTTAAAGTGAGGGTAATTACGTGAAGGTGTGTATGTGGGGTATGTTCATGATGGACGTGATTTTGCGCTTTGGATATTCTTAATACTTATTTTAAACATATTCCGCGAATAAAGAGCAATCATG
Organism: Pieris macdunnoughi; assembly: GCA_905332375.1. NCBI lineage: Eukaryota > Metazoa > Arthropoda > Insecta > Lepidoptera > Pieridae > Pieris > Pieris macdunnoughi. The sequence continues at coordinate 107,973 of CAJOBZ010000036.1, read as the reverse complement.
TGTATTTTGTAACTTAGTAACTGATAAATGAAAAAATCTAACTACGGTATAGAATTAAAATTCTTCCATCTTTAGAATGCTACATGATTCCGTAGTAACAGAAGCTATTTACTAAGACCAGCCGTGTGAAGATGGGGTAGGCCGCCAGCCGCTATATAATACAATCGCGCTTATATAAAATTAGAAGTTTTAGTACTCGTGTGAAACATAATGTTATACGGCTTTGCGTAAAATTATGGTCTATAAATACTATAGTTGGGTCAATATAAACGGGTTAGTATGTACCAATACTGCTTATGTATTCAATGTTCATTATCTCACCGTAAAAGCCAACAGAGTATTTAACTTGTTTCAATTTTATATACCAATAATGTCAGTGATATGAAAAGGTTTATTATTAATTACTTATGATGTCATGTGTAACATGGTGTAATGGTTGCAGCTCCTTACAAACGTTGTGTAAAAAAAAATGGCGATTAAAACAGTGGCGAAGAGTTTATTGTCAGTTCTTCTCTCTTCTTTCTCTCCTGTTCTACGCCCTTTATTTGAGAACTGGGACTAAATGTAAAGTAAGAAGCATTTCATATACATTTCCTTTTTTTTGACGATCATAAGTCTACAATGTGTTACCTATATGATTAAATGATTTTTGAGTATGGAATTTTTTAGATTTTGAATTTCTATTGTTTTAATTATATACATTTTAGTAATTGTGAGAAAAGCGTACGCCGGCAAGCACTTGCTGTCAATGTGTAAATAGTGCATGAAAGCACGAAAACACGAAACAGTGAAGTGCATTGCGAAAAGGTGAGGTCAAAGGTGACTCAACCACTTAACGAATTTGTATGTTAAAACAGCGAACACTCTTATATAATCAGTTATTATTTATTGCGCAAACTTTGTTGCGCAGGTGCTAATTACAACTTTGCTTTCCACCAGCGTTATATGACCTCCCAGACTTTAGAAGTCTTGACTGATATCCGAATGTTGTAAGCAATAAGCAAAAATAAACTAGCTGTATTCATAATTTTGTCTCAATCTGTAAAAGTTATTATGCGTCGCTGTGTTTTCTGCGTCTCTTAATAATATTTTGTCTTTATAGGTTATAGCTGATGCTAATGAGCCCTTTGTATTGTGACAACTACATAAAATAAAATAAAAAATATGTTTATTATGGAACATAAGATACATGTATTACTTATTCCACGTCATTAAATTTGAATTTGTAGGCATCCCTACTCATCGGCAAAGAAGACAGAGGGTGTAGGCCGAGAGATAAAGCCGGCGTAAAAAACTTTCGGTCAAAAAAACATGGTCTAAGGTATGCCGAAAACCATATGCGGTTTCTTTATGATGTCTCTTCCTTCAATATAGGAGCAAGTGATTTATTTATTTATTTTATTTATTTATACTTCATTGCCATAATATACATAAGTATACATATAGAAAAAAAAAAAAAAGTAAGTAGGTTACATAAGTTATTAGGCAACGGGCGGCGTTATCGCTAACAAGCGATTTCTTCCTGGCAACCCTAAAATGGAACAATAGAAAAAAAGGAACACCTACAGAGGGTAAAGTACAAGAGATGCATAATTAATTAACAAAAAGATACTAAAAATAACATGCAACCATAACTAAAATTAAATAAAATCTAAAGAAAAGGTATAAATAATAGTATGTATATACAGACATGTAAAACCTCAGCCTAAGGTTAATTGACTCACAATTAATATATAAAAGTAGTGTGATTATTGCTCACAAAGAAAAAAAAATCCGTTAGTGAACAGTTATAAGTTATAATATAATTTTTTTTATATAAGGTTTAAAGTGCCTTCATGAAAAGGGATACCGTCTTCGGAGCTTACTTGAAACTACGCGACGACTGGCCGTTATATATATAATGCTACTACATATATATATATCATGTGTATTAATAAAAATGTTTAAGCAACATTGCAATTAATGACAATTTCGAAACAACAAAGTAGATTGACGGTAAATGGTACAAAGCATTTGTAAAAGTACAATTTCGGGGTTGCAGCTAATTGAATAGCTAGCAATTTGGAACGCGGCTTTAAGATGATGGAATAGATGTTTAACTGTTAGTAAACATTTTTAAAAACCTAAAGACTTATTTGTGGATAAAATAATTGGTTTATAGGGTTGTATTTTAGAATAAATTATGGAATGGAAAATGTCTACATATATAATAAACTTTTAAAACAATTGAATGCTAATTCAAAACGATATTTTCATGTCAGAATGAAATTAATATATGAAAACGCGAAATCTAGAACCATTAAGTTTATAGCAGCTACATGATGTCAAATGTTACCGGTATATGTATATTATAATAAGCGTCAATTACAACAATTTTACATATCAACTGAAACAAAAACATGCGTGGATGTAACTTTGTGTTGGATTGGTATCTAGGAAGCATCGATATTCGTTAAAAAAACAAACATCGTTCGCATAGAAAATGTATGGAGAATTTAAAAAATTTCATCTCTCCCGAACAACCAACAAATTTAAATCTTAAATTTAAAAATTTCCCTGTAAGTTTATATTTAAAAAACTACTACTAGAAAGCATCCATGTTAATTAATTGTAACGTAATCTTAAATACAGTAACATTCTCGATAAACTCCACTAGTATCATATGTTTCGAGGCATATAATGGTTCAACTTTCACATACGTATTCCGTTTCTCAAGTAAAGTAAGCGATCGTTAGGAGATGAAAACTAGCAGTTTCATACATCCTCACGTGCAACTTGTAATAAGCGACGATCGCAGACGACGTAATTAATCACACCGACACAACTTTTAATGAGACAAGTGTGTTAGGGAGCCCATGTTTTACGATATACGTTTTTATATTTTAGTAAAAAGAAAGAATACATTCGGTCATAAAATATTTAAAAACAAAATGATACTCCAATGGCGATTCAATATAAGTTGGCCTTAGATTGCGTCTGTTATGTGCCTGATCCAATGGAGCAAAGTCTTTAAACGCACGCATCATTCATTACGCCAACAGGTCTCTTTGAATATATCATTATTTCTTATTAGTAAGGTTAGCCAAAAGGGAAGACGCTTAAACGTTATGTTAAGACCCTTATCAATGCTCCTGGTATTTCGTACCTTTCGTATACAAAACAGAAATATTGTAAAAGATGAAACAATTTTTTTAAGCTATTACAACTAATTTACTATTTGTCTCATGTTGTTGTGAAGGATAGAACGTGGCCGAAAGGAGGATTGTTGACCAGTCTTACCACTGCCTGGGCGTCGCAAAGGCTGTATTGGCTAAGGTCTAGAAGCTGTATTTTATTTTATTCTATTCTCTCAAACATCATACATTGTAATGAAGATAACCAAAGACTTATGAAATACAAGGTGTCTCAAAAGAAAGTTCATATTTAGTTGATCGATATAAAAAAAAGTAAGTCGTGTATAATAAAAGAATTTATTAATTATTAAAGTACACATTTAGGGAATTTATTTCTTAAAAAAATACCGTCCAAATGGACCCTCGCGTTTGCGGCACTCATTTAATCGAACATTAAATTTATAATATTATTTTTTACAATAAAGTTATATAAGGAATAAGATATACACGTGTGAAAAGGACTTGAGAACTTATGAATTCGGCACAGCGCTAACCAGATCCATGCAACGTCCTCGCAATCGGGTAGCCCGTAATATCGCGGCACACAGATCCCAAGGTGACTTTTTCTGTTGTACATAATATATGCTCAGCGGACGATAACACTTTGAACGATTTCTGATACGACGTGATCATTTTCAAACCACAGATTGTAGGTGTCGCTACATAGTCAAAATCTAGTATTATTTTTTAAATGTCCCGTTCTACAAATTGTCTATACCTAGTTAGCAGGTTGTACAAAATGCACATGAAACAGATTTTGTAAATATTTTTTGTTAATGTGTAATGAATTTTGTAAAAATAGAGAGTTTTTGCAGAATTTTATACTAAGTGTGGCTTATAACTCATTTAATGATAATTTGCTAGAATACCAGTAAACTGAACTTAAACTAAAATATCTATTAACATTCTTAATGTTCGAGTTCAAAGTTTTGTTCGAGTATCCTAGGTAAACATTTTTATTATCCAGTAATAACTTAACCAACCATCCGCTAACTTAGTTCTATTTATTTACGGTATAGTTAATAAATATATTCATAAAGCATAGTCACTGAATTGGTGACGTGGAGTTATATGAGAATAGACTGCTATAACATCTGAACTCACTAATGGTATTTCAGAACAATTCAATAGTAATTTAGTTTAAGGTTCGTAGTACATAGGACCAGTGTTGGCCAAGTGGCTAGAGCGTGCACCTTCTCAATGTCGTTTAAATCACGGCTGTGCACTGAAAGACTTTCTATTCCCGAAAGTAACACTCGTTAAGGAAAACGTTGTGGGAACAACAACATTTGTCAGACACCTAGCCAATTAAGAAAAACAATTGAGCAAGAAACAGAAACAGAAATCTGAGACCAATACCATTTATTGTAGCCGAAACAATAATTTTATTTATTCGCATAAAAACAGATACAATCAATACAGTCGATTCCTAATCGCCTTTGTGGCCGTTTGATCGCAGGTAGCTTCTTTGGAGCAAGCAAAGCGTGAAATTGACTAGCGTATTGTCTGACCTGATCGAAATTACTTCCCTCGCTATTGGATAGTAAATACTTGCTCGCTCTACGCTACATACAACCATTATTTACATTGTTTATATAAAGAATGTATGCTGGTAATGAACATTTGTGTAGCTTTTAATGCATTGTTAATAACTGAAATTGTATGCATCATTAGGTTTTCAATTTAAATTTATATCAACAATAAATCTTTGATGCGCGAGAATGAGAAATGATAATTGCTATGGTAATAACAGAGTTGCAATGAAAATGCAATTATAATTATCAATTCATTTAATCGTCAGTCTTAGTAATAGCCAATTTGCTTTATATTCAAAAACTTTGCCTACAATTACCAAGCCAATCTGACCTATAGCCGATCGGACAGTGTTTCGGCACTGAAACTATAAATTTAGATGGTTTTACCTCCACACAGTTACCATCGGCATCTTTAATAAAACCATCGAGGCAAAGTGATGCCCCTTCTATATCCGTTTTAAGTTTTCCATGGTACCGTGGCTCAATGACCTCTACATCTTCCTTGGGATTGCTACTGGCTTTAACAACTCTCTTATCCTCTTGTAAATTTGTGTGTATGTCCGCTTGTATGTTCACATCGACTTTACGACCTTTCAATGGATCGTATACATACGTTTTGAATATTTTGAAAACACTGCTAAATATTTTGGCAACAGAATTATTAGTTGGATCTGGAATGGTTTCGTTTTCAGTTGTTTTCTGTCTGAAGACCTTGATGTTACTAGTCACGAAATCTGCGAACAGTTCACTCCAAGACGTCGTGTTGTTTTCCATGTAACTTAAAAGTTTTCGTTTAATAGAAATATTATTTACACTTTGAGCACTAATTAATGTTATTAAAAATAACAGCGAAAGTAACTTCATGGCTGTAAAATTCTATGACGGCGCGTGGTACTAACTGAAGAATTTAACTTTGTAGATAACGGAGATAACAGAAATTGATGTACAGCCGCGAAATAAATGGAGTTTGGACAGGGACGATTTAGTTTAAGTGTGAATCGTGATACCGTTTAACTCTTATAACAAGATAAGAATATTTTAGTTTTAGTTAAATAGTTTGAAGAAGATCTTTTAAACTAATCTGTTATTTTACAACAAACATTTACTACAATATTATAATGGTCCTCGAAGCAAGACTTTTTAGAAAAACGTTTGTTTTGGTATAATAGTTGTAATAATAATAATAATAAAGAATTATTAATAAAATAAAATACGTTAAGAATATTGTAAATAATCTATATTTATGGGTAATTATAAAAAGGTACAACAGTAAAAAATACAACAAATAGAAAGAGAATATCTGTTCTTATTTAAATAAAACTACTTTAACGGATTCACGGATTTGTTTTAATGGAATCACGCCGTTGGCCTTTAGGTCCTTTACAGCTCAGCTCGGGCTGTTTTGGCGAGCGTACCTAGGTCGGAATGGGCGGGTTCGTGCGATTTTTTTACAATTATTACATAACATATTTCGAGTGCTTTTCAGTCTCATGCTACGGTTGTTTTATTTAAATGTGTACTACTTATACTAAAGACAATACAATTTGTATGACTGTGCGATTAAAAAGAGTGGCGAAGAGTTTCTTGCCAGTTCCTCTTGCCCGCTCTACGCCCTTGACTTGCGAACTGGTAGTAAATGTTAACTTTGAATCAATTTAATTCTGTTGACTTTCGTAAGACGTGTACTTGGTTACCTATATGAAAACTAACAAAATATAGTTTTTATTAGGAATATGTGTTTGTTATATCAAAAATGTACATGAAGATAAATATAAATGTTATTTATCTCGTCGGTGACTCGCTCGCGACTCGCGTGGTATTTAGTTTTACAATATATATAGCTACGGTTAAACTATGATTTATACACATTTCTATGCGTAAGCAATAAAGAATACTGGGAGATTCAGAGTGGAGAACGCGCCAACTATGATTCTCGTGTATTGACAAAATTCACATCAGTCTACTAGTTTTTAGGCTGTTACGTGAATCTTTTATATCGTATACAGATTAAAACGGTAAAACATTTGCATGGTTAAATAAGCAATTTAGTTAACTTTAAGTTGAAAAGATACAAAAAGCAATGGCTTGGTTCCAACTGGCTTGTAACTGTTCACTTAATATGTATATACAATTATATGACGTCACCACAAAATAAGCTGTGCCAAGTTCTTACCGGCCGATTAGCTTAAATTTTATCCATGGCGACATTTTAAGTGGTTACTTTGAGGATTTATTAATTAAAGAAATAAAATATTAGTGGATGAATAACAATCACGCTTCTATAATTGTCTGAACCACTTCTTACGAATGTGGAAGTATATTTATCATGGCTCGTACTGATGCTACAGATTTTCTATGTATGGAGAGTAGTACATGAGACACTGAGGATGTAGGGACACAGGCAGTCATACGTACTTTTTGTCATATTTTAGCGCAAGTCAAAGGTAGGCAGTGAATATTGTATGCGAAAGTACATTCAATGCGCGTACGATATCTGCTTTGCACGCATTTATTAAATGAACTAATTTCACATGTCCAACTGTTTAAAGAGATAACCACTTTTCATAACTCGCAAAATTTGAAAGTGGCGCTACAACCTTCTGGGTCTGGGCCTCAGAATTCTGTATCTGTTACGTGATAATTTTCTTTATCCAATAGGCAAGTATCAATGCAAAACAATTAAAAAGATAAAAATAATAATAGGTGCGCGACTCTATATAGGTTTTGATAGACGAGTAGATGATCAGCCTTCTGTGCCTGACAGACGCCGTTGACATGTTTGGGTCTAAGGCCGTTTACTATACGTCGGTTTCCTTACGATATTTTCCTTCACCTACGAGAGGGTGTTAAACACACACAAAGAAAGTCCATTGATTCACTGCCGGGAATTGAAACTACGACCTCAGGGATGAGTGACACGCTCAAGTTATCACACCAACACCAACTTTTGGGGCAACATTTGAATACCTAAACATAATATCAATATGTGTCTTATTTGTATTATATGTCTATTAATTTAAATTAATATTAGTAACATACAACATAGTTAAAACCACGAACGACAAAATCTCTATAATACAATTATTATAAACTTTTCGATGTGTCTGTACCAAATATCATCTAGATACGATGCGATAACAGCTAAAGTAAATATTAACCGTGTGACACGATAACTGCAAACTATTGTGGGGAAAACAATCGTTATCTAAAGACTATCAAGACAAAATACATGCAAACGGAAAGAAATAAAGAAAAAGAGTAGGCCAGCCCTGCGATTCTGTAACTCACTCAGCGGTTTTCGCAACGGCGGTCGCTCTGAAATCAGTCGTGAAGCAGTCATTTTACGATTTGGCATTCTAATAAACAATAAACTACAAGCTTCCACCTTTTCAGAATGCCAAATCATAAAATGACTGCTTCACGACTGATTTGAGAGCGACCGGCGATCCGAAAACCGCTGTGTGAGTTCGAAAAGTGAGTTACAGAATCGCAGGGCAGAGCGCTCTGTAAGTTCTCTGTACCTTCTGATCTAATTGCTATTTTGCGACAGCGATCCCAAGGTTACGAGATCAGGGATATGGATAGTGAGACAACTACGTCGTTACTGCATACAAAAACATCGATTCGGTTATGGCTGTTGATATTGGAAGTTTCAGACGGACCTGAGTGCTGAGTATTTAGTTCTATACGGCACGCGACAATGTTCGTTATTTCCCGCCATCCAATAAACAGGAATACCATGGAAAGCTTGGATAGCTTAATCCATGAGCTTTAGTCGTATTGGACTCGCGTCGATCGAGTATAATAGATTTTTATACAACAATTAATAAGTATTATTTTTTTATTAATTTTTCAATTTAATATCGGAATTTACAAATCAATATTTCTTTCTTTTTATTTACACAAATACAGTATTTACAATGTTCTTAACCTATAAAGTAATAATAAAAAATAATTAATTAACAATTTTACATACAATCAGGACTAATTCAAAATCTATTGTAATAATTTTGTTATTGAGGCAACAATCTTTATATACATAATTCTACTGCACGTGTATATGTTGCTGAAATCCTAAACGGCTGGACCGATTTGATTGAATTTTTGTATGTGTTTAGGTGGGGCCCTGTATGGTTTAGATTCAGGCAGATGGCGCTGCAGTCGGTATTTTCATACTTTGTTTAATATTTTAATCGCTTGAAATATCATGCTGGACAACGTCTGTCAGGTCCGCTATTATAACTATATAATTCAACTACTATGCTGACACATGTGAATAGAATGACAAAATATAAAATATAGATTGGATAATGCCATTACTGTAGCCATGCCCCAACAAAGCACGTTAATATCACACAATTCTCCATACACACGGGTCACCTAACCTATTTGATATCGGAAAACATTCTCTCGGCCTCAAAGACTCTGTCCGAAGGCGCTCAGAGCCGTGAAATTGAGTTGGCGGCACGAACTCTGTATTACTTGATAATAGTGCCAATATGTATCACAGATTTGAGATTCGAATTATATTGAAGAAATAGAAGGAAATATTTTTTCGAATCGAATCGTAATTTCAATTACGAATTTCAAATCGAATTTAAAATGACGTAACGTAAATATTATAATATTGAAAATTAAATCATATACGATGCGGGCACCACAAGCTTTGTTAAAACTATGTGATGCTAATAAGTTTAGGTTCCTAAATTGGATCAAGTTTTTTCCAAACCGGTAAGAATAAACGATGGAGTTCAGTTGTAGGTTGTCAATAGGCTCGCAATAAAAGCTCATGGTGGACCCCAGGTAGAAGATTCTAATTCCAAGTAGTTATGACCAAAGAGTTTCTATTACTAATATTAATTAGGGCGCAAGTTACCAGCAACTTCTAGTCTGTGGCAAAGTAAAAATTTTGCTGTGAGTATTTCACTGAACAGACTAATAAAATACTATTTATTTAATTTAATTCACGTATAATTGTTTGTAAAGTTCACAGGCATGTTCTAGAACTCGTAGAAGGAATTCAATTCAATCAAACACTGCATCAATTTTTATTCTAATAAATTTAAACGGAAAAACGCGGTAAAAGCACAGAGCACAAAGGTTAACTACAATTTGAATTTTCTATTGAGTTTATAATAGGGTAACCACACGCCTGTTATCTATGACAATTTACCCACTAACCTAAACAATTCTCACCCAATACTAACAGAACAGGACAGTTTTAGTTTCTTACAATAATTACATAGAAGGGCAGCCTCGTGGGAAATTACACGTCCGTCTGTCCTCACGTTGTTATTGCATCAAGATGCCAACCTAAAAACGTATGGAATATTAAGCATTTGTTTTGAAAATATTATTTTTGGCTTCCAATTCGCTCATTTTACGTTTACGAACTCCGTAATTACTTTGAAGGTAATATTATCTAACAACTCAGGCGTCAAAGTCACAATACAATTATTTTTTACAACTTTTTTATTTGCAATCTTTATATTTATAAATCTTGTGTCTTTGTTTGTTATAAAACTCCTTCTAAACTTTTTTTGTTTATATTTTAATGGTTTCCCGAATGGTTTAGATTAACAATTAGATGAATCTTGTGTTTTATTGATCAAAAAATATTGAGACTAAATATTTTACTTTCGTTTAAGGCGTGTATATGAAACAACGTCTACCAATTATACTCATTGTTCTTAAAACTACAAATAATAGAAAATCACGAAAATTCTGTTTTACTATAAACGTATTTAAAGATAGAAGGTCAAAATTTACTATCAGTTCCCAAATCAAGGGCGTAGAGCGGGCGAGAAGAACTGGCAAACTCTGCGCTTTTAATAAAGTGCATACAACTTTTTAAAAAGTGCGGCGCAACTGAGTCGTAATTAAATGAAAATGTAATTTAATAAAAATTGCTTTATCTCACAACTATGACGTCACATAAACAGTAGTATAATACGTATACGTAATCGCACAAGGCGTGAATCTTGTCTGTTCATATTGTAAGCAAATATTTATTCCTGAAATAGAATGGAATTAAGGAAAACTATTTAAGGTATTAAATTTCTCTCTAATTACCGGAGTGACTTTTAGTTAAGTTCAGTCCCTTTAATGTTTGCAAACGAGACATTTAGTGAAAATGAATGACAAGCTGTAATTGTTTTTCTCTCTCATTGCCTAATTGCAATTAACATTTTCCTCTACGTTAATAGAAAATATCGGGCATCTCCTAGACGAAAATAACGACGAACTACTTACTAACAAAATAATGAACGAAGCACCGAAATACCCCACGCATAGTTGCTAGGCTACAGGGTAGATATATTTAGAACGTAAGTGATAGCTATTTATATTTAGCTCATTCAAAGTTTAACTAAGAAATAAACAATTTTTTTGCTTTCTTTTTTATAACATGGGAAAACGGGTAGGAGGCTCACCTGATGTTAAGTGATACTCCAATGCCAGAGGATTTCTTTGGGAGAAACATATCAAGTACGAACATGACTATGTACTCGTTAATATGTTGACATATTATACGTAGTATTGAAAAGCGAAAAATTCCTTTTTTGTATACGTAGTAAAATGGTGCAAATTAAATCGGAATATAATAACAAAAAATGCGTAGTAATTTCTTACACAAAAACACGGTATATTATTTTTAATAATGGCACAGGAGAGCTAATACTTACAAGATGAAACAAATGAAGTGCGGCGACGAATAAGGAGTCGTTATATTGATTATAAACACCAACACGATTTATATACATTTGGTGTTACAGATATCGTATTGGAAAAAAGATTCACATTTAATTATTTTATTTCCAAAGTTTTCCATACAAAAAATTACTACCTATAACACGAGAGAATTAAAGTATAATAAGTAGAATTTGTTGCAATAACTTTAAGTATAGCACCATCTAGTAGCAGCGTGTGATATTGATTATTTTTTTTTTTTTTACTTTTTGAAATTTCAAAAGGTTAGTCGACATAAGGAGACCGAAGATCTGGCAGTACTGACAAGAATTAGTCTAGCAATTAAGGGGAACGTGAGTATCTTCGGAACCTTGCCTAAAGGGACTCCTTTTAATGATATATTTTAGTTTATTAATTATTTATTCAATAAATTTTATATTAATAGTTTATAAGTTTAATTTTATTAACATTGATTGGTTTTAATGATATCTACCGGTACCTATTCAAGACCATGATTTGGATCCGAATTATGAAAATATAAAATCTTATTTACAGGTAATTGTTTATGTTGTAAAGATGTGAAATAAGTGTTAGTAAAGCCATCCTAACGTACTATAGCCAAAATTTTCGGTATATTTTTTTATAAGAACATTGCTGTTTTAATAATTGTTTTTGATATCACTATTCTATTCTAATATCTTAAGGAAGAATCCTTTCAAAGTCACATTAAATAATGTAGATTCTATATAAACTTGGGCGATAATTTTTAAACTCTATTACATTTTATCAAGGCAACAGTTTTACACAGTCGTAAAAGGATACTTATTTCTACAAGTTTAGCTTTATGTTAGTAAGATTGTCAACTCATCAACGTGCCCTCGTAAAATGTGAACCTATCTTCTATACCTTTTACCTTTTTGGCAATGCTCAGTAGTTTTATGGATGAAGTTTTTTTAAACTAAATAAGTTTTTTGTATGGGGCAAGGCAGCAGGTAACTTTGAATAAAGTTACAACCGCCACCTGCAAAGCCGGGGGCTAGCGGGTGTGTTGCCATCCTTTCAGCGAATGGTATGCTTTTCTAGGCCTGTAAGTCGTATCGGATTGGAAATACGTCTACTGGCAACTGGTTCCACAAAGAGGTAGTGCGCGTGTCTCTATCTGTAAGAAGTTTACATCAAATTTACAATGGCACTTTGGCTTGGCTTGTATTGGATGTACTCAGATTTCTGTAGTATTTTTTTATTGTAGGTAAGTGGGTGGTGGTGGTGGGGATGTTTGCACCCATCAGATGTGAAAATTAAATCCCGTCACTACATAAGCAGCTGCGGTTGTAACCTCGTATCTTCATTTCGTAGATTCGATTCCGGGCGTGTTTCGCCCTAATCCTTTGTGACAGAAAAGCTCAAAAGCCTTTAGTGGGGGTTATAAGTTAGCTAATAAAGCTCATAAGTATAGTTAGAAATTCTTGATTAGTTTTCAATCATAGTGTGTGTAGATAATAATTTTACTGAATTCTCTTTGCGGAATAAACGACCTTATCTTGCCTAAGCTTACATTTTTATTTATGTAACTTTACTTCAGTTAAGAAATTTAGCCGTTGCCTGAAGGGATTCAATTAACTATAACAGTAGTTTCCGTTCAACTCGCCGTTACAACTAAGTTTAATAGAACTTGTTCAAAATTATTTAAATAGTTTCACACTGTGGCACTATGTTCATTTATCTTGACGCAAAAAATAATATTTATCCTTCATCAAGATTAAATTAAAAGCTATGAATAAAATATAAAGTGTTTGCGTATGTCCAGTGATCGTGCTTCTATTTTCTGCATTTATATACTTTGGTGCAACTTATCACTATTTATCTATAAGTAGCTGAAACGAAGCGTTTTAAATCTCTTAAAAGCACTTTCACTTCACGAGCGTAAGTTAGACGAGTTTTTCAGTTGGAGCTGGTCCAATGCAAAGGTCATCCGCAGACAGAGTAACGTTTGATCCGAGTCTTTAATTAAAAACTCCATGTTAAACACTTTAAGAAGCCTGAATGATGAAGACCACTCTCAGACAAATTACCAAATTATCTAAATATTTTAATAACTATTTATTTGTTTCCTAATACTACAGCTATCTTAAAATATAGCTAAAGATGGAATATACAATATATATAAAGAGGATGTTTAAATGTTTTAAAAATCATAGGAAAGAAAAAAAACTGTTAAAATACATTTGACTAACTATACCTCATTAGGGTATATTTACGTTTCACCCCTCATATACACCCTATATGAGGGGTGTGCTGATTTGTTATACAGCAGCTTTATATTTATCCGATTTATTCTGCGACGTCTCATATTCAAACCTGTGTAAAAGTGAATGTTCCAAAAAATTCCAGAATTTGGTTTATTACGTTTATGACTTACTATTACAACTAATTAGCACCTTGTCCCTCGATAAAGGCTTCTTTACCCCATTATTTCTACATCCTTCCAACACCTCACCTGTCTTAATTCCTGGATTTTGATTCTATCCGTATCATGGCACCCCACTCTGTTACCGCCTTTATGTTCTTTTATTTTTTTACTGTGTTCCATTGCCCATTAAATCTTTGACATGATATGAATATGAATTTTTGCATCCGATGGAGATAATGTGCGCCTATATGATTTTTCAGTTGACGAGGACATAAAATTTTCGTGTTTGCAGAAGGCTTAACATCTGTGGCATCGAGGCCTCGAGGGCCCATTAAAACTTATTATTGTGCTCGAAACTCGATGCGTCCATGCTATTGTTTCATAATTTACTTGTATAACTTATGGCTATGGGCTAAAAGATCCTTGTAAATTATATTCAATATCTACTTAAATAACTTAAGTGTTTTACCCAAAATCGCGATACAATAGCCAGTATTATAGTTTTAACTAATGTGATTCACTTTGGAGTGGTGCGCCGTTCGGTTCACCGATACATTTTTCTTTCTTAAAGCGATATTCAATTGCTAGTACAATAACTTTGTATAGACACAAAAGACTGTAAAACTGCTTGTTAAAAAGTTTTAACATAAACACAGTCAGAGCCCCAAAAATGTTGTACTTATCCGATCAAATGTATTATTAATATAATAATAATAACTTAAATAATACAATATAGAATATTAATAAGACGGGACTGGAGGAAGGTAGGAAGACAGGGAAATTATCGGAGCGTGTAAAGATTTTTCAATATTTTACTTATCTTAGAATTTATATTATATGTGTAAAACAGGGAATGCCCTAAAGAGGTAAACTGCTTGCGGGTTCGCGATTTGAGTCGGTAATAGTATATAATTATTTAAGTGGTAGGTATAGTATATATATATACATACAATAAGCAATTATCAAACTTAAAATAATTTAAAATATCCCTAATATACCCGCAGCAGGGACTGATCAAGAGTTCTGACCGCTCTAGGCTATTTACCAGGATGCGCCCCCGCCAGGTGACAGGTGTATTACGGTCGGTCTAAACCAACCGTGGACGTGGTCATCTAGTATGTGATGTTGCTTCGACTTAAGTGATTTTAAAATATTTACACTTATGTTGTTATCTTTAAAAAAGACGAGAGGAATCATACAAGTGAAACATTTTTTCTAATGATTAATGATTTATTTGAAAATTACAGTAATTACCTAATTATTATAAGCTTATACAAAAGGCCTTTTTCTTGCTTTAGAGTTTGCAAATTTTTCCACAATATTTTCAAATTTAATAGTTTGTAAAAAGTCACTTTCTATGTACATAAGCGAGAGCGCTGTAAGTTTTTGCTGGCGGAGTGTGGAGCGCAAGTAATTTTTTACTCTTTTAGAGCTGAAAAAGATCTTTCGCCGTACAGTTTGTAACATTCATTGTCAAAAAATTCTTAATATTATCTCCACATTCGGGAACATGCATGAAATATTAAAACTTTTATCAACTGCAACAAACCCTTTGGGGTTCTGGCGAAAATAGAATGCTCGGCCTCGATGTCAGATTTTAAAAACTGCGCCAAATGGACGCATTCTTCTGCAAAGGTTTCTCCTAAATCAGTGGCATATAGTTGTTTTAACTCATTTGCTTTGCTTCTAATAAATTCATTGTCGTCTAGTTATGCAGTTTCCATAAGAAACAAAACGTTGTGTTTACTGTATTATAAATAATTTGGCGGTTTTTTAAGTGTACTTTAAGACAGTCGAGGTACATAATAATTATCAACAATGAAAGACGCCTCCCTTCTAACTCAATGTGCCCTGTTTTAATTTCATCAAAATGAAGTTTTGGTTTCTTTCTTCTTCTTACGTCTTTTTTGTATTTGGTCACTTCGCATCTCTTAATTGTTCTGATTCAAAATTTTCAAACTCTTTTTCGTTACGCAACGTATCAAGATAAGCATGTAAAGTCTCATAAAGAGTTACTACGTCAGATAAATCAACAGAACTTCCTTGTAGTGTGTACTGACGATTTGAAACTTGACGAGCACAGAGTTCCAAAAGCACAACATTATTGCAATTTCAAGAGTTTTCATTTTTTCTAAAATTGCTTTTGCTTCTATTTTAGTCTCTTTACTTTGATTTTTATCTTCGCAAATAGAGTTTAATACTTCCAGAACCTGTTTGTATGAACTGTATAAGGCTTTGCTTGCATCTGCTCGCGCACTCCATCGAGTTTTTGACAGATTTTTTAGTACCGTCGATTCTTCGTCTAATTTGGATACTAAAAGTTGCCATCTTCTTGTAGATCCAGAAAAAAATTGTAAAGTTGTTGTTCCAGTGTAAAAAAGCAGCTGACTCGTCACTACTTTCCGCGGCAGCTGATCCCACGAGTTGGAGAGAATGCGTGCACAAGGAACAAAAGTAGCCAGAGGATTTACAGCTTTAATTCTTGACTGAAGACCTTTGTATTGACCAGACATGTTGCTAGCATTATCATAACTTTGGCCACGACAGTCTATAATATCAAGTTCCAAAGTTTTATTAATGGTCTAAGAACAGCCTCCTCCATGTCTTCACCTTTATGACCGCAATTGGGTAAAAATGTAACAAAGCGTTCGACAGGTTCTCCGTCAGGCAAAATATAACGAATAATAAATGTCAACTGATCGTTGTGTGAAATATCTGGAGTAGAATCAATGCTTATCGAATAATATTTTGCTTTTTTTATTTCTCCTACAATCGTAAGTCGAACTTCGTCAGCCAGCAGTAAAATAAATTCATCGATTATAGAGGATGACAAGTAGGATGAAGAACCTCTACCTTTTTGCCCAAATCTTACCAATGTTCAGCCATGAAAGGACAAATTTAGATATAAGCTCAATACAGCCAAGAAAATTTCCGTTTAGTGCAGATCCAATAACTTCATTTTGACCGTGAAATGGAAGCCCACGAGAAGCTAAAAACTTTATTGTTTCTATTACACGTAGTAATACATTTCGCCAATAAGTTATTTCTTCATTATATTGTTTGACTATTTGGGTATCCATTTTTGTAAAAATTTCCTTTGATACATATGTCCCAAACATTTACGATGATCCGGAGAATTGTCATGATCAGTTATTAGGTTAGCATTTTTCCAGTCATTAAATCCACTTTTGGCAAATACGGATGTTCCTCCATATAACTTGCAAGGACCACAAAACACGTGACCTGTGGATTCTGAATACACTAACCAGCTTCTCTTCACAATTTCGCCATTAACAAGCTTCATTTCGAAATGTTTTTAGATAGAAATCTTTTTGATTTTTATACTGCCTTTCTGATCTGGAAAAATCTATTTCTTCGTTTTGTTGCAGTCCTTTTTAGCAAATAATCTCGAAATTCATTGTTTACTTGCCATAGTGCAGGGTCACTTGACGGAATGTTGACGGGGGCTTTTCTTCTGTTATAATTTCGTTTTCATAGTAGATCATCGGCCTTATTGCTACTGTAGGGCTAGTGTTGAGGAGAAACGTATACAGTACAGTCCGCGGTGGAGGGACCAGGGCAAGAAATCGCTGAAGATACTGCACTATTCGTCACCGTTTCGTTCCTTTCTGCAGAGCTTGTAAAAAATGTTTGAGTTTACGAGTATTTTTAAAATGTTTTCTAGCTTCTTTTCTTTTTCTTTGCTTTTCTGTATTCTGCTCCACTTGGCTTTTTTACTATCAAACTATTCTCATTACCACTCATAGTCTTAAAAAATACAGTAACACTTACGAAAGGACAATAAATATCACCTAAAACGAATATACGCGAGCTATGTTATGACGAACGAACTATTAGACAAATGTAACGCAGAAAAGTATATAAACTACAAAATATGTTAACCACCGGGGAGTCCCCGTGCACCGTTATGGTTTCACCGGGCGCAGGAGCTGTGCTATTGCCATCTCACTCGCTCTACCACCGATCGATTTGAATGACAAGTCAGTTTTGTTTTACGCGCGCTTTTTAAATTTCAACATCTATTGTTAAAATAGGGACTCCCAAGCTTTTTCAGTTCACAGTTCATTTAGTGTTTTGTCTCGGTGTAGTTGAATTATGAGGGGATGATCTCGAAAGACACGATTTCAGCGCACCTGCGCCCCTAGATCGTCGCGCCCTAGGCTTCAGCCTAATTAGCCTAAGGGTTAATCAGGCCCTGAGTCCCGCAGATATTTTTCGTACAGAATCTGCAAGGGTTAATTTGCCAGCCTTTTAGAACCGTGATTTGAACTTGAGACCACAGTGATAATATTTGAATTATCACTCCAGCGTTTCAGTAGACAACTGAGTAAAAGACAAGTAAAATACTTTCAGAAATATGCTTAGGATGAGACCGCACGAATAACTTCAGGATTCCGCTCACAGACTGCAAACCCGCCCCGAGAAAAGTTAAAAATTCTTTATGTAGAGAATTTATCATGCAACTTTTACTGACCTGTGAAACTAAATTTCACTATTTTAAAAATCGCATGTAAATTATGGTGTTGGTGTCTTAGAGTTGGTTGACCCATAGCTACTCGTGAGAATTCATCCTTATCTTAGGGTAGCTCATATAATATACGTATATAAATGGAAAGATGTCATTCAATATTGGCAACAGTTTTTAAGATCGAAATTTTAACGTGTTTAATCAATTTATAAGGGCAGATACACATCAGAATGCGCCTAGAAGGCTAACATTAGGATGGCAATCTGATGGCGACGTGCAAGACGTTCATATATTATTAAGGTTCTCATGTAAAAAAATTGGAATGAGAAATAAGTTCTTTAAAAGTTTAGATTATTACATTACACTAGTTATTAACACAACTATTTAAGTATTCTATCACCATAATATTTATTTAGTTTAAAATTATAGTACATAATGTATTTTTAATATAATATATTAACGTCATGTTTATACAAATACCTTCATTTAAGGCGAGTCAAAACTGCACTTGGATTGGTCTATATGTCACCTTGTGTGCTTTGATAAATGATCCAAAACAAATGCAAAATTTTTAATGTACAAAAGTACTTCTTTCTTGCTTTAAAATATTATGTATTATTGTGTTTAAAAACCAGACATGCGTAAGTTAATCCATTAGGTCTCACGTTTCATTATGCAGTCATTACGTAATGCCTCCGATTTACTCGTAATCCAACGATTTAGCTGCCGTCTCGTGATGGCCGCCGAGACCTGTGGCTCCCGCAAATGAGATTGCTATGGGACTCACGGTCTCACTATTGAATACTTTGATTTATTTTTGTGAGAGAAAAATGTGGGGTTATATGTTAATTTATTTAAAAGTCTTTTATTTATTGCAATATCGTTATTTACGTTTATTTAACTACTTTATATTAACTATCCAATTGTACTGCTAATTTTTTGTAATTTTCAATCAATTCAGTCAATTACTTTACAAAACATACATTCTTTACACTGTGCTTGCGCGCGAGTTTTGCACGTTTTCCGTCATAGATCTTATAATTATCTCAATTCTGCGAAACGAAATATTTGAACGCTACCGTTCAAATATTTCGTAACGAATTTGGGGGGATTGAATTACGTGTTATTGTTAATATTATTATATATAAAAAAATAAAATATATAAAAAAAAGAAACAATACATAAAAATTATAAGGGATGCCTTATCGCTAATAAGCGATCTCTTCCAGGCAACCCTAGTTAAAGAGAAAAACTAAAAAAAAAAGAAACATGATGCGTGCGAGAAGTGCAGAACCAAATGTTATATTTAAATATATATATACATATATAGTACCTTAATCTAAAGTAATACAATAAAAAAAATATTAATAACAGACTAAAAACTTAAAAGCTAATCATACAAAAAATACATGAACAGCGAATAGTGATGTAAAATTATTTACGACTTTCCAGTACTTTACACCACATAATGGTGGTCAAAGACACTAGGTGGTCACGAAACGTTTATAATTGGGTACAGTGCTGTACTTGGGTACAGAAAAATGTTACAGCGCGTTACATGGGGGGAGGGTCAATAATCTCCAAAAAGGGACTGTTCGGAAAGTAACCGAACACCTTGTAAAATAGCATAAGTAGTAAGTACGTATAGTTAGATCGCGCTGCGCGCGACGCTTTTCTATATAGGTACATCAGTGTGTCATCAACCATCTCCGCGATCACTCATTAAATTAGTTTTTAAGAGCAAAGCAATCTTTTATTTAAATATCATTAAAGTGTTTTGGCAGCAGCCCGAACATTTTTGGTCCTTCGAGCCTACGTACAGGCGGGACCTGGAACGCGAGTTTTCGTGAAAGTTTCGTGTGTACGAAGTGCTAGCACCATTGCATTAAATCATCATGCGGTGAGCTGCACCAGCTCCCACACAGCATACATCACAGCATACATCAGTTCTGGTTCGGCAAGCCAGCAGGCTTGCTACCAGGGTTAGCAGCATCAGCATTCGTGAGGTGGCCAGGCAGGCTAACCACACGACAGCATCATTACCTGTGGGCGAGCCAGGCAGGCTTGCTACGCAGCAGCATACAGCATCGACAGCACCGCGCGGGCTTGAGCAACAGCACAACAGTAACAGCATATCAAGTGAGATCTTTCCATATTACTGCTTAATCCAGTATGTACAATCTCGATAATCTTATTGAAAATCAAAAAACGACCTTTGAGGCTCTCGAGTCGTTACAAAGAAATATTAAAAAGACCCCGCGGAAAGAAAATCGCGACCGGACTATGCTAGGCGTAAGTTAGCTAATCTGGAAGATCTGTGGTCTGACTTTCAACAAAATCACATACAGTTGTGTACCTACGATGAAATCAAACAGCATCCGTACATTATCAATTCCGAATATCAATTGGCAACAACTTTGTTTGAATCTACAAAGGAATTAATTAAGCAGATACAAGCAAGAGGTTCTGTCCAACATCCTATATTAGAAAAGGCATCTATTTCTGGTGTAAGGGATCGGGCAGCCTCTCCACTGTCAGCTATTAAGCCAGCGGAAACCATCGTGACTCCAGACGCAGCAGAACAGCATAATGAAGGTAATCAGCCTAGTCAACAGCAAACATCGTCTAATGTCACCTATGAATCAGTACAGCAAGCAGAACCCCCGAAATCCAACGGGAAACTTCGGGAGCTCCTTAGAAAGCAGATATCAAACTTCAAAGCATTCGAGAGAACAGTCAGCAACATAGATTTAAGTAGCATGTCCGAAAAATGGGAGTTTGAATACACCCTAAAATCAATACAGCAGCGCTGGTCAACTATAGACTCTCTTCACTGGGAGGTCGACATGTACCAAGAAGGTGAGGATGAGGTATATCAAAGCATATTTTCTAAGCATGAACGAGCATACAACGAGTACATCAAATCAATCAACAGCAAATTATGGTCCGTTGCACATCGCGAGTATTCTACGCCCAAAATGGATATTCCAGTTTTTACGGGTAATTACCAGCACTGGACCTCATTCAAGGACCTTTTCCTAGAAACAATCGACCGCAACCCGTCCTTATCAAATGCACAAAAAATGCAGTTTTTGAAGAGCAAGGTAAAGGTGAAGCCGAAAATTTGATTCGTCACCTACAAATCAGTTCCGAAAACTACTCTATATGTTGGGAAATCCTAAATAACAGATATAATAATCAAAGATTAATATTCACATCACACATGAATATTCTGTTCAGTCTCCCAACCATGCAGCAGCAGTCATTGATCCAGATCAAGAGGATGCATGACACAGCAGTCGAGGTACTTAATGCTATAAAGAACCTAGGTGTCAACATAAGCACCTGGGACCCCATCATAGTTCATATCTTATCACAAAAACTCGACACAGAGACCCATGCAGATTACATTGAATCAGTCAATAATCCCCGTGAATTGCCTATTTTACGAGAGTTTATCAACTTCTTAGAATTAAAATTCACTACCCTAGAATCGTCTCGTAGAAAACAAGACTTTTCGACTCAAAAAACAAATCAAGGGACTCAACAAACTTATTATCAAAATCGAAAACAGCATTTTGAACATCAACCATCAAACAAAACTTTCCCACCGCGTCCCATCATGAAAGCGCTTCACGTATCTACGGGTATCATATGTCCATTATGTTCCCAGGCACACGGCATATTCCAATGCAATAATTTCTTGCAAATGCCGTGCGAATTGAAACTTAAAACCGTGCAAAAGTTACAACTCTGTGCAAACTGTTTGTATTCTCATAAAAATAATAAATGTTATTCAATAAAACGATGTCGTACGTGTAATGAAAATCATAACAGCCTGTTACATGACGCCTTTAACAAGCAAAAACCAACCATATCAACCGCAAGTACTTCGAAGTCTCACGTTCAACCAAATAGCAACGCAGCAACTTCGCCCCATGCAGCCGTGGGAAAGGCAAGCGAAGTTCTCTTAGCAACCGCAGAAGTCAAAATCACGGCCATAGATGGTTCACAGCAAATAATGAGGGTCCTGATTGACCAAGGATCCCAGATATCATTAATTTCGGAAAAGGCTGCTCAATCATTAGGTTTACAACGGAAAAAATGCAACGGCTCTATCTTTGGAGTCGGTCATAAGCAAAATAATTGCAAAGGCATGCTCACTATCAAGTGCGCGTCTGTCAACGATGATTACTCATTCGAAACTGAAGTTTTAATTATAAACAACTTAATCAAAAGCTTGCCGAATCACAGCTTCGATAGACCGTTTCTACCGTATTTAGATAACATAAAATTAGCGGACCCTAATTATAATATGAGTAGACCAATCGATCTACTTTTCGGTGCGGATGTCTACGCATCTATAATCTTAAGCGGGATAGTCAAGGGCGAACATCAATCACAACCAATAGCACAACAAACGCGCCTTGGCTGGATTCTCTGCGGAAACATGCCCCAATCATTTCACTGCAACGTTGTACTCAGCAACTTCGAAGACCTGAAACAATTTTGGGAGATCGAGGGTATAACGGAGGAGTATTCAATGTCCACAGATGATCAACATTGTATTGACTTTTACAAGCAAACAACAAAAAGACTCGAAGATGGACGGTACCAGGTCAGGTTACCAATGACAGAAAATTTTGAAGAGAAACTAGGAGAGTCTAAACACATAGCGATAGCACAATATCGAAACATCGAAAAGAAACTAGCAAAGGATCCTAATTTGGCAACAAGTTACAAACAATTTATGCAGGAATATCTAGACTTAGGTCATATGACACCTTGTATATACATGTATAACGAAAGGGCTTCCCCGGAATGTTATCTCCCGCACCACGGCGTGCAGCGTGCCGACGCGAGCAAATTCCTACGCGTTGTTTACAGTGGGTCAGCAAAGACGTCGTCTGGGTTCAGTCTTAATGATTTAATGTACAAAGGTCCGAATTTACAAAAAGACTTGCAATCACTAATTTTATCATGGAGACAATATAAAGTCGGCTTCGTCGCCGACATAGAAAAAATGTTTCGGAAAATTTTATTAGATAAAACCGATCAAAATCTTCAAAAAATTGTATGGAGGAATTCACCTGAGGAACCTATCAGATCCTATCACCTTACGACCGTAAGTTATGGGACCAGAGCAGCCCCGTTCCTGGCTATGATGACGCTTAAGCAGTTAGCAGCCGATGAACGCGAACGTTTTCCGAAAGCAGCGAAAATTCTAGAAAATCAATTCTATATGGATGATCTGGTAAGCGGAGCACATTCTATAGAAGAAGCAAAACAGATTGTAACACAGCTGGATCAGTTATTAAAATCAGGCGGGTTCTTGCTGAGAAAGTGGACATCTAATACAGCAGACATTCTAGAAGACCTGGACACAGAGCAGACAGAGCAAATATTCAATTTCAAATCAGAAAACTCAATCAAAACCCTTGGGCTAGGGTGGTCTCCAGCTGACGATGCATTTACTTTCGAGTGCAGACTGTCCAAGGAACCAACATCAAAATTAACAAAGCGGAAGTTGCTATCAGAAATATCAAAGGTGTTTGATCCGTTGGGCTGGCTAGCGCCAGTCGTTACTAAACTCAAGCTACTTTTCCAAAAAGTTTGGATAGAAGTCAAAGAATGGGAAGACGAAGTATCAGCTGAAAGTTTAACAGAGTGGATAAAAATCAGAACAGACCTGGAAAACATCAACCAATGCACAGTTCCAAGATGGATCGGAAGCGGTGAAAAGGCGTCATCGAGCTCATCGGGTACTGTGACTCATCTGAAAAGGCATTAGCATGTGTAGTATATGCACGAACAAGCGATGAATCGCAAAGAATATTAGTAGCAGCCAAGACAAAGTTGGTACCCACTGATAAGACTGTCACGTTACCACGACTGGAACTTAGTGCAGCTGACCTACTCTGAAGTTATTGGGGAAAATTGTAGAGAGCTTAGTAGGTCACTCAATCAAAATATCAGCATACAGCGACTCTATGATCGTCCTTGGGTGGCTTCACGGAGACCCTGGAAAATGGAAAATATTCGTATCTAACCGAGTTAAATCAATCACAAAAAACATACCGGCCGAATGTTGGAGATACGTCAAGACCGATCAAAATCCTGCTGACGCAGCCAGCAGAGGTATCTACACAACTCAGCTGGTTAACATAAATTATGGTGGCACGGGCCGCCAAATAATGAAGATAAAGAATCTGAAATCAAAACATATACTACAGAAGAGGAGTTACGTAATAAAATACACACCAACGTCATTCAGGCTAACTTCGAGCAAAAAAGCATATATAAACAAAACATCATAACAGATTTACTAGCAAAACACAGCTCTATAAGAAAGGCCAGACGGGTGTTGGCTTGGGTATTACGGGCATCTAAAATTCTCTTGTCTTCAAAAGCAAAGAAACTACCAAGCTATTTAACGCCGCACGAGCTACAAAATGCAAGTCGGTTGATCATTATCAAGAGCAAAGATCCGCATTCGCAAGCGATATAGAGCATTATCGCGAACATAAACGTGTGCAAAGTAAAAGCAAATTATTACCTTTGACACCGCACCTGGACAAGTCGGGAATCCTTAGATTGCGGAAGATTATCAAAGGCAAACATAGATCCTGAGATGAAGCATCCAGCAATCATACCCCACGAAGGGCGTCTCACGACCTTACTGATAGCAGAAGCACATGAACTAACTTATCATGGTGGGCCAAGACTTACTGTGACATGTTTAAGAAAGAAGTACTGGATCATAAGAGGGTAAGTGCCACAAAAAATATTTGAGATCATGCGTAACCTGCAAACGACACGATCCTGTGTTGGGCCAACAACTGATGGCTGACCTCCCCGAAGCAAGGGTCAACGAGGCACCCCCGTTCTATCACACAGGAGTGGACTACACGGGGTTCGTAGAAGCAAAAGCAAGTAGAGGTAGAAGCATTCGAACTACTAAAGCATACATAGCAGTGTTCGTTTGTATGATCACTAAAGCAGTACACCTAGAGTTGGTGTCTGACCTAAGCAGTGAGGCATTTTTGGCGGCTCTTAGGAGAATGGCTTCAAGGAGAAACGCGCCCCGGCATATCTATTCCGATCAAGGAACTAACTTTATTAAAGCAAACAGAATATTACAAGAGGAAATAGAAGAATTTCAAAGCATGTTCAACGATAGTTTTTTCTCCGAGGTATCTGAAATGAAAATCGACTGGCACTTTAACGCCGCCACCTGGGCCAGTGCCGGAGGACTGTGGGAAAGAGCAGTACGTAGCCTCAAACATCACCTAAAAAGAGTTATAGGGCAGCAGAAACTTACCTTTGAAGAGTACTCCACTCTTCTATCACAGCTAGAAGCATGTTTAAACTCTAGGCCACTCTGCGCTTTAACAGAAGATGCGGACGACTTGCAAATCCTAACCCCAGCGCATTTCCTGACGGGAAGGGCAGGTTCGATAATTATACAGACTAAGGAAGATGCAAGGACAAGGTGGCATCTCACTAGCAAATTATTTACAGACATATGGAAGCAATGGAAATCAGACTATCTCACCCAGCTAGCAGAAAGAACAAAATGGCGAAAAGTTGTAAAAAACACTGAAATTGGAGAAATCGTTCTTATACACGACGCTAATTTACCGCCAGGGAAGTGGGCGATAGTCGCGTCGTCCAGCTTCACCCGGGTTCAGATGGACTGGTAAGAGTTGTTACCCTAAAAACAAAAAATGGTTTATTAAGGAGACCGATCATCAAATTGTCAGCATTACCTCTCGCCGACACGTCGTCTGAAAGCAAGCAAGAACAAGAACAAGAGCAAGAACAAAACAGAAAAAAAACATCAAGCAAGCAAACTAATGAATCATGTAAAGGTCAATCATCAGCCGGAAAGAAGACACGACCAGTTAAGAAGAAATTCGACTTTATATCAATGGCGATAGCGCTTCTTTCATTCATGAGCATTATGTCTACGTCTAGATCGGAGTATAATATTACTGAGATGAGCGCCAGCCAATCGTTGTATTTCGACCCCATAACAAAGATGCAACTTATCAGAGACAAATGGACCTTAGTTGTGTACCACGATATGGCCCCGTACTGGCAAGGTGAACTAGCATACAAAAAATTATCAAATCACTTAGACAAACTATGTACTAAAATCGAGAATAATCAACAATGCCATATGATTTTACTACAAATGAATCACGACCGAGCACTCCAGACAGCGTCGCGGTCTTATCAACGGCGTAGGCTACCTAGCGAACACATTGTTTGGTGTGCTAGATCAGCATTTTGCAGATAAATACTCTGAGGACATTGAACTGATTAGAAATAATCAACAACACTTGATAAATCTATGGCGTAACCAAACTTCTATAGTAGAGTCTGAATTTAACTTGTTAAAAAGAACAGAAGCATCGATGGAAAGGCAGTATAACATTATAAGTAGTCGGTTAAACTCTCTCGATAAGGCAACAAACGATTTAAATAAGCAAATACAGAGCATGTCAGTAGTCGAGGATTTTATTATGTCAGCAATGTCGGCTATGAACTTACTTCAGAATCTAAAAAGTATTCAAAATACCCTCTTGGACACCATCACTGACGTTTATC
Organism: Pieris macdunnoughi; assembly: GCA_905332375.1. Classification (NCBI taxonomy): domain Eukaryota; kingdom Metazoa; phylum Arthropoda; class Insecta; order Lepidoptera; family Pieridae; genus Pieris; species Pieris macdunnoughi. The sequence continues at coordinate 81,066 of CAJOBZ010000036.1, read as the reverse complement.
AAGGCCAACTGAACGCCCACCTGCTGACTCCCAAGCAACTACAGAGTGAACTGAATGTGATATCAGGACAGTTATCAAAGGATTTGAGCTTACCGATCGACAACATACAAATAGACTTATACAAAATATACAAGCTTTTAAAAAATAAAAAACGAGAATCACTACACAATACCTTATCTTTGAAATACAATTTCCTCTAGTAAGCAGGGACATATACCAGATGTATCAGATAATACCCATCCCACATCAATTTGGCAAATTAATGACTGAAATAGTCGCCTTATCACAATACGTATCATTAAATCTAAACAAGGACGCCTACATCATATTATCAATCGACGACTTACAAGGATGCATATTACACGAGGGACATTACTTGTGTGAATTAAAGAGCCCAATTTATCATCTAAGCACTGACGAGAAGTTTTGTGTATTAAATCACATCAATGACAGTTGCAAAGTAGCTACCACAACCTGCCGCAACCAGTGGATAAAACTAAACAATCCTCTGCAGTATCTGTACTTCTGTTGCGATACATACAATTTGCGGATCATATGTGACAATACAGTTCACAGTCGCGATATAAAGAAATCCGGAATAATAACTCTGCAAGATAAGTGCCAAATTAAAGGCAAGGATTTCACATTAATGGCAAGTGGGCAACAATTCAATACTTTACAAACGGCACCGAACATCCTTACACCAGATGTTCCAGACATCAACCACGTTATCAATATAACAATGCCTTACTTCAAAGAAGACGATACAGATATCGATAAACTGAACAGCTCTATAGATGGCTTGGAATCCCAAATAAAGAGCATGAAGAGCAACATGGATGAAATGCCTGAGCTGTCGAGCCACGACATACATCAATACTCCATCAGCTACAGCCTGGTCGCCGCGTGCGCGTGCGCGGCGCTCGTCGTCGCCTGGAGAAGGTGTCGGCGTCGGCGGCGTCTGGTGCTCTCACCGGGCGCGCAACGCAGTGACAATAGTGAAATAAAATCAGTGGTTCACAATGAAAGTGAAAGTGTTAGTGCGCGAAAGGCATTCTCGATAATCGAAGATAGTGTCATGTAGCATATAATCACTCATTTTTTTATTTTATTTTTTATCAGTAAATTTTTTTCTCTCATTATTATGTATAATTTTAAGCATTTTGTTTTTTTCTCCCGCCCGGGAGCATGTTCGGAAAGTAACCGAACACCTTGTAAAATAGCATAAGTAGTAAGTACGTATAGTTAGATCGCCGCCTGCGCGCGACGCTTTTCTATATAGGTACATCAGTGTGTCATCAACCATCTCCGCGATCACTCATTAAATTAGTTTTTAAGAGCAAAGCAATCTTTTATTTAAATATCATTAAAGTGTTTTGGCAGCAGCCCGAACAGGGACGTAATACTTGAACGCTCCCAAAGTCGACACTTAATCTTATATATAAGACAGGAAATAAGTAATCAATATTTAAAGTAACATTAAACCACAGTCAAAATCAATGAAAAAGAACGAAGACGACCGGACTTATTTGTCACACACAAACCTTTTACCATTCCCTAGAACGTCCTAGGTTCTAACTCTGCAATTCTTAGGATTGTAAGGTAGCTAATAAATTTTCCTTATGAACTGAGGTGTTCACTAAAAGATTGGCATTTCCAAAATTTTGCAGTATGTTATGATAAATTTTGGAAATGCGATATTATGTTATATTTATCTCTCTCACCGCACGAAACGCTAGTACAATAAGATGGCCCTATTGCATTGATTTCTGAGATATCCTGTGAGACAGTGGTACTGCCCCGGTAGTGCCTATTTGTATGAAGCCCGAAAGGAACTGCTTGCATTGGTGTAAATAAATAATCTTTGTCACAGGTTATTTCGTTAGAGGGCGATGCGGTCGTCACGTCCCGACGCTGTCAAATAATAATATAAAGGTAAAACAATAATAAAACATCAAAAGCAAAGCGCTATTTGCTAAATAAAAATAAAACACAGAGGGTTTTTCTTCAAAATGAATTCATAAAGAATGCTAGGAATATTTTCATATACATTTCAGCGTACACAAATGTGTTCGCTTTTACCGTTTTACTAGAAATAACAAATGCAGTTTTACGACTTTTAAAAATTTGCTTATTTATACATTTGGCTACAGGATTACAATAATCAAACAACGTGTTACGTTATATACATTATACATTATAGGCAGTGTCCGTTTAGTGAGAAGACGCACGTTTTTGTTACTTCTGAGCGCTTGGGCGATAGCGATGGGAATGGTGTAGAAACCAGCATGGCAGCCATCGGTCATGGCGCGAGTCTCATCGCTTACATATCAAGGCTGTTTTATATATACTCGTACATATAATAAGACATTTAAAGCCATTATTAAAAAGTTACCGTAATCCAGATTTCCATCAATACTTATAATGAGATGGTTATGACAAGCCAAAAGCTGACACGAACGAACGTTCCACAAATTCTCTTCTAAATGCAAGTTAATATTCAAAGCTCTGCAAGCGACGGCAGAGCTTGAGGGCTCGTAAATTATTACATACGAAGCCTGGTCAAGAACACATTAGCTTTAAATCATTATTCTACGATTTATGATTTAGTATGAAAAATTTAATGGTTCGTCGTATACCTTGAGAAGGAAAAATGTCGATAAAGCATTTGTGATTAAGGGACACAAATATTTAAGGGAAACGTTTCGGAAATTGATGCCTAAGATGTTGCTAGTATCTGATATAATACGTAAAGACTATTTTATTATCTATTTATAATTTTGATTTAAAATTTATTTTATTTAAATGCATATTTAGCCACATTGATGAATAGAAAAATTCAATACTTTTTTGACATACGGGAAACATATTACGCACGCAAGTCTTGATTCTGTCTTAGGCGAGAAGGACTTTAAAAAAATATTAGACATCCCAAGAACTCTTACGGCGTCAGCAAAGCCTGAGATAAGTAATTATAACATTGTGATTTATATAACAAAATTACCTGTTTTATGTAGCCATTTTAGATCTCGGTTACGTTGTGTTACGCATTTAGTACCTAAGCGGTAATTGAAAAGAGCGGGCAGGAGCTCACTGAATACTAATATTCGCGATACGATATTCTTTGTACACAAGATATAGCGTATAAACAAAACATATCGTGGAAATAAACATTTTTTTTGCCAAGACAACTTGGTTAAAGATTATGATGACTTACTATATTATAATGGTCACTTACAAGGAATTAAAAAGCGTAAAACTACGCAAAATAATAGAAAATATTGAAATACTGCAACACCTAATAATTCAACTTTATCGGGTTTTAGCGTCAATGGATTATTATTATTAAATGGTTCATTAAACTAATAATAATCCAGTTTGTCCTTAGATTGCATCCATTTCCTTGATAATTTTTATTTCAGAGACATGTAGGTTCTTTCTTCCTTTCCTTCTATCTGTCACATATAGTCGTATTTAGATTACGATGTGGCAGGTTTCCTCACGATGTTTTGCTTCACCGTAAGAGCGAGAGTTGGATATATGCGCACATAAACAGAAAGTTCACAGCCGGGGATCGAACCTACGACCAAGCCAACACTACCCTGTGGAACGGTTAATACCAGAGAAAATACAATTTCATGTACAATATTTTTAAAAACTCCTATAGGTATTTTAAAAAAAACGATTTATAGTGTCAATATTGTATTTCAACCTTTTATTTTCAATGTCTATGAAAAACTCTGCTTAGAAAATATTAAGAAATTTCTTGTAAATTTAAACAAAAATAAAAGTTGTCCATTGTAGTTTCGCGAGTCCCGGAAGCTTCATCAAACTTTATCCGGCATTCATTTCCATTTACAGAATGAAATAAGGTTAAGTACGGGTTCGGGTTTAGTACAAAGTATAACAGAGAGCGGGAGAAGATTTATAGCTGTATTGTAGTACTTTAAAAAATCATACATTAATAATCACAATTAAATACAGTAACTATTAATTAGACTTGTGAATTCAGCAAAAGCTGATTTCAAACTTTAAATATTTCCACTTTTGTTTTAGGAATAAATATTAATTTTTAAACACTTTTATTCATTCAAACTTTTAGTATTAAAAGAAAAGTAACTATCTGTCCTAACTATTTTTGATGAAAATTAAATATACCTTTATCACAAAAAAGCAACAAAAGCTTTAAATAAAACGTCAACGTAAATCAAGAAAACTGAGGTCTTCTATAGAAAATGTACATTTATAACAAACAAATGTTGTTGGCTATTTCATCAGGCATTCTTGGTAGGACTTATAAGAATTTATTTATATAAAAGCTTATCTTAGGATAGTGCCATGTGCATTCCACAATGGTCTAGTTCTCATCTCAGCTATCAGGTTAGTGGGTACTAAGCATTTTAGGTTGGGCTTATAAGAAAATTTACAGAGATGCGCTTTTATTTTACACCACATAAAGTTGTTTTATGGCACATTGTTTGAATGCATCTAACGCTTTAGCGATACCCCTCTACATACTTTTTGAGCGTGTCATATATTACTACCGACCCACCCTGGCTTTGTTGGGGTAGATAAAAAGATGATTGTTTTTAAAACGTATCTAGAAGTATATAGGAGACCATTAGAGGTATGGTTTCATTTGTTTGGTTTAAGATTTTGAATGTATTCTTGTATTATTGTATTATTATTCTTGTACAGCGCGTGTAAATGTAAGGTTCAATAAACCTACATAAATATCATTTTTCATATAATTGTACAAACTTTTCACCATATTAATAATTTATATAAAGCCCGCGTTTTCTAATGAAATTATGAAAACTTCACGAGTGTACATATAATTTTTACAAAGCCTTTTGTTTTCGTTTCAAATAAGTAAGTACTTACAACTAAGTACTTGCTAATAGTATCCGAAATTATACGGCAGTAATATTATAATTTCTTTAATTAAACACAGTTATACCATCCACCATAAATTTATTTAAATAATCAAAATATTTTTTTACGTATTAATAACCTATTACGTATTCTATAACAATTAGTATTATTAATATATGTTCAGATCCAACATCTGCAATACACACATTACGGTAGTATGAACAATACTTATAAAAATATATTTATCATACAGATTTTTTTTGTTTGGAAAACTTGAATGCGTCGTGGGTGTATTTTGTATAAGTATTCGTGTAAGCAAAGCGTAAGATCGGCGCACGAGCTGTCAAAAATTGACATTGACATATACGAATACTTGACACAAAGCTACAGAGGCTTGAGACAAAAATGGAATGATCACGTGACAAAGCGTTTATAACTAATGTCATTCTTCTACAAAATCTTAGTGATTTTGTCTCAAGCCCCAGATAACTTTACGTTGTATACTGACGTATCTACAATCCAGTGACAAGTTTGATCCATTCGATATGGTATGCGACATTGGTATAGAAGCCCAGTCGATTAGTCGAACAATCTGCACCACCAAATGACGCCAAGCCAACCAGCTCGCCATCTTCTACTAATGGACTGCCTGAATCACCCTGTGGATTACTTGATACGTTTTAATAAATTTGTTTAATTTGGCTAATGCTAAATTTACGCGAATGCACAAGCAGCTTAAAAGTATTATTTTAAGCAATTTTACTTTCGTAAGAAAAGATTATAATATGTCAAGCAATATTTTGAGAACCTAGGGTTCTCAAAATATGTAATACTTAGTCCCTATAATTCGTGGTTTACAGACTGTGAAAGTTTCAATTTTCGATCGCTTTTTGAAACCGAAATTTATAATCTATGTTTGTGTCCTGTTTAAACGAAGGGTTATATACTTAAATTCGTACTATAGTTCAATATTGCAATTTTCATATTGTTTACTTTAGCGATATCGAAAGAATTTCACTAAAATTGGCTTTCGTCGTTTGATGACGTCATGCTATAGACGTCATCAATTGTTTGAAACGAGTGCTATAGTGTGCCAAGTCGTTTTAATTCTTGAAGAATTATATCGGTTTATTAGAGTAGTTCTGTGATACATACAAAATTAAAAACAGTATGAAGATAAAATCTATACTTACATTACACATTCCGGGTCTATTGCCAGGCCTCTTTGCACAGATATTCATTTTAGCCAATATGTCCAGATACTGTTGGAAGTACTTTCGGTAATATGGCGGTATCAGGGATATACACTCTTTTACAGTCAACCCTTCGACGTTCATACTTTTAATTTCCTTCGATTCTTCACCTGTCTAAAACAAATTATATCCAAAAGCATTATTGTAACCTGATAATTTTACAGTAGTATAAAATATTGAATTACTTTACCTCATCAATCCCCCTCCCAACAAACACCATAGACGTCTTACGATTGCCCATTTGCTCAGGAAGTCTTAGAGGTTGCACCTTATTAGAAAACCTCAACGGTGCTGCCAGCTCAATTATAGCGACGTCATTAAACGGCACCCCACCGTACGTTACATAACCTGGATGTATGATTACATTTTTATACTTTACTACTTGGCTATTCTTCTTTGTTTCGCCACCGACATAAGCGTATCTTATGTATAAACGGATACTGAAATTAAATTAAGGTTTTGCTATATTATCTTATTGTATTATGAGTGTTAGGTAGTTATTTTCTAAGCGTCGTCTATGTGTCGTTGGCAATGCAAGTACTGCCAACGAAACATGTCTAAGCTAGAATTTACTTTTCAAGTTTAAACGGAAGAATTGTTTTAGGTTGGAAATCTCAAAGATTTGATTACATCTTTCCAAAAATACCATAAATGGCAGTATATTAGTGCGTTTTAGCGCCTTTACAAAAACCAACATGTGCAGGATTTGCGGGATTAGCTTTGGTCGCGTTGATCTTGTCTATTAGTAAACATACATTAAAGATTAAGAGATTTTTGTGTTATTTAAAGTTGTTTTGTGATTTATGCTGTAACTATTCTTGTACAGTAGTCATTTAAGTTTTTTTGGTTCTTTAATTTTCATTGTTCACCGATTCTAAAATGAACAGATACGAACAGAACAGATGATAAATGAGCAATAGCTGAGCGCATTCATGTTTTCATACTTCTGTCTATGTAGAATATTTTTGTTTGTTTGTTAAATGTCAATGCCAAGTTTGGGGGATTTTATTTGTGCGTTAAGCCTACGGAAGCTGAACGTTCGCTATAAGCGGGTATTACTTAAAAAATATAAAATACCTGGCATCGTCAAAGCAATGGGCAGCAGTGATTAAGTGTCGATCTGATATGATTGCAGCCCCACAATTTACAAGCCCAGCAAAGTATGGAAAATCTTCAATACGCGCTATCTCTCCATACAAAATACGCTCAAACTTTTCACCTGCTAAAGAATTAGTAAAGTTAGCTTGGTCTTTTAAACAATTTACTTTTATTGTTGATTATTGGCACAAGGTATCATTCTGATATGATACCTCGTACCTGTTCCGTATTATGTAATAAAAATTATCTTCTAAGCATACATTATATTAAGATTACTTACGCTTCGAATGTACAGAAAATATATTGTAGTAGACTAAAAAAATATAAAATATTTTACAAGACATGGTTATTTAGGACTTTCAGAAACTCACCTGTCTTAGTGTTTGGAATTTACTTATTTATATTAAAATTTTCAATAAAAAATGGCATGTGCTTAGGAATGTCTTTGCGTCAAATCTGTAATATTTCAAATATTTAACAACTTTGTTACAAACCTTTGTACGTGAAAATAATTTTATGGAATTTAAGACATCGTAGGCAGATAATGGCTGTACCACAACTCGACATGAAAATGAAGGAAGCAATTACTCAATATAATTTACTGTAAAACAATTGTCACTACTATTAACCAAATTCAGATTTTGATCCTGGTAACTCATTTATATAACAAATAATCCATTGTAAATTTTAGTTTCACTCAAAGCATTTTATTATATTTTTATGGCAACATATTAACAACAAATGCTATCTGCTATTCCAACAGCTACAAAATACTTATGTTAACAGAGACAGAAAAGAGATACAGTTAAAGAGAACATTTAAGTCACATAATTGAATGTATTACAAAAACACCAGTGTGTTACAACCTTTTAGGTCTGGGCCTCAAATTTCTATTTTTGTTTCGTAATAATTTGCTTAAAAAAGTATAACGTTATATTATTATACCTGAGTAAACAGTTCATTTCAATTAGATAGAATTTGAAATTTTATGAACCACTTTTTATCATACTTTATATAACTTGAGAAAATATACTGCTTTATAAATAGGATTGGGATATAATTCAATTTCATTGAATATAACAAATAATAAGTTTATTATCTATACAGCTTTTCCAATATATTTCAATTGTTCCCCGCAAAGACATAAATGTAGCCAAAGGAAATGAGATTTGTACAATCAGCCCTTCTTGCTATAAATATTATTACATATCTAAAACGTTTATAAAGAATAATTGTATACCTTTTTTAATACTAAATGTAGAAAGTATTTTCATTTGTTCTGTTTACTTTTCGTTAATGAGCAATTTGTAATCTAATGCCAGTTAATTAACAGTTATTGTTAATACAATGATTTATTTTCTGCAAACAATAGCGATAAAGAAAAAGCTTACAAATAATGAAACAATTGTGCAAATAAAATCTCTCTAAAAATTAGTGGTGAGGTTATAAGCCCAACTCTAGTGTCCACTGCAAACACTGCCTAATTTTATCATATTATTCTTTTTTGTGCAATATATTTATCGTTTTGTATCCTTAACATAATTTCATTCAAAAATTGGCGCATGATAGGTCTTCGGATTAAACCGTGCATTTATTTAATGATTATTATGGTGATGTTGGTGATGTTAATTATTTCGACTATGTGTTTGCGTGTTGTTCCCACGAGAATTTAAGTGCGTGCTCCTATTTCACCATGCCTCCTGCTGATAGAGGACAACTCTTTGTTTTTAATTTATGTTATTATTATTAATTACTTAAGATGTCATGTGGAACATGGTTTAATGGTTGCAGCTCCTTACAAACGTTGTGTAAAAAAAAACATGGCGATTAAAAAGAGTGGCGGAGGGTTTATTGCCAGTTCTTCTCTTCCGTTCTACGCCCTTGATTTGAGAACTGGCACTAAATGTAAAATTAGAAGCATTAATATGTATTTCTTTACTGACAAGTATAAGTGTACAATGTGTTACCTATATGATTAAATGATTATTGAATTTTGATTAAGAAACGATTTATTTATTAAACAACCTGATTCGGGACAATTTACGCTAAGTAAAATAATTAACTGTTAAATTTAGCCAATGATTATATTTACAAATAATTTAACATACAACCAAAACATACTATCATTCTTTATATTTAAGCCCGGCAACAATGATATTAATAAAACGATTCATTCTTGGGCTTCTTTTTGCCTGTGTTAATACGATCGGCGCTAAAATTTTAACAGAATTTGGCGCCGTGTTATAGAGGACCAATATTTTTATTTAAATCTGTAGTTTGCGTACAGCCTACATAGCATTAGCTTGGTTGGTTTATTCTTTTTCAGTGGAATTTTTTTGCCGGAGTTGTATGTCGTGTGAGTGGCGTATTGGCTGGTCTAGTTGGAAATGGAATTATTTAGATTTCAAGCGATCACACTACTGGTAATAGCAACACAAAAGGATTTAATACTAAGGAACACACATAGAAACCATCAAGTTTTTATTATTATTATAAGTATTGCAAAAGCCACAAGGAGTACCTCAACATACACTTTTTAAATGTGTAAAATTATTTTGAAATAAACTTTTTGTTGTGTATCCATGTTGGGAGTAATTTTTACGAAAATTATTCCAAATGACAATAGTAAAGGAGAATTAAATGAACAATGGATATTTTTATTACGTCAGGATTTCTATCAACCTTTGTACTTAGGTTTACTGAATGAACCCATACCTACCTATAAATCATATTTTGTTTATATAATGTTAGTTATAGCATTTGCATTTAGACCAGTTTAATAAGAGTTAACTTAAAGTTCACGGATATCCAATCGGACGCATTAGGTATGCAGCTAATCAGTAATTAAGTTTCGTATCTGAGTTACACCGTTACGTTAGGTTAGGTAAGGTGATTAGGTAATTATATACAATTTATTATAACTATTCCTAATCCTGATTTATAAACTTTATCGCCGTTTTATTGCTTATTTGGTAACCAATAATGTAGTTGGAATTCGGTGAAGACTACGGGTTAAATTTTAAGTTATAAAGTATATTTGCTATTTGTTACGCCAGACAATACTCTAAAAAGTGTCTCACTAGCAAGTGCCACACAATCAAATTGAAAAAGGTAAAAATCATGGTTATCGTTATTATATATTTTTGTTATGTCCTTCGAATGTCTTCGAATCAACCGTGGTAGGGACAAGAAAAAGATGCGCGTAACGAAATAATGTGACGTGTAACCGAAACATGTGACGCGTAACCGAAAAATGTGACGGTAGATTTATTCCAACGCCGATAAAGAAGATTCACTTCAAAAAAATAATATAAATAGGTTAGTAACAAATAAAATAAGAGTTTTTTTAACTACAAAAAAAGTTTTCTAATGTACTAATACACACAATAATACGTAATTAGTTAGCGACAAAAACATTTTAATCTATTCAAGAATTCATTATTTATTGGAACTTTATATCGTTAAGACTGTTTTAAGACCTAGTTTACATTATAAAATCGTATAATGTTGGCACGGATATGAACAGTGAGTTTAAGATATATTTTTAATACACTTTTATTCGTCATTAATTAGGATTTTTAGTAGTAGTACCTTATTTTTTATAACCCTATGGGTCAGGGTCTAAAAGCTATGTTGTACCGTCCTCTGATGTCAGGCTTAGATTAGATTATGTCTATCAAATTCCTTCTATATTTTCGGGGCCTCCATCTAAGGGTTCAGAGTTTAGTCCGTCAATAATACTTTGCGATCGACGACATGTTATAAAAAAAAGGGGGGGGGGGGGGGCCCCCCCCGGGGGGGGAAAGGGGGGAGCTTGTAGTTTATTGTTTATCAGATCAATCTAAGTTATACGATAGGAGCGACCCGATGGAAACCGCTGTGTGAGTTCGAAAAGTGAGTTACAGAATCGGAGGGCTGCACTGCAAGCACTGCTAACAACTATTTAAATTTTTATTTATTATTAATTATTATTATTTTATTTCTATTATTTATTATTATTATTAATAATATTATTTATTTCTCCGTTATTTCTATTTCATCAATGACACGAATTCATAGAACTTGCATTAAAACAGATTGAATTTTAATGACAGATGGGCAAAAACTAAATATATATTATTCGTGTGTTTCTGTTAAACTGTGTCTACATTATATTAGAAAGATAAAGATTAGCTTTCAATTATGATAACATATTATTTATATTTTTAGAAAAGTTAATCGTTTAATTTACACAGAAATTTACGCTAAATTCACCGTGGTGTTCCGCGATTGAGCGCTTAATTTTCGAACTGAGACCATTAGAAGCCTTTATAATATAACGTAACATAATATTCTTAATCACCGGAAACACACCCAACCGTAAGCCACCTGGCGTTGCAGCTGTTAAGAAAATTCTTTTAATATACATAAAAATCATATACCCACTGTATATAATTAATCTACAATTCAGAACAGAAAATAAATAATTTATTGGATAAACTTTATCAGTGCACATTGGTATAGCTGGTCAATCGTTTGTGTTTTTATTTTATATAAAATAAATTAGGATTTGTTTACACGATTACAGGTTGGTTCACTGTGAAAAGTGCATAGTAGCTTGTTATGACTCTGTCATCAAATAATATAAATAAATTTATTGGTTTCCGTTCTAGTTTCTTACTGTGACAAATGATAATATATCGTCATGGAACCCAAATATGAAGCTAACGTAGACAAAACTCTCACTCCTAGAAAAATATTTATAAGACAGGTGAGTTTATTGATATATTTATATTTTATCGTATTTCATTAATTGTAAAGAATTATGTATTTTAAAAAAGAGCCCGCATAACAATATATTTCCGATTTCCATAATAGTCTAGACTGATCACCTGCCTTACAAAAATATATAAGACACAAAAACATGTCCCATACTCATAAAAAATTAGGTTAAAAAAGTAAGTTTACATTTCCCTTAATTGACGGAAATACCTTTGACATTAAGAGTTGGGAAATTTTTTGCTAAAATGCACGTAATGTACGCGAAGTTTCTAGAAGAAGAATTATCTAAAGAAAAATACTTTTTCAGATCCTGGTGTCCAGCAGTATTTGGTCTAGTTTCTTTATGTTTGGGTTGTGTATGGGCACTCCGACAATCTATATATCACAAACAAGAGAGGAAGCCAATTCTACTGATGTGATTTCTAATGAAATGTCCTCGTGGATAAGTAAGTTATAGCTTGCTAGCGGTATTCTATTAATTATAAATATGATGGACGAAATTAATTTATTGAATTTCATTAACTGTCGGAGACTAAATATTGTTTATTGACAACTTTTATTAGCCTTATTTTTCTTAGAACTGTTTGATTAACACTCCTTCAGCTGGTGAAGAAAAATATCGGTATGTAGCCGGAGTTTTGTTACAACAAAAATCCACCACCATTAGTACTTACTTGCCTAATTATAAATAATAATTAAGTTGGTTAAGTATTTGCCCAATGAAAAAGAATACATGAAACATTTATTAAATTCTGTAACTCACTTTTGGAACTCACACAGCGGTTTTCACAGCGGCGGTCGCGCTCAAATCAGTCATTTTACGATTTGGCATTCTGATGATTCTGTCTGATAAACAATAAACTATAAGCTTATCTTATCAGAATGTCAAATCATTAAATTACTGCTTCACGACTGATTTGAGCGCGACCGCCTCTGCGAAAACCGCTGTGAAAGTTCGAAAAGTGAGTTACAGAATCGCAGGGCAGATAGTAACATACTCCATGTTTTGAATCATAAATGCTTCAGCGATAGTTAAATGACTTTAAACAATGTAACAAATAATTCGAGAATTCAAAAAAATAAATAAAACAGAGATAAAAAATATTTAACTACCAGTTTACCTACCAGTTCAATATGTTATCACTCAATTGGAATTTTTGTAACCAAGAATTAATGAAGGTTGAATGATTAATAAACGTTATAATTATCTCAATCAGGTTCTGCGTACAATTACAGCGCGATACCCAACCTCTTCATTGTTGCATTCCTGTCACGGAAATTTGGCCGAAAGAAGACTTTCCTAGTCGCCTCTTTGACATCTGCAGTTGGATTCGTAACCTTATACTTAAGTTCAGACTTCACACAGGTTATAATAAGCGAGGTATTACAAGGAACTCTAATTGCCTCAGATGGAATGATTTGTGTTATGGTTCTTACAGAATATACATCACCGAAATACCGAGGATTCTTCCTTACATTTAAGTCAGCAACGTTTGGTTGGGGAATGCTTGTTGCGAATACGATGGGAACGTTCTTGCATTGGAAGTCAATACCGTTACTAGGATTTATCTTGTCAGTATATGCATTTATCTCGTGTCTTTTCTGGCCAGAGTCGCCATATTGGTTGGCTAGCAGGCAAAATTACGACGCCTGCGCTAAATCCCATTGTTGGCTCAAGGGAACTGACGAAGAGTCTATGAAAGAAATAAACTCATTGATAATGCAACACAAAGATTTAAGTCGGGCGAAAATAGAATCTTCGCAGAATATACTAAAGAAGATTCAAATTGCGATAACCGCAAAAGCCTTCTACAAACCTTTTGGATATACAATGCTTATGTTACTCTTGTACTATTTTTCTGGTAAAATGTCGTGCAATGTATACGCCTTGCAGTTAATTAAAAATGTAACTAACAGTGAATCGGCTGCATATACAGGAATGCTAGTAATAGATGCATTAACAGTTTTCAGTATGTATTTCACCAGTGCAATTGTTAAGTTCTATAAGCGAAAAATGCTCTTTATCACGACTTCTTTGGTTGGTATTTTATTCTTACTGTGTATCTCTATTTATTTGTATCTATCAAAATTAGAATTTTATGAGACAAATAGTTATATCTTTTTGGTTTTGTTAACACTATACATGATTGTTATAAGTTGTGGACCGATAACTATAACGCCGTCAATTATCGCAGAACTGTGTCCTCTTAGATATCGAGGATTATACATGTTATTAATGGAGTTAGTTGATAATATAATAATGGGTACTGTTGTTAAAATATTGCCTTTTCTATTAAGTACAATAGGTGCCCACGGTGCATTCTTTTTCTACGGTAGTTCGTCACTTATTTTAACATTACTGATATACTACTTTATTCCTGAAACCAAAGATAAAACTATTATTGAAATGGATGTTCTTATGGGTACTTAGAGATTATGATTTTAAGGATTTCATGGTCTTAACAAGTCCCTTTACGAGACTAACACAGGATGCGTTGTACTATTATTAAGAAAATACAAAAAATTAATATATCTGTATATAACGAAGTGAATTAGCATGATATTAATGATAAAACTTATTGCAATGAAGATAACTCTGGAAAAGTGTGAATAAGAGAGTTGGAAGTGGTAAATTATTAGGTTTGAATGATCTTTAAAGTATTGAATTTGACAAATTTAGTTTCAAGGGCAACTTTTTAGTTATTGTTAAAAGTCAATTATATTTAATGGTATTCTCATTATTTTTTAATATACTTGTCCAGCTCAATTAAAAATCAATATTTCATATTTTTTTTCAATGCTGAAATGTGATTATGATTATGATTTACCTTAACCCATTTTCATACAATTGTCCCTTTGTAAATATGTATAGTTATTATAAACAGAGTAGTATTTTACTTCGCCCTGTTTTTATTACAGAACTACCTTTTATCGTTAAAGCGACAAAGTACGTACGTTTATATTAAACATGCATTCAACAAAATATATTATCCTCATATTCAACTGTACATACACATTTTTTAAATGAAAATATATTATGATAAACCAATTATTTCTGTTCTATAACTATTTATTTTACGGTTAGTCTTACGCACCCACGCTATAAAAATCGCATATTGTTTTAATAATTTTTCAAAATAATCCTGCCACGAATCTGCGTGGATTGTTTTATTAAATATAAACTTAGAAATTACCACAAGCTAGGTAGGTTTAGTCGCCGGTTCTAGACAAGAAAATCTAAAAACGCTTTTTCTCAAAGGTCCTACAAAAACTTTCTTAGTTCATCAGCTAGGTCTTTCGATTCCGTGATTCAGAGTCGGAGCACGTTTATCGTGAATTTACGGTCGATTCATCCGATATTCGATTATTAGGCATTGATCTCTTTAAAATTTCGCTTTTTATTCGCATTGCCAGTCCTGTTCAATTGGCTAGAACGAAATAATTTTCTGATTATACGCCGACAGAATCTTTAATTTGCGCCATTAATGCTGTTATTTTAATCGTGATAAAAGTAAAATGTCTTCTATGAGAAGGTTTTTTTATTTTCATTTCAAAATAATATTGTGTGGTTCTACGTGTGTATATTGGTTTTCATTATATAATCCTTAATAAAAATCACTTTAAATCTAATATAATTAAAGGCAGCCCTTTAATAACCATTGATTTTGAAATTTGATTTTTTATTGACTTTGTGTCTAATATATAAAAAAATCTAATTTTGTTAGATACTAATGATAAAGTTAAAGATAATAAAGTTATTAGTAATTGTTGTAATGTTCGTCGTTTTTTGTAATCTATTGATTGTAATCTACTTCTAAAGAAAAAACGAGCTGCTTAGTTTTGTTACCAAACGTTTACAAATAAAATAAAACAGACTAATAGAAAAATAATCCGATACTGTATTGAATACAAAAATTACAGAGTTCTTGAGAATTGTCTATGAATATTGTAGTGCATACCATTGGATTGAATACATTGTTTTCATCTTTATGTAAGCAGTACAGACACTAGTTTAATTAAAACTTGTAGCGATACAACAATCAGCTCTGTTAACTATGTATGTACGAACTAATATTTCAAGTTTTTATTTTGTGGGGACTGCCCACATATCCCACCCATTGGAATACCTACAATTCGAGGCCTTATTTTTCCTGATTCAAGATAAAATAACGTTATTTAACTCGCTTTCCCTTACCATAGTAAAACTTCACGTTCTTCACTGTTCCTAGAATGTATATCCCTTAATAACATCAACTTCCCCTAGATTGGCGATGCTTTTGCAAACTATCTTCTATATAAACTATAATTAGGATTTGTAACTTAATACATATATAACTAATAAAAACCCATAAAAACTTATTAACATTACAATATATTAATTACTACTACAAGTTATGACTTATCGTAACGAAATATGTTGAAATGACAATTTAAGTGTCCCTTTTAGGACTGAATTCTTGTTAAAAATCATTCCCTAATACATAATTATATCTATATATTATCTTTTTGTTACTTTAGCTCTGCCTTTATAAGTCAGTCGTGATTATTTTGTATTCGACAACGATGAATATATTTCAAATCAGTTTTATTAGATGTAAATGTGTAATAAGCAAACTCAGTCATAATATGACGTAATTTATTACAACCTTGAACTCCTATCCAATTGTGGTTAACGGTTTATAATCAACCACTATTTCAAAACCTGTATTTTAAAACTAGCCTATATAAGGCTTTTATGTACGCCATTACAGTATATACACGCTATAAACTAAGAATAAATAAATAAAAATCGCATTTGGCAAAAGTATCGAGGTTCAAGCAATCCACGGTCATAAAATGAGATATAAAAATGTATTGTAAGAATTAGTTTTTAAAGAGATGCGAAGGTACAATGGCGTTATCTGGTCCGAGTTGGCAGCCTCGGCTGTTGCCTTCTGTTGTGAGAAAATTAAATTACCCCATTAAGTGCCTGCCTCTTATGGCGCCTTCATAAACATTGCGAGCGTTTACTCGACGTTTCTATTATTTGATATTTTACACTTTCATTAATTAGACAATTATGATTCTTAAAAATAACGTAGCTGGTTTTATTATGTTATTGTTACAATACACTACGGGAGTAAAGTTAAGAGGAAACAATTGCGCATTTTTTTTGTAATTGGTACAACGGAACGACGAATCGTATCACTCGGCTGTGGACTATAAATGCCGATTAATGGTAATCAAACGAATTGTGCCATCGTTTAGTTTAGTTGTTAAATACCCCAAATCAGTTTCTTGGTTCATATTAATATAAAAACGGGGTACGAAATCACGCGTATATTACATACTTGTGAATCTCATAACTTTTAGTGTAAGATTTAAATTTGTTTCAACTATTGTTTTTTTTGTTGTAAATACGTTAATAAAGGTTAAACACTTTCCGATGTAAGATAATATTTACGCAAAGAAAATTTTTACGTTTACTGTCATAAAAAATCGAATATAAATATTATCATACCTGTCAATTTTTGAGAATAGCACAATATTTCCTCGAGTAAGTCGAAACCTTACGAATAGACTACGAATTCAGCATAGCGTTAAACTCTCGTCGTATGAAATGCCAGAGGCCGTTTCAAAGCGATTGAGGGAACTGAATAATGTTTTCTTAACTCGCTGCGTACATTAGAGCATCTTGCATTTGTTGTTATGTCCCGAACTGAATCTTACTTAATGTTTTAAGAAAATTTCTCCTAACGTCGGCGCTGCTCATTCGGACCTAATGAATTTAGAATATAGCTTTTTAGAGGGAAAAAATCATGGCAATTATAAACTCTTTTATTGAGATAAGCTGAAAACTGTTC
Organism: Pieris macdunnoughi; assembly: GCA_905332375.1. Lineage (NCBI taxonomy): Eukaryota > Metazoa > Arthropoda > Insecta > Lepidoptera > Pieridae > Pieris > Pieris macdunnoughi. The sequence continues at coordinate 63,236 of CAJOBZ010000036.1, read as the reverse complement.
AATTTAGAAATAACCATACAAATGCAGTTAAGTGTATTAAAAACGTACCGTGTTTGTAACTATGGTAACGATGTTATTTACATAAAAATAGAACGGTTGCCGGTAATACCGTACTAACTTTGGAGTTAATGATACTAAATCACAATTTTAATAGTCTGTGAACTTGGTTATATTGTCATTTCTTATGTATGCACTAATTTATACATACCTTATTAAGACTAAATTAATTTACAATTGATTAAAGTTGGTTAAAAAACAACGCCGTCCTGGAACCTTCCACTAGGTGCAGCGAAAACGCTGGATGCAGAGCATGGGGAACTGGTCTTACTTGTAGTTCAAGACAAAGAAGATATTCAGAAGTGCACGTTGTCGGGTTGGTTGGACCTCTTGCAATAATTAAGCTTCATCTGTTTTGATTTATTAATTTATGTAGGAATGATTGTGTGTTTTTCTAAACAACTATTAGTTTTCATTCACATATTTATTACGTTAATTTGGGCAAGTGAATATTTTGGTCAATAACTACAAAAAAGGACGCGAATATAATGCTCGTATGTTGTATGCAGTCGACACACACACGTGTACCCCACTCGCACAGTATGATACCAAATCTGTTCCTGTTTTTTAGCGCAGTGATTCTTTCCATAAAAACCTTAACAATTATGCCGTATCGTTCAATAGCAATTGAATGTTCAATAACTAGCCAGCTGAAGTATTTCCAAACCAATTCGACTTAGAGTCCTTCAAAAAAAGAGCGTACCACTTCTTAAAGCCTTCTGGCGTTGAGAGTGTCCATGGGCGGCGGTATCACTTAGCATCAGGTGAGCCTCCTACCCGTATAAAAAAAAAGAGTGCGTGTACTTATGCACGCGCGTAAGAAGTTGTACTTCTTTGGCTTTCTTTATTTTTTTTATACATTAAATAATTAATAATAAATATTTAACGATAATAATTTAATAATATTTAATATTTAGTACATATATTATTCAATTATTAATTAATAATAATAATAATTATTTATTATTTTATTATATTCTTCCTTCAATTTACTAACTAGGTATGTTTCATAACCTTTTAACTAAGTAACAATAGGTCTTTGTGAAAAAGCATTGCTAAATTTCTTTAAAAATAATTAAAACTCCTTTATTTGTTTAAAAGGTCTATGGTCATTCTGACAAAGGTCATTATGGTCATTCTGATAATTTTGTGTCACGGTGCGCGCACATCGTAAAATTTCACTCTCATCAATTTTTCATAACGCGCCTAAAGAAGTAAAACTTCAAAAAGTAACCAAAAATTGTTTCGCCGGGAATTTCTTTCGGGGTTTCGAGACTAGTCTTTTGTCAAATATTTTGTCATTTTGGAATATTCTAGCAGTTTCAATATATTGTTTTAATCGAGAGATTGAATAAGATCTAAGAAAACTTCGTAACAGAATAAGAATGAAAGCTGCTTGATATTCTAAGTTCGATACCTGTTTATATGCACAACACGCAGACTCAGCTCGAACGAATTAATTAAATCATATTAATTTCTCAAAGTTTACGAATACAGTGTCGGGACAATTTACACTCTGCTGATATTATTTCTCGATTCTTCAACCGCTGTTTGATGTTCTCAAAGATTTTGTTTATACTACAGAATTTAAAAACTAATTGAAATTATAAACAAAACAACTTGAAAAAACTAAAAAATACGTGTGGCACTCGGGGACTGCCGCGGTAAAGCTATTCCATAGCATTTTTTATAAACTTATGCAAAATAATTATTTATTTAATTTTTTGCAGTATTTTTTTCTTTGATATTAATTCAAGTTTTTACTTTGATATTAATTCAATCTACCTCATTCAAGACTCAGACTAACACGCTCTAACGCGTATTGGCCGCACCTATATTACGTCATCGTGTGTTAGGTTTATTTCGTTACGGAATTTCTTGATTCGGTCGCCGCGCTCAAAGTCCGCGATAAAATCTATGCAATAGCTTAAAAAAGATTTTAAAATTAAAATAAATCTTGATTTACTTTGTACGGACACCTTCAATCTACGGTTACAATCACTGCGAGACGTTATATGCTGAAACGCGCTAAAATTCCGACTGCTAAGGGTAGGTAATTAGGTATATACCTTAGCCATTGGGGCTTTCATCGAGTATTTTAACTTTAGGTTTGACGAACTGTCCCCAACGTCACTATGCTTCATCCACAATTTGATTGCACTGTGACGATTTAATAAAGAGATTTATATTTTGGGTAGGTCAAACATATTTTCACTACAATTCGATTTGTTTTTTTAAGAATAAAGAAAAGTCTCGTTTGGTAGTTTTGAAAGATTCATAATTAATAAAATCTTATGAGATTTTTTAAATATGCACAACCCTTACATATATATATATAGCATATATATAGCATCAAGCGAGTTTATAAGATATGAGTGTATAGACAAAAAGCTTCATTTCTAAAATAGCAACAAAGTTTGAGAACTCCCGGTTCGGTTTAATTAATAAATTCGCCCGCGTATAATTTCTCAGAGAAAATAAAGCGATTTTGTTATCGTGTTTGTGAAGTCAGACATTCCGACCCGCAATTTGAGCTGCTGACGCCTCTCTTTCCAATGACTTTTATTTGTTATAGACCAACTAAATAATGCTGACAGAATCTAATTTAGAATAACAGTGAATTTTGTTTTACATGCTTTATGAACACTAATAAATGTAGTATCTCTTGTCCTTTTCTCTCTAGTGTATCTTTGCAAATAACGAAAGGTGACAACTTATTGATACTTGGTATATTGTAATTCTAAATGAATTTTGCTGAAATGCTTTTATTACAATTATTATTATGATTTTAAAAAAAATTTCTCAGTTATTTTTCATTATGATTATACAAATTTCGTTTAATATTGATACGAATTGAATAAATAATATGAATGATTAAAAATTAATTTGAAACGAAGTTTTAAAATTATGCGGCATAGGTTAACAAATTTTGTAGTAAATACTAATTGGTATAAGTTATATACGTTTGTTTGTTTGTTGTGTGATTATCTCTCTTTAATTCGGGATAAAATTAATATTATATAAATTCACTTTGCGACTTTTCCAAGCAAAAATATAGGGAAAAGGGCAAACCTTTTAATGTCTCTTACAAAAGGTTGCAGGGGTACGGAACAATTTACAAAAACTTATTATAATAATAACAGCTGCATTAATATTGGTAACTCCCCGAAATGGGGCGTGGTCACATCGAGCAAGTGTTTAATTTTGCCGATGAGTAGGGATGCCTACAAATTCAAATTTAATGACGTGGAATAAGTGATACATGTATCTTATGTTCCATAGTAAACATATTTTATTTTTATTTTTTATGATAATTGTTAGAGTAGTGTAGATGTGAGCTTTATGTACATGACTAATATTTTTCGTCGGCAACCAAATCCATGTATTGTAGTGTAACAAAAATACAGAAATATAGATTTCATACATTTTTACGAATAACAAAAAAACATTTAATATCTATATACATAATAAAATCTATAAATAAAATTAGAACATTTAAAACAAGTTGAATACGCTTACAAAATACACACATGATCAGCGCCATTTATTGGAAAAAAATACGGTTTCAAAAATCGAAACAAATAGCAAAAACCAAGAGTTGACAACGCCTAAAGACAGAAGGAGGTCAGAATCGTTTTGTTTTGACCACAATTAATCATTCGGCGGTAAGTTCGCTTGAACGGGTATGAAAACCACTCCAGCCCGATACATCATATCAAGGCTTTCAGGGAAAATATTACGATAAAATAGATAATTCTGTTACGACGGGGTGATAAATATATAAAATAATTTTAAATGCCGGTATTTTTACTATTACTTTATATTTATATTGCTTAATTTGTTTGACCCTACATGTGAGATTCAGTAACGAATTAATTAATTCGCGCTAAATAGTGTAAAGTATCGGATTTTGACCTTCGAGAGTCACACTTAGCGTTAAGTCTCGTCTCAGAATCTCACACGTCGACACTGAAAATTATGACCATAAAAATAATTTCAACTCTAAAACTACAAAAAGTATTTAATAGTGAAGTGTTTTAGTCTCTTTTAATAATAATCCTTATTTGCTTTATAGTGGCAATAAAGTAGGACGCTTAATTATTTTGGAAGCGGGCCAGGAGGCAAGAGGTTAGCCAAATGTATGAAGACACCGCCAGTTCACTCTAACCGCTTGCTCCAAGAGCTGGCATTTTGATTCTGGTTAATATTTAATTACAATTAAAATCCAGAGCCAAAAGACAATTGCTTAGAATGGTGCATAGAATTATTTTATTTATTATGAAAATGGTATAAAGGTATATTATTTATACATGAACAAACTTTATCAAAACATTGCAACGGTATAACCTGATGAAAATATATACCGCTATAAAGGCGGTAAAATGTTGTAGGCCGTTCCATAAAAAAAACTGTTTCTTTAGTAAATAAAAGTTTTTTAAAAACCACAGGTAATAAAAGTTTTTGGTTTCCTGGCTGATTAAAGAAAAATATTGGAAATAATTATTCAAATTAGAATTAAAGAGTTTTTATCGATTCCTGAAATATTCATGCACCAGAGGATGAAAGTAGAATATAACCAGTGCACTTCCTAAACAAGGAAAAAAACTTTATTCAGCAACTGTGGTCATATTTTTTATCCGTTTTGCTCCTTTAGCTGCTCATTACGCATTCAGACCGCACAAATTGAGTTAAATATTACAGACTTTTAAAGATCAAAGTGAAAATTGTGCCGGTATCCCTTCTTCAGTTAATTTTATGTGATTTATTTAATTATTAATGTGATCAGGAGACCTTTTGGCTGTTTGTCAATGGTATACTTAAGACGGGAAATTAAATTTATTTTATTTTTTCACTTTTTTTAGAATTTCATATGTTTAAACCTAATGTAATCTTCATTTGTTTTCTATTACGAGTCGGGGTTTCGGTATATAATAGTTAGACCTATGGTATAGACCTATTTTTTCTAGATATTATTATGTATTTTATAACCCTGCTGTACCTCACTTTATTGTCAATAGTTCCCGCAACGTTTGCGATGTAGGGATTTTTATTGGTATTTTTGTCACATTAGGTTGCATTTTAAATGTTTTCATACAAATATCTTACTTTTTTGAAACTATTCTATAGTCTATGTTATTCAACGATAAGGACGGATTCGAATGGTGAAACAATTTTTCAAAGCGGTTCATTAGTTTTGAAGCCTATTCAATGCAAAAAACAATCTAATATATCCTCTTTATAATATAAGTAATAGATTTGGAGTAATATTATCTGTAAATTTAAATACATACCTATGGTGATTCGATTATACAGAAAACATTTTGTTCAACAACTGAATAAACTCAATTACTTATGTATATTGGAGTACAGTAAATACTATGATAAATACGCCATTAAAAAAGTACCTTTTCTTTTTTTCCTTTTTTTTTATTTTTTTTACTCACGCCGTTAAGGGTTTGGGTCTATAGAATGCCGGTTTCGTCACAATGTTTTCTTTCACCGTAGTAGCGGCACGCACATAGAAAGTTCGTTGGTTGGCCGAAGATCGAACCTTCGACGTCTGGGATGAGAGTCGCACGTTGAAGCTAGCTAGCCCTATGAAATTAATATATTAATTTCTGTTTGAGATCAATAATGAAAGCTAGATATGTATATTTGTATATTATCTTACTACTGTAAACATAATATCGGTTAAGATAATGATTACAGTGTAAAGCTGAATGTAAGTGGGGTTTATTTACGTTATTATATGGGGCGAGGGTAGCGTCTCAATTTCCACTACAAATAGTTGTTTGCACATATTATAAGCTCAGAGAGAATGAAAGACACTTCAGACGGTATATTTCGAAATCAGCACGTAAGCAAGATTCTGGTGAGGTGAGTTCGTTCGTGTATATACTTTAAGGTTCGGATTTTAGGATGTAATAAAGCGCTGTCTAATTTGTTTTCTGTAAATGAAAACATTGATAAGAGTGTTACTTGGCTGTTACTTGTATAATAAATTAAATGAAAAAATTAACATTTACCCACTACCCAAATATGAATGTAAAAAAAAAGGTTACTACTTGGCTGAAGACGTTGAGTTATGATGAAACAGAAGATCTAATAACTGTTATTCTGTAACACACCCACTCCCCCACACATAAACACACACCCACGCACGCCACACACACTAAGAGAGAGAGAGACACACACACATACACACACCAAATTTATTTTTAAGACTCCGTTTGCAATGTTTTCTTTTAGCACTTAATACTTCTTTTCTTCTATTGTATCTTATGACAATGACATGATTGTACGTGTTCCGGTCCGGTGTGGAGAGGCTGGCTATCTGTCACTCAGGTCTCCTGTTGCAGAGACCAGTCTCTCACATACACTTCCTAATGTTATCATCTTAGTTATTATTATTAGTGTTCAAGATTCCGACTGCTGGCCGGAGGCCGTTAGAAGACAGAACGTAAATTAATACATTTGCTCATACGAAACACCGCGAGTGTCTGAGGTTCATATCGATCAAGGACATGTACGCAGAGAAATATTGACTAGATTCCGGACTTACACATAACGGGTGGACGCAAAAGTAATGGCACTAAAGAAATTTTGTTTATTTTTTTTATATGACGATAGTTTTCATTCTGTTGTTGAAAATTGTGTAGTGAACAAATGTAAAATACACTGAAAATAAACATGGACCGTTTTACTCCCCAAGAACGTGGAATAATCGTGTCAATGTTCTTACGGAATAATTCATCAGTGATAAAAACACAATGTGAATTTCGTCGACGATTTCCTGCAAGATCACCCGATTTGACGAGTCTAGACTTCTTTCTTTGTGGTTTTTTGAAATCTCGGGTGTATGTGAACAAGCCACAGACTCGCAGCTCTAAAAGAAAACATTCATCAAGAAATAAGGAACATATCGCAGGCAGTATTACGGCAAGTTATGAAAAATGTCATAAATAGGGCTCAAATGTGCATCAACTCTGGATAAAATAGATCATCTTTAAATCCTATATATAATACATTAAAAAAACCTAAATCCAGTTTTCTAATTTAGAAAAAATGTTATAGCTGTACCAAATAGGGTCTTTACTTTTGCGCCACCCAGTACAATCCTCAGTAACAGTAAAATTACACTTGTCTATGACTTACGATGAGATTCTGAAACGGGACAGGGCGAAATACTCACGAATGTCAAAAACATTCATTTGTATGAGATATTCTAGATGGGGGGTGGGTATTGAAATATGATTGTTTTGTTAAAATTTTAGAATAAGATAAACATAATCCGTTTATTAAACAATAATGAAACATGTACCGACTGATTTGGTTAATAGGCTAATAAAACGTTGGATTATCACATGAATTTTTATTCTAATTTTCTGGTGCCGTAAATGTTTATTTTAAAAAATGTCATAGACCATATGATCATAATACTACACAAAACTATCATAACGTTTGCTAATAATATTGAAAACCAAACTTTCTGCGACGATAAACATAAATCCGTCTATTATTGCCGTCTAATAAAGTCGTCTGAAATGACTTTAATAATATGCTGAGTACGTGACACGGGGTTTTAAACATCCGCTTACTATAACCACTTATACACGTAGTGAATTTCAAAGTTTGCTGTTGAAATAATTAATTGATAAATCATGGTTTTAAAGGCAAATATAGTTATTTCGTAGTCGAAAGAAAGGTTAGTGAATTTTCAATTTCAACAATTTTCATTATCAACAAGTATACGCTGTATATACAATAAAATTACATTGATTTCATAAAAACGTGTAATTTCGTAATTCAAATTATGTATTATGTAATCTTCTGACATTTTGAATTCAAATAATTTTTTGTTTAATGTCATAAAATTTCAGAACTGGGCGCGTCTTAAGGCATTTCTAGTCGAGGTATTACTGAACTAATTTGTCTTGGGGTCTTTCTAGAAAAGAGAGCGAACAATTCTTCAAAGGCCGGCAACGCACTCGCCTTCTAGCCTCCTGCTCGTTTGCCTCCCGTTCTTTATAAGAAGCTTGTTTCACATACGGAAATTGTAGATCGAAGTTTCCTATTATTTTATCGGTAACTTGTTCTTTATAAAATCGTTGCAAGCAAACGGGTATTGTTAAAGAAACCGCCGCTAAAGGAGCTCGAAGACGCAATCATATTCTCAAGGGCCTAGTTACATTGTGTAGTTAACGCTCGCGGCGGCATTAACATTGTTCTCCACTTAAAGACAGGTTTGTGATTTCTTTTAAATAGTTGTGACACAAATTGTTTCAAAAGATCTAATACCGATAAAAAATACAGCTTTTATTGACTAATTTAAGGAAACTTCAGAGTGGCGTTTGGCGTGCTTTAAATTGATATAATTATATCATTCATTGTTGTTGTTTTCTTTTATTTTGTAATGTTGTATGACTGCCGGTACAAATAAATAATGTATAAATGTTTCTGTGTACAAAATTATAATGTATGTAGCAGAAATTTAAAACCCTATTTATTTATTATAACTAAACAACTTCCATAGATACAAACAAGATTTTATTATTTCCTTAATCAGTGTGTAGGTGATTAGTTTACGTGTCGTAATGAAACGGTGATGTGTTCTGACAAGAACAGATCAAGAGTTAAAGAAACGGTCGTGTGTTCTGAAAAGTGTATTTTTACTACTACATTGAGTTTGATTGCCAAATGACCTCTTCTGTCGTCTATTTGTGACCACGATTGATGAAAAGCACTCGCAAAGCAGAGTTAAGTATTTAATCTTTTTCTTTTTCTTTAAGTTTATATAACATAGTGTACAACTTTACATTTCGGATAATACTTTAAGCTAGCAAAAGCTTAGCTTAACGCTGGTTAAGTTACCTAGCAGCCGGAAGCAGACTTGTATCGTAGTTTATGTTTGTGCATAGACAACAAAAGCCTATAAATACAACAAAGGAAACGTTTTTTGTAACAACTCCCTCCTATAGAATTGTTCTTGTTTCATTAGACTGTGCCTTTAATACTTTTGCATATGTGCCAAGCGAGAAAATCACAGAGGTCACTGCTCACTAGCGGAAAGGAAGGGAAACAAATAATTTTCTGTAAAGAAAAAAACGGCTTTTAAAGATATTTTTTGTTAAACAAATGTTGGAGCGAAAGCGATACAGTTTTCGGGCTTGTGCTCAGGATTTAATATAGTTTATGCTTTATAGCTACGTTTTATAAGAATCCTATTTGCTAACAGATTAGAGGTATTTGGTTTTATGAAAAAAATATAATACATAATAATATGTCGGAGCAATAGCGCTGTTGTAAGCTGCCATTTTATTGTCATTAATTTAATAATATCCTAGTCAAATTCGTTCAAAACCGTTAAGTGGTTGATTAGATTTATCAATGATGATAGATCTACAAATTAACAGAGTATTTGAGTCTGTAGTAATAGCAATTTCATAAAGTTCTGTATTAGTTTCGTGATCATTTTTTTCCTAATAGTAGGTTTCTATAGGTGCCTGACAAACGCCACGAGCTGGGGTTCGACCCTACCTAAAGGATGACAGTTGGGCGCTCAAGTCTGATCACGTTTAGTTTTAAGATAAGATTTGAGATTTACGTGTAATCTTGTAAATTAAGCGAGTAGCCTATGCCTACTTAACCGAAACATATATTCTCTCTGGGAATCCAGCGCAAGATGTGCTATGAGGACACGTCTAACCACATAACGGGGGAGCTTGTGTGATAAATAAACTAGAAATGAGAATATTATGCGTTTTCTTATTTTTTTTTATAGAACAGGGGTCAAACGGGCAGGAGGCTCACCTGATTTTAAATGATACCGCCCATGGACACTCTCAATCCCAGGTAGCTATGTTAGTTAACATATGTTTAGGCTTACTAATTCCACGTTTAGTTTGTGACATAACTACTTTACATCGCTTAAGCAATATTGCATACAAAAGTGTTGTAAATGTATCTTATATTGCCGCTCAAAATTGTAATATGTTGCACTAGACGTCTCTTTAGTTAAGGCGTGAACATTTGCGACGTCTTCCTATCGCGATACTTTTCTTCAAAGAACTCTTTCATATTTGTCGTAAAGTACTGGAGCACGTGATAGCTGCAAATTTTCTACTCTCATTGTTTCAAGTAGGCTTTGTGACTAAAAGCTCAGTTATTGTGCAAAGATTGCGTAATTTTGTATCTGCCTTTGTGCGCTAAAAAGTAACTAGTTCGCTTAAATAGACCCGAAATTAGTTTTTTTTGTTTCTTTTGCTTTAATAGATTTTGTTATCTAATAGGTATGTCAATTATGTTTAAGAATATGTGGATCTGACAACGAGTCGGTCGAAACTAAATGTATTCTAATAATTGTTTTGGAAAGTACCTATTGATTGTTATTTTTTTTAACACAAAGAAGTAACAACGAGGTCTTTTGCTGGTAACAACATTGTATAGGTTTTCTAATTAACCAACGCTAACAGTATATATGTTTATGTTATACATATGTAGTTAATTAGCCATTTTACTTCGCTATTTAAAATAAGGAAATTAATTCATAATAACATCATCTTAAAGGAATGTATTCATTATAAATGAAATACCTAAACCTTAAACTATACATTATGGGAATGACCTACAGTACACACTAAAGATTGTCGCGTTTTGATTCCTGAGGAAGTAAGTAGTAGTGTTGGTCTAGTGGTTCCAGAGGTCGCAGCTTCGATCCCTGGCGTGCACCAAAACACTTTCTATGTGAGCATTTAACTCATTCGTACGGTGAAGAAAAACATCGTGAGCAAACCAGCATGTCTCGAATCCAAAAATCGAAGACATGTGTCAGACAAAAAGCTGATCACTTTTTTTTTATAGGACAGGGGCAAATTGGCAGGAGGCTCATCTGATGTTAAGTGATACCGCCGCCCATGGACACTCTCCAAGCCAGAGGGCTCGCGAGCTCGTCGCCGACCTTTTAAGAATTGGTACGCTGTTTTCTTGAAGGACCCTAAGTCCAATTGGTTCGGAAATCAGTGGGCAGCTGGTTCCACATACACAAAAACGCTCAGTTGTGGATCGGCGGACGTCGAGGTGATACGGGTTATCTCTTGTCTATGTCTTGTTTATGTCTTAACATAAAAATTGGGAAATAAAGTTCTTTACCAGCAGCAGCATTGGTCTAGTAGCTCCAGTGTGCGACTCTTGACCCAGTGGTCGCAGGTTCAATTCCTGGCTGTGCACCAAAAGACTTTCTCTATGTGCGCACCTAACTCATTCGTACGGTGAAGAAAAACATCGTGAGCAAACCGGCATATCTTAAATCCAAAAATCGATGACATGTATCAGACAGAAGGCTGATCACCTACTAATCTATGTCTGTATCTGTTATTTTCAACACTTTCTGCTGTGCAACGCAAGACTTTATTGTAGTAAAATTCAAAAATAAGAGAAGAAGTGAAGCGTTTTATCATGTTAGCAATACAAGTCGCAATCAGTTAAGTACACAGCCATTTTATATACGCTTAACCTCTGGTAGCATTTCTTGGAATACTTCCAAAGATGCCTTGGTCCAACTTATAAAAATAGTTTTCGGGTAATATACATTTTAAACTATGTTTAAACTTTAAATTTGTATTTGTGTCACTGTTGGCTTCTCACGTTTTGTGAAAACTTAGTAATGTTGTTAGAAATAATATGGGCATGTAGGGAAGCCTTCTTTGCCAGCCTTTGAGTCTAAGGTATAAGGTATATATGTATAATATGGCCATATATTCATATCTGAAATCACAATCACGTATTAGGCGCTGTCAAATATGTGTCATTATTCTCTCTTGAAACTAGATACAAGTTGTTGATGTTCTAGAATACAATGTTCTCCTCTACCGAACGAGAAGTTTTAATTACGCGCACATATACAGAATTTATTAGTGGGGTATAAAATCACGTGAAACACTAGGCGATCTTGTTAGAATTAACTAATTATATGTTTAGGTAAAAATTAATTGACTCGAAAATCGAATCTTTTTATTTCGAATGTAATAATTGTCAAGAAGTTTCTTTCTTTTTTTATATACAAAGAATAATCATAGCTAAAAAGGTTAAAAGCATTGTACCAACAGATCTCAAGGTTGAAAATAAAGGGCTAATTCAATTAAAACCATAGTTTCCGACAACATTGCGAGTAATATTAATTAATCTAATAATCACATAAATGTAATAAAAAGATATAAAAACCTTTATTATATTTTGTATAACTTTGTAATGCAGCAGTAGCAGGCATTGGTCGACTTCTGGGTCTAACACCTGTACGATAATTAATAGCGCACAAAGAAAAAGACCACGACCCAAGGATAATAATACTACGAACAAAAGTGGGTGTTAGAGGACAATTGTGATCCGCACTTCAGTCTTGGAAAACGTTGGAATCGGTGTTGCTATTGGAGGTAACTATACTGATTAGACTTAAAAAGCTTCTTGATATAGCCAGTATTGATCCTTCATTTGTCCTTAAAATAAATGAATAAAATATAATTCCTAAACAGTTAATGGCCTGAAAGAAAGTACGCAGTAAAGTTGTTTTTACGTCGACAGCTTTGCGATTAAACTCTGTCAAACTTTTCCACTGTCTACAGAGCTTCAAAATAGTGCTGACTCGTCACACAACTTTTAGGCAAAACCAACAAAACAGTATAATCGACGGTACTAGTCATTTAAATGATTTAGCTTTAAATATTCTCAATTTTTTATTTTATTTATGCTCTCAAACATAACACTTGTTTTAATGAGGACAATCAAACACTTATGTACTTATGTTAGAAAAAGGATACACGTGTGAATATGACATGAGAATGCGCAGCTCATGCAACTTCCTCACAATATCGCAGCACACAACTCCCGGGGGACTTTTTGTATCGAAGAAGTCACATGGGTCCGCCAACCATCCGCGAATATAGTATATACATAAATAGAAAATTCTGAATTAGGAATATTAAAATACAAAATAGATAAATAGGAATTTAAGTTATTCTATAATCTATCTATGACAATTGTATAAAGGTGTAAGGTTATATTGAACCGCTAAAACTATATTTTTGTGTCTATAAATCCTTAAATCTAGGCATAGCTATATACTGAATCATTTGTAAACCCTAATGTGTCCGTACAATTAGCTTACAGTGTTATAAGACTGATTCAGTTATGAGATAGTATTTATGTCATCTAAATATTAAAGGTTTATAGAAAGGTTATCTCTTAAATGGGAAATGGAACGAAATCCCTCTGAAACACATCACCAAACCTTTCATCATAGATTCACTTTCCCTTTAACTTACTTTGGATTAAAAGACATAAATAGATCAACAATTGATATATATATTGGTAATTTCTTATTTCTTTCTTTCTTCTATTTTTCTTATTTCTTTGACTTAAACATTTGCTCGAACGGTGAAGGAAAACATCGTGAGGAAACCGACATGTCTTAGACCCAAAAAGTTGACGGCATGTGTCAGGCACTGGAGGCTGATCACCTACTTGCCTATTAGATTTAAAAATGATCATGAAACAGATTCAGAAATCTGAGGCTAAGACCTAAATAGGTTGTAGCGCCACTGATTTATTTTTTTATTTAATTTGACTAACAAACTAAAAAAAAACACTAACAAAATTCAGTTCTTGGAGTGTGCTCACTTAAGACCGAAATAGGACTGCTAATCAAACAAATAATCTTCACGACCGTTTATTTCCGGGAACATCGAGAGTATTTTGTCGGTCGGATACGGGACATGCATAACGTAACTTTTTCTAAATAACTTACAAAAAAATTTTTTTTTCACTGACTACTTATTATTTGACCTAAATTAAACTAATGTCCCGTTTTGAGTCAAAGAATAAATGGTCACTTTAGACATGCATAGCACGTTACCTTGTAACTCTTCCGCGTAGACGGCAAAAGGATGAGCATGCATATACCATGAATATTCGTTGTTTGCTCAAATAATATAGATATGATAGCTTTGTAGTAAGGCCTGCGATTCTCAACACTGTTGCGTTCAGTATTAGGCTGTGCACAAATATGTTTTTGTGTGGGCGCAATTAATCGAACGTATGGCGAAGGAAAACCTAGTATGGAAACTTGGTATTTCTTGATTTATATAGCTGATCACCTACTTTTTGATTATGAAAAAAGACATCAAACAAAATCAGAAATCTAAGGCGCCACTAGATTATTATTATAATTATTATTAATAGATACTAATGTCAAAATAGCGGACCCGACCGACGTTGTCCAGCATGATATTTCAAGCGATTAGGATATAAAACAAATAATGAAAGAGCAAATACCGACAGCAGCGCCATCTGCCTGGCTGATTTGTAAATCTAAACTATCCAGGACGCATATAAAAAATTCATTCAAATCGGTCTAACCGTTTAAGAGGAGATCAGTGACATACACACGTACAGTATAATTATATATATATATATATATATAAAGATAGGTAGACTACCTTTTTAATAGAAACAGTTGTCACCACAAGAATCGACACATTGTTTAACTTGCTAGTTGTAAGTATTTTACAAGTAAACATAGAGTCGAAGCTGAGTACACTATGCTAAATTATGCGAAGTCACGCGCCTTAAGATCCTATATTAGCAAGTATTACTAACAGTCGAGAATGTAGGCTAAAACATTCCGGTAGAACTTGATATTGTTAATAGTAATTACGACCACAGAGAATTATTTACTCAAAAAGCCATAATCATTTAATCATATAGGTAACACAATGTACACTTATGAACGTCAAAATAAAAAGAAATGTATATGAAATGCTTCTAACTTTACATTTCGTGCCAGTTCTCAAATCAAGGGCGTAGAACGGAAGAGAAGAACTGGCAATAAACTCTCCACTACTCTTTTTTAATCACCATGTTTTTTTTTTACACAACATTTGTAAGGAGCTGCAACCATTAAACCATGTTCCACATGACATCATAAGTAATTAATAATAATAACAAATTAAAAACAAAGACTTGTCTTCTATCAGCAGGAGGCATGGTGAAATAAGAGCACGCACTCACATTCTCGTGGGAACAACACGCAAACACATAGTCGAAATAACTAACATCACCGCATACACGAATTCAAGTACGACCAGTCACCACAAGTAGCACCGAGCATGACGCATGGCCAGCCATCGGCCCCCTCGCCATATTTTAGGGAAAGAAACAACCCGACGCATGGACGCCGCCACAAGCAAAACTCAAAAGTGCCGTCATTATTTTTTATTTTGTATTTATTTGTGATGTGCCCTGCCACTACCCGTCATTTTCTGGCATTTAACTGCAACAGGTCCTCTTTGTCCGCAACCGCAACGTCAACTTTTGAATGTATTATTTTTAAACAAAGTACTTAAGATGTCATACAATGTCCATATCTATGAAATTTCTAAATAAATAACGCGTTTTGGTAAACAGTGCGTGACTTCCCCCAAGCAATAATTTCGATGTTATTCTCAAAAAACCAAGAGTCAATAAAAAATAACTTTCAACATGATTCTCAACTACAAAAACATGACAAAAACAAAGAAAACAAATATATATGTAAATGGCTATATGGTGTTTAAAAAAGATTGTTTACACGATACAATGGGCGTAAAAGATATTTCTGAATTCTATATTTTAGACTATAACAAAACTCAGATATCGTGGATAAATAAGTGTAAAGACGATGAAGAATGGTTCAGACTGGGGTTGATTGTATTTATACACTATTTATACTAGATATGTATAAATATGTCCCTACATAATATATTTGTAAAAAAAATTTAATCGTTTTGTTCATTTATTAAATTGAATTTTTTTAGATACGACCCTAGCATATTTCATTAAGCAACATTAATTAGAATAAGAATTAATAATTACAATACATTACAATAACCAAAATTACTTATATTTATAAGGTGAGGTTCATCATTCGTACTGGTTTAAAACACTGTAGTAAGGACAGGAGGTGTACTCAAGAAAGAAGAAGAAGATATAGGACAAACAAGGAGGAAACTAAGTCATAAATGTCTCCGTTTGTAATCTACGCCCAATAAAAACGATTTAATAGCTTGCCACATAAGACAGATTTTTCGTGTTTGGTAATTAAGAGTCATGTAAGGTATAGGTATATCTTCTACCGGATGTTGTCTTGAGTTATGGAATCCTATAAGTTTCAAAAAAGCGTGTACAGGTTGTACGAGTGTTTTATAGCCTCGGCTTAGAGAGCTCGTTCAGTATTATATTGTTTATAAACAGCTGCCGCACAGCAAGGTTAGAAGCACAACACTAAAAAAATCGTACGACAATCTAATCGTAATCGTATAAACAATCTTTGTCGGGTTCCAGATACGTTCCAACGATTTCTTACAGTCGATAAAACATCGTCGAAGTTTAACTATTTCTCGCGTAGGAAGCCGCCGATGGGGTGATTTATATACAAACTTGCCTTGTTCCAACTTGGAATGCCATTACCTCTCGTGGTTTTGCTTAGATCAGTATTGTCTATATTTTTGTATAACGGATCGAATATCATAGATACACAGATAGATACGTTCGTGTTTTTTTATTTTAGCAAGAGGACGGAATCAAATAAATTTATTATAAAACAATGTGCCTTACTTTTTAAAAGCCGTTCGGAGCTTGGTTGTTAATACGACGAAATAAGAGTTAAAATCGCCTTAAAAAATGTTAAGTATCAAAACCAGGCGTTGTATCGAAATTTATTCTCAGTTCCTCCGAAACATTCGTACAAGGAAGAAGAATATCATCCCCGAATAGGGTTGCCAATATTCCTCGCTACAATAATAATATTCTTTTCTTAATATAAAAGTTTTTGAATAATATATCATCTAATTCTTTACACAATGAAAATTGCGGCCAAAAACGATCGCACCCAAATATGCCTATTCCTTTTCTTTCTTTTTTGTTTTTGATTAATAATAAAAAAAAAGCTACAAGCCGCCGCAGCAAGAACAATGTCGTCCATAGTGAGCGAATACTGAAATGCTCGTGTAGGACAGTATTGCCTAGTTGATGAAGTTGCGCCATATCGCTCAATATTGTATTGCGCAGTATTGATGCTTGTTGCCGTTGCCGTAAATTGCTTGATGTAGTCGTGACGTCATAGTTGACGAGTATTGACTGGAATTGAGCAATTTAAGTTGCTCGTGTAAGCGCACCTATAGATTTATGAACTCTTCGATAAGCCAAGTTAGTTTTTGTTAGCGTCGCAACCCCACTGCACATAATTTTATGTTAATTATAAGCTCATATTTAAACGATGAAAGTCAGTTGTTACCCAGCTTCAAACAAAGCGTTTCATTTAACATATATCTGAACATTTCTACAACAACCCCCACCGAACTTAACTTTATTTGAAAGCGATCATCGTTCACGGTTTAGTAGACTATATGCAACTAAACATGCAATTTGAGTATAATAATAAAACGTGAGATTTTAAAATGTACATTTCATAACTTTGTTAATTATATTATTAGTTTTATGAGTTAAAAAAGCCAAATTACGTTGTAAAATTTAAATAATTCTTTATAAATATAAAATTTACTAGTTTGTAAATCAAGAATTCGAAGCAACATTAGGGATTCATGCTCCTCCATATATACTCTAAAGTTGCGCGTCGATGAGCTGAGTTCATACGAGGACGAAAAAAGAAAGAATGGAAACAGCAACGAAAAACCCCGCATGGGTAGATTGGTGAGTGACTGTTTGTTTTATAGCAGAAAAATTAAAGGCAGTGCCTGTTGACAATTATTTGCGTATGTGTACAATAATTAATAGTGTCAGCGCGCTGGGTGCCAGGTGGTTTTTGGGAGCGCAGAAACAAACGAGTTCTTTTGGGTTTGTTTTAACAAGCCCCCGCGCATAAGTCCAAGCCAAGCTACTAAAATAAGGGATTGATGGAAAATCCAAATTCTCCAAGTGATTTCTACATATTTCCGCGGTTATTATAAATATGTTTTATATATGTTTCGTGTTTTTTTATAGGCATGTCTGCATAGCATAACAGCCGACTTTTGTCGAGCGCTAAATATACACATAAAAAGTCCTGGGTGTGCACCCGTGCAGCCGTGACTCGAACGTGCAACCTCAGGGGTTGGAATCGCAGGATATAGCCACTAGCCACTAGGCTAACACTACTTTCTTATCATCAGGTATGTCACTGCAATTGTAAATCGGTGTTAAAAATCGATATTTATCGTTAAATAAATAATGCCATTATAATATTTTATACAGACAACCCTGCTCTCAGAGAAAGTAAGTATTCGATGAATTTTGATGAATTGTACAAATTCCGGTGGTTTCCAATCGAAGTTCGCTCATTTTCGTCAAAGAAAACATAACTTTTCCACTCAAATCATGAAATTCGTTGGCAGCTAACAAATTTTCTTAAACCCTTGTTTTTGAATTCAACTTAGGTAAGGTTTTAATTAGAGTGACTACATTGTTGTCCATTTAAATTTAAGGCGAATGTAAATTATTTTTAATTTGTATTAAAAGGTATTCCTTTGTTCATTGTACCAGCCAGGTTTAAATTAAATAGGTTTTGTAAAAAACGTATTGGATTTTACAATACTGGAGTTGTCTCTGGTTTCGCAAAGTGGTTATGCGCCGCAAACGACATTTAACATTTTTATAAATAAAAATGAATGGCTTGAAATGATATTCTTTGAACTCTGAGTAAGGTTTTTATGGAGAGAAAAATATATAAAAGTGTTTAGGTTTTATTCTGGAAAAGCGAACAGAACAGAGTTGCCATGTAACTATTACAAAAGGCAAAACGAATTTCGTGGGGGCAGGTAGTTTAAAATAAAAGTCAATTTTGTCTACATATAGAAAAAACCTAAAAAAACTTTTTAAATTTGTTCTAATTTTATTTTTAATTATTTTTATGAAACTTTGGTTAAGATTATAAATAAACTATTAGTCGTAATTATATAGTCTAAATTGAAAATGTGTTTCGTGGTGGTGTATAAGGTGATACCGATAAACAGTAACTCGGATTACATAAGTTTCAATACCCATGTGTTAGCCATAGTATGGTTCCCGGTATTCCTCAGACCCAAAAGGTCGACGGTGTGTCAGGCACAGAAGGTTGATCACCTACTTGCCTATAGGAAATGATCACGGAACAGATACAGAAATCTGAGACCATGACCTAAAATGTTGTAGAGCAAATGGTATTATTATTATGGTTTCAAATAAATGGAATGATTTTATGACCAACAAAAATGCTAGTTACAGTTGGGAACTATATATTGGAAAAAATATAAGGAATTATTTTATCGGTAAAATATAACAAACAACAAAAACTGATCCACTTGCAAAAACTAGAAAAACTTTCATCCAATGACTCCGAGAGGAAACAACTTTGGTTTCTTGTTGAGTTTCCGGTTTGTAACTCTAGTAAATTTTTTCTTCTTACTTCCGGTGAAACTTGGACAAAGGGTACTTCTTATACGGGATTAAATTAACTTATCGTTGGGTAGATAATTTTGCGTAGTAAAAACATAGAATTTTTATAATTACTTTTTAACGAAGTTTTGATCTAAAGTCCTCGGAGCACTCAGGTCTTAGTTAAATATACTTTCATACACAGTTTACTTTATAAAATTAAAATAGAATTAGTATTTCGCGCGACTTGTAAATCTGTGTTGGCCTAGTGGCATCAGCGTGCGACTCTCATCCCTGAGGTCGTAGGTTCGATTCCTGGCTGTGCACCAATGGACTTGTCTATGTGCGCATTTCACATTCGCTCGAACGGTGAAGGAAAATATCGCGGTTAAACCGACTTGCCTTAGACCCAAAAAGTCGATGGTTTGTGTCAGGCACATGAGGCAGATCACACACTTGCCTATTAGATTGACAAATCATCATGAAACAGATACAGAAATCTAAGACCCAGATCTAAAAGGTTGTAGTACCACTGTTTTTTATATATAGAGACGCGGGAGCTTTTGACGGAAGGTAGTGTTTGTTTCGTAAATGTAAATTCATTAATGTTTTATAGTCAGACCCAGTGACGCAGACGCAGCTTATTGTTGCGTGCGCATTTTTCTATTATTCGATAATTCCTCAGATTTTCATTTTGTATTGTAATCATGAATGCTTATACTAACTATATAAAAAAACTTAAATAATTAATCTATATTCGAGATAGCTCTAAAAAACCATCACAAATTCTTCAACTTGCATCGTTTAGTACTCATTTGTCTCTTTTCATTACAGTGTCAACCAAATTGGATAAAAAGAGATAGAAGTAGTTAAATAGAATTTGGAGACTTTATGAGAGAAACTGGTTTGTCTCCGTGACGGGCTAAGACGGTTGCGCAATTTTTTTTTTTAATTTCTTTATTTTACACAAAAATATAATACAATCATAATAAGTTACATTAGCAAACCGCTGTGCTTTATATTGATGTAACCATTACAGTCTTGTTTAGGAGCGCGACAAATGCATATAAAAGTAGTTTTTTTAATTTTTATATAATTAGATCACTGGATAAGGTTATTCTTACAGTATATAGATGAACAATGATGACGACAAGAATAAACACGTAAGATACTGATTTATTATATTTATGAAGAGGGTATCGTTTTTGTGAGAAGTGGTTTTAGCTTATAGTTTTAGGTTTCAGCTATTAATGACAAAGGCGCCAATTAAGTCGTAGCGTAATGTTTTAAAATTTAATAAATGAACTATCTAATAATGCATCTAACTTTAATTCAGTCATTCGATGTATGAGATCGATAGTGGCTATCTTGCACGTATCGCTAGGTAGTTATTGATACATTTTGTAATTGCTTTAGAATTTTTAAATTCGTGGTTCTTGAGCGTGTTCAAACATACTACATGATATTGATACCAAGCTATTTAGTATTATTAAAATAGTCTGTATAAGATTGGGCAATATCGAATTGTACATTACCGTCTTGGTACTATGCACATACATAGTTACGTGTCTACTGTGTGCAGTCTCTAGTACGTGTTTGCTTACGAGACATTTCACTGCATATCGGGGAATGTAACAAGCGATTCTGGACTTTTTTAAAATCAAATATCCATTTCAACTAAATCATAAATCCCACATTGAATAATGCCTCCATCTCAAAAAGAACAGATTTGTCTTTTTGCACGATTAACACATCTTGTTGTATGAAGTTAAACAATCGTAATACCAAATTTTGACGTTGGTCACAGAAAGCTGACAAAAATCAATAATATAGATGCAGAAATTTTTAACTTGATGTTAACGCTGCAAACTCGTTGGCGAGCTCCGCAAAGATAACGCTCACTCACTCACTCCGCTGGCTCTGCGACCCAAAAAGTGTCTTGGCCTCCGAGATGAGGATCTTCCAGCGTTCCCTGTCCTGTGCCACCTCCCACCCTTTGCTTGATTTCAGCGACGAAATCAATCAGCGACCCTAAGTCGAAGTCGTTCAATAACGAGCGTACCAATTCTTAAAAAGCCGGCAACGCACTTGCGTGCCTTCTGGCGATGTAAGTGTCCATGGGCGGCGATATCACTTAACATCAGATAAGCCTTCTGCCCGATGGCCTCCTATTACATAAAATAAACACACCTTTAATAATCTATTGCATTTTGTTTTCGAAAAGGCTGAGGCTGAGAGCAGCTGGCGAAAAATGTTTTGCTGGGAGGTAAAGTAGACTAGATCACTGACCATTATCTGTTACGGGACTTCGTTACGTAAATATTTGAATATAGAAAGCAGACAGCTAAAATATGTATAGGAATAGTTTTAATATGTGATTGGAACATAAGTGGATAAATAAACGTTGACTAGTTCAATGGCCCCAACAAGATACACGTTTCATGAACATCGTTTCTTACTGCACTGAATAGTAAACTATGTTTGAACTATCTTCTGATATTTGTGAATTGCTTTACTATATATTATGTAATATGTTATATTAAGACGAATTCATATTCAATTCTATATTTACACATTTTACACAGGAATTAAATAATAATATAAACAATAAATATTATCGCTACTAAGAGATCTCAAGAATTACATTTATAATAAAAAAAAGTTTATGTAATCTGAATATTAATAAATACAACTTATAAACTTACCAAAACAGAGAGTGAAAAATGGAAATATAAAGATAAAACAAGACTATTAAAAATGATTGTTACAAATGATTGTTTAGTGATATATATATATATATCTTCTATAATTTTCTTTTTTTAATATCATCTTTTTTTTAACTAATTTAAACATGTACCACGAAATAATTGTTTTCTAGTTACCCACAACACAGGGCCTCTCCCTAGTGTGGGGACTAGCGATTTATGATTTCTGTCACAAACCCTTCTGTCATTAATAAAGTTTTTATTATTATTATTATATATATATTTTTAAGGCAGCATCTGTGTTTTAGTATTTGTAGGAACACAGTTGAAACTTTAACGCCTATTAACACCTTCTCTGTGGCTGCGCTAGATTAAGACTTACTGCCAGTGCTGTACATGTCACATATAGGCCGGGAGATAGTGACACAAAATAGTTAGTCATTTGTACCAGTATGGCGGTTCTACAGGGGTCTTATTACGAAATTAAAAAAAGAATTTTGATGGTCATAGCGCTGGTACCCGCGGCCCAAGCGCCTGGGCGTTAGTCGAACTCGTCAGACTTCTATTATTACAAGAAGAAAGAAACAAAAGAAAGAAGAAAGTACAAATACTGAAAATAAGATCAGCCTTTGAAAATTATTTACTTATAGTATTGTCTTTGATTAACATAACCTTTACACATTTAAAGAAAAACGCTTTTTACCGGATTAAAGTTATGTTTATTATTATAAATTTACAACTATTTGACATAATTTTAATTTATCCGACGTTTCGCGTGTTTACAGTCACGTGACCACGCACGTGTAAAGACGCGAAACGTCGGATAAATTTAAAATTATGTCAAATAGTTGTAAATTTATAATAATAAACATAACTTTAATCCGGTAAAAAGCGTTTTTCTTTAAATTATTTACTTAGTTTTCTATTTCTTTTCTACAAGGAACAAACCAATCCTCTATCAAACTCTACTCTGCGGTATGTGCAATAAGCGATTGGGGCAGTTTCGTGTAAAATAGCCTTTAAGAAGTTCTTAATGAGAAATGACTAAACAATATAGTTGCGTAAAAATAAATGAGTTCGACTTTCCTCGAATAACTTTTTGTGAGTCCATCGGAAGATCTTTAGAACGCGTTACTGTACCGTGAGCAAAAACAAGTAATTAATAATTACGGGTATGATTTTGTACAATGAAAATACGGAATGAAAGCACTACAGCTACCTAATGGTCATTTCGTATTTTCGTCAAAGAAATATAAAAGAGGGAATTTTTAATTTTTAAGTCAATTAAGTTTCATGATGTGTTCAATTTTACAATTATTAATGTAAATATGTATTATTTGTAGATTTGAATACATCTACGTAACGCTATATTTAATCCATAAATCATGTTTTGTAAGTATTGTTTATGCTTATTATTTTCTTTAAGTAACACGATGGTATGAACAAAATCTGGGTCCTACAACATGAGTATTTTATCAAGAATTTGTGTGTATGTTTGTGTTGAATAACAGGATGCGTAGAAAGTAATGGTATAAAATATTATACTTTATATTAATTTTCCCGTTGAAGATTTCATTCTATTACTGTTGAATCACGATTGTCAATTGTTTATTCAACTGGACCAGACTTGAACGTCGATAGAACCAAAGTGAAAAGCATATCGTTTTCCTATATCTAAGAGATGTTTGAGATGCAAAATAAATGTTTTGCGGACGGTCCCTCTTCCGGCACGGAGCAGAGTGTTTCTGCAGAAAGTGGTGGCTGATATCCGGGCGCCGCCCTGACGCCGCTCTCTTCATAACTTTTACTGTCAACTCGATTACGCCCCGACGCCTTGACGTGTCTACGCCATAGTATAAGGGCTCGGTAATTAATTGAATATAAATTCCTAATTATTTTGAATTATACTTCATCTTAACATCTGTAATTAAACGTTGCAGTCTCTTTTAAAATTATATTTATTTAATTCAACTAACATGATGGTGACTGAAATCTGTACTAAAAGAGAAAATAACGTACTATTTTTTAAAAGGTCGACAACAGTGCGTTGTGTGAGGCCTCTTAAATTGAGAGTGTCCATGTGCAGCGGTATCACTTAGGACCGGGCGAGCCTCCTGCCCGTTCTTAAAAAAAAGTATTTAATAAGGTCCTAATATGTCTTTAGTATCACTTCACTATCCGCTGTTTATAAAATGTTCCTGACTGATATATCAAAGTAACCTTTGCACTATATTCCTATAGCTGAAAACAACATTAAAACCCAGTCCTATTCAATCTTTGTGTGTCGCCATTACTTTGGCATATTTTAAAACTTTTTTAAGGTTGTTGTTTATGTTTAGTCCATATCAATAAGCATGAATAGCCGAAATCTTTGTACGATCAAAGCTCCTGACGGCTCCTGAGGCTCCAAATAGAATTATATTTTGGTGTTCATATTTGTCGGGAATGAAAAATCTAATATCTTTTTAATATAATTGATTTTTTTCATCATTCTAATATTAGTGAGGAAGAGAATAACGTCGAAGACTGAGTTCAAAATATTGCATAGTCGATTTATAAACGCCAGGATATAAAGGAAATCACAGGAAAAATGTAGGTTTAGTGTTTGCACTTTAGCAACGTATATTATTATAATAGGACTATTTTACTACAGATAATTTTGTCTATTGTAAATAAGGGAATAGGTAAAATAAAAATAAAATAAATCAGTAGCGCTACAACCTCTTTATGTCTTGGCCTCAGATTTCTGAATCTGTTTCATGATCATTTTTCCTCTATCTCCTCTAATCTAATAGGCAAGTAGGTGATCAGCCTCCAGTGCCTGACCCACGCCATCGACTTTTTGGGTCTAAAACTCACGATGTTTCTGTTAAATGTTTAATGGGCACATATAAAGAAAGTCCATTGGTGCACAGCCGGGGATCGAATCTACGACCTCAGGCATGGGAGTGGCACGCTGAAGCCACTAGGCCAACACTGCTCTAAATAGGTTCAAGGTCTATTTCTCTAACCTGAAGAGCCTTAGACTCGATACTTTGTATGTGTTAACTAAATTTATTTTTGGCAAACATATACGTAAATATGTCTTATATATTTGTTGCGTATTGTATAGCTTTTAATCTACTTTATTTTATTACACAAAATACATTAAACTAAAAAACATTCGCCATTCATAAACCCTTTCATTTTTACATTAGCAGACGCGGTGCACTATGAAATTGCATTGCCGATGAGAAATTTAGTTATGCACTTTGAGATACGCGCTTGAAAATTCGTTAAAATATATAAACTTTTGAATTGGGTTAAGTTGTTAATTTAATGTGTAAGCTGAAGCGGAAAATTTATTAAATAAATTTCTGTCTTATTGCCACTTTCATATTACTTTAATTTTAAGTCAAACAATTTCCACCTGCGATCTAATACAAGAAGTTTATATATTTTGTATATGTATTGTAGGGAAATGCCTGCAAATCATAACATTCTATAATGTGTGTAATGTGTGTACATTTCATTGGGACATTGGGGCCTTTCAAGTATTACGTAAGCAGATTTAATGAAAGTCTCTCAAAAATAATAGTACAAAAACGTATTAATTTTTTGTAGGATGTAACGTATTTGTATTTCCTATTTTATAATAATAATAATATAATATAGCCTTTAAATTCCGAAACTGTAATTTTTATATATCTGAACTTTAATATATTGCAGAGAGGCACACCGAACTCCGAGATATACTGAAGTGAAAAAAAAAAAAAAAAATATTAAATATATTTCCTATTTTAGCAGTTATTTAAAAAAAAAAAATTTTTTTGTGTTCTAGTTCATCTGCAACCGGCTATCAGCCATAATCAGATATTTTCTGAGGTTCATTTTGGGTTGGGTGCGATTCCATTGAACCGTATGTGTTGTAGAAACTAGATTTTTATTTTAGTTTAGTTTCTCTGGTCTAGTTCTAGTATTTGCCATCTTTTTAGGCGAGTTGCATCATCTCCTGGGGTTGGCAGATTTTTAGCCAGTTCATTTGTATGTTTGTTTAACCTTTCCTTGTATCTACTACTGTTTTTACGCATTTACTCTTTTACGGTTGGCATCTCCAGATAATCGTGTATTTCCATGTTTCTGACAAACCAGTGTGCACTTGAAATAGTTCTCAGTGCAACGTTTTGAAATCTTTGGAGGATTTCGATCTTGGAATTGCTTGCACAGCCCCAGAGTTCTATTCCATATGTCCAGATTGGTTGTATGATGGCCTTGTAAACAAGCAATTTGTTACTGAGGGTCAGTCTAGATTGCTGGCCTAGAAGCCAAGATGAGAAGGTGGTTTCTGTTTTCTTGGCTTTTATATGATAAGCCCAGGTCAGTCTTCTGTCCAGATGTAATCCGAGATATTTCACGCTGCTATTGCTTGGTAACGGTTTGTTAGAAGTTAAAAGATAAACAATGATTAATTATTGAAATAGTTTGTGTAATCATTATTCGCCGGTATTCTGGAAGTCAATCAAATTTGTATGAAGTTTTTAGAGCTGACAAACCAATTAGGTCGAAAAAATAATATTGAGATATAATTGCTATAAGAGTACAAGTCCAAGAGGACTAAGGACTAAGACGTTTGGTAATACGACTTTGAATACGGACGGTGGACACACTTTCCTAATATTGTTTATCTATGTGACACTAATAACGATTGAAAATTCAACTTGAAAATTCACTTTAATAGATACATTAGGAGTGTACAAAATATGTATTGTTTGATTTAATCACAACAAAATGAGCCATAATTAAAAGAAAATCTTAATTGAATTAAAACAAAGGCTTCATGATAGAAAACAATTACCGTGCGATGTTAGCTTTGTATCTGTGAGTGCGATATATCCATAAATACTACTCGGACGCATGGCGATGTTCTCCGGTTCGCTAACTGCCCGTTTAGCGGTCACGTCTAAATGCTATACCTAGATGTAGAGATACTAGATAAGCCTCGAAATGTAAAGGTTTTGTATCATAGGATTAATAAAATAACAAAATAAAAACATACTTGTTAGACCTCAGATTTATGTATCTCTTTCATGGTCACTTATCAATCTAATAAGCAAGTACGTGATTATCCTTCCGTGTCAGACACAAGCAGTCGACTTTTTGGGTCTAAGGCATGCCGGTTTCTTCACGATGTTTTCCTTCACCGTTTGAGCGAATGTTAAATGTGCACATAGAAAGAAAGTCCATTAGTGAATAGCCAAGGATCGAAACTACGACCTCAGGTATGAGAATCGTTTGATGAAGCCACTAGGCCAGCACTGCTAATAGGTTCATAGGTTTAGAGTCCTATATAAAATGCCATCATAATTTATGAAAAAATTACAATAATTCTTGCTCCATAAGTGAGTCTTGGCCTCCGAGCCTCCGATGCTTGCCAATAGACCAGAGCAGCGCAATATCGCCATAATATAATACTTTTCATAAAAATATTCATGATAATAGTCCTGGCTTATTGTACTAGGTTCGGGTTGGTTTCTGAATAGTCTGTAAATCTAGGCTCAGTGTTACATTATAGCAAACGTGTTTGTGAACAATCTTTTAATCTTACCACTAATTTAATAATGCATTTTACTTTGGTGGCAAGTATCAAATTTGTTTATATACTGTTTGTAGGTTTCGCCATTCACTGTAGCATTTTTTTTTATAAAGAGATCTTTAAAGATTTGTTTATGTTACAGGACTGAATGAGTCACCTTATCGTACTGAGTAGGATTTTATATAAATGCTAGTCAGACAGTGCGCATCGTAGAGCTAATCCAGTTTCTATATATCACTGTGAGTGCCTGCTTTTGGACCGTCACCAAAGCAATTAAACCGTTACAGTGTCCCGCTGTAACATGCTACGAACACTCGCCGCACTGTTTGATGCTTTTAAACGTCTCTTTTTTGTTTCGATTTTTTTAAATCTCTAGCATTGGCTTTCAGGGCTTATCTAACGACTATTTCCCGCGATATTTGAATATCGCGTAACTGGTAGAATTAACAAATATTCATACTGATGATACTGATATGTATTTGCAAAGATCAATTGGTGGTTGTTAAGAAGATAATATGAAATCAGCATGTCGTTGTCTCATAACAAAATTGCGACACAAATGTCTTTCCGTTTGACTAATTATAATGCTCGTAGATGTAAGTCTTTGTTTTTCGAGTATGTAAACTACTATAAGAAAATTGTTTTAGGTTTAGGGGAGTACAAATATAATATTATTAGCCTTACAGACTAAGCCAATACGAGTCGAAAGTATAAATAAAATACTCATAAGAAATAAATATATATAGTGTCTACAAAAAACAATAACTCCACTATCAACCTACTAAAGATCACCACAATACTGTCAATCATTTACAAACGGGTGATTTGGCTTTATTGCCAGGAGACCCCGACTTCTCCTACCGGTTCCGGTAGGAGAAGTCGGGGTCGATCGCCTACCCGTTGGTCTGACCAAATAAAGACAATTATGGGTTTCAACATCCCTAATGCGCTAAGAAAAGTCGACGTATCGGTTACGGTTTTTCAAGACAGACCTTCAGTAATAGACTACGTAAGAGAAGAAGAATGTAGCTACTATAAACTCGTTCCACTAACATAATATGAAGATTTTGACTGTCGAAGACAACATTATTAGGCATAAAAACAAAATGAATAAGTTTTTGATAAAATAAAAGAAAAAAATCTTTAAATACAAGAACTTATGTATAACCTGGTATAATTTAACACGAAAACACATTTCAATATATGTTGCACTTAACAGGAATAATATATTCTTTGTAAGTTTAAATGCATTTTCATAAATCTTTACTACGCTGCGGTTAGAATTTAATAAAGTACAACGTTGAAAAGAATAATGGTCTACGTGATAACGTTCCATTGTATTTATGCAGAAAAATATATTTTAATAGATTTTTTTGCAATCGGTTTTAGAGCACCTGCTTCTTGCTATATCTTTCCAAGCGTGGTAAAAAAACTCGGTCATGGCTTTTCTTAGCTATGCATAATTTTTATTTAGAAAACAAATTCATTATGTTTCAACAAAAATTGTTTAGAGTTTTTCTGTTCACCGTAGTTAAAGTACCAAAAATTGTTTGACTCATTCAAATTTTTTTTTTTAATTAAAATTGTGGTGGAAGGATGGTGAACAGTTCCTCGACCCTAAAGAGTGGAACCTCGACCAGTTTAACCACTGACTGGCTGTAGGGAGGAGGCAAACGGGCAGGAGGCTCACCTGATGTTAAGTGATACCGCCGCCCATGGATACTCACATTGCCACAGGTCAATGCCGCAAGTGCGTTGCCTTTTAAGAATTGGTACGCTCTTTTCTTGAAGGACCCTAAGTCGAATTGGTTCGGAAATACTTCAGTGGCCAGCTGGTTTCTATAGTGGTGGTGCGCGACAAAAATGCCTTAAGAAACGCTCAGTTGTGGAACGACGGAAAAAGTCGGAATAACTTTGTTAGCGCGTTTCAGTGTACGACGTCTTAGGGCCAGTTTTTTGATCCGTAGTAAAAAATGGTTTTACCATTTGTTACATTAACTATAGTTAAATGAATAACCATTGGTAAAATCGTAAATGCGTTTTTCAATGCCTTTTTTAACTATAGTTAAAGTTAACAATTTGTCAATTTGTTGCCAGTGCAATGAGCAATGACATCCCAAAAAATGTGGTTCTTTTTGTGGGGATCATTTATTTTGTATGACAACACTAGACATATTGAGTGAATGAAATCCATTTTTGCCATCTTCATTCGTTATTTGCGCTTTGAAGAGTTTGAAGTGCAGTGTGACCAGATTTAGTAGATTTCTACTTTTTTGGTAGATTTTGAGGTACAGTCAACAGAATTTAGTATGTAAAAATTATTTGGTATATTTTAGTAGAATTCACGCTTTTCAGTTATTCTGGTCCTTTTTTTGGCATATCGAATAAAAGCGAGGTATTCCTCTTTCATCGATTGGATTATAACTATTTATTGTTTATTCTTTTCGTTACCATTCGTGCCGTGAGCATAGAGTGTGATGTGGGAATTCCTTTATTGAGAATTTATATAATCGAGTTTAAACTGAAACATAAATATACACAAGGATATCGCAATTAATAGGAGCAAGATCCCTTATTTAAAGTTGGTTATGTAAAATATCTACAAAATTTTACGTTATTTTTCAAAGTGATCAGACCCTTATTCATAAAATTGAAACAGACATACAAAACATGATGAGTTCCATTTTGAGTTGCTTTATGAAGATAAATTTAATATAAAAACTACTCCGCTTCAGTCAATAGATCTGACAGATGTATGTTCAAGTTAATGGACACAAAATTGCTTTATGACAATGTTACCCAACATAAAGGCGAAAAATCTTTACTTTAAGTATCATTTTATACATTTTTGTTTAATTATATTTTTATTAAGAATTTAATTTAAAAAAAAACTTGGTTTCTTTTAAATTAAATTCTTATTTTTATTATTCTATCGTTTTATCAAGAAAACATTCATGTTTTACGTTGTAACACAACAGCAAAAAAATATAATAGATTTTCTTGTTCCTTTCGGTAGAATTCAGTAGTTTTTAACCTCCACAAGCAGTAGATTCGTCAATTAAAATCTGGTCACACTGTTGAAGTGTCAATTTAATCTAAATAACACGATATAAATAAAGTTGTTTTTCTGTGATTTAATACGGTTTACACTTTTTACGATACTTAAATATATAAATAACGATGTCCGCAAACAGCCAACGGTCAAATAAGTAAGTTCAAACATATTTTCGTGTTATTTATTCCGGTTTATCTTGTGTTTCGTAATAGAAAGTAATACATTTATGTTTTGTTAAAGGGACCATACTGCTAACTTCGCCAAAAAGAAACTGCCAAACTGGTGATGCTTCTCAAGGATTACACAGTCGTAACCTGCAAACAACTGATCACTGCAGCAATCTACAAAAAGATGCAGCTTGGAAATCTCTGTGACGTTTTCAACTCAGATGGGTCTAGACACCGAAGTGTTAAATTTAATATACATTTAATGAAGGTGTAGGCACATTTTTATATTTATTCTTGTATAGCTGTGTCCTACAACAAAAGGAAAAAATCTTTTAACCCTTTGGAAACAAGGAAGCGGATTATGATCCACACGGATAAAAAAAAATTGAGTTTAGAAACAAAGACAAATAAGAGAGGATGATTTGTTCAATTATGCTTAAGAAGAGCATCAAAAACATTTGCTGCACCAATGAGAGGCCCACCAAAAATTCATACTGCATAAAGAGGAGGTGCACCAAAAAGTGATGCAGCAGATGGAAGAAAGGCACAATAAATATATGTAGCAGCAAAAAGAGTTGCATCAAATTGAGGTGAAATGCAAGAAGAAACAATTAGAAAATATTTAATTGCTACTTTAGGGTTTCATGTAAATTTTGTAATGTTTTTTTAATAAAAATGGTTTGTATTTAAGTTATAATTAAACAGTTTATTAATCAAGTCAAATGTTTTATTTATAAATTCTTGTAATAAAGTAGATAGATGCTAACTCACAAATGTAATAAAAGCCCTAAAGAATATCATAGGTCCCTAACTAATGTGTAGCTGTAGTTTTTAGTATAAGTACATACTTGTATGTACTTATAATAATTATAAGTTAATATTATTAGTAATATATAAATAATATTAACTCTAATTCATTATGTATTCTATTGCCTTTATAGGCAATACAATAATATTATTATTAACTTATAATAATTATAAGTTAATATTATAGGCAATAAAACACATAATGAATTAGTAATATACTTAATTATATACTGCTGCGGTTCTGTAGCTAGTAATGAAGCAAAATAGGTTTGTATGAGCTGCTGTCTATATATACTCTTGTTCTTGTATTTTATTTAATTATAATAATTATAAGTTAATATTATAGGCAATAAAACACATAATGAATTAGTAATATACTTAATTATATACTGCTGCGGTTCTGTAGTTAGTAATGAAGCAAAATAGGTTGGTATGAGCTGCTGTCTATATATACTCTTGTTCATTGGCAGTTTAAGATCATTCCCAATTTCAGTAACAATCCAGAGCACTGTTCCCTTCGATAGGGGGTAACAGTGACAAAAATCTACATCATCCCAGGTTTCTAATGGCGGATGACATTGCCTAAATATTTTTGGTCACTCATTAACACATTCTCATATAATATTATCGTCTTCTTCATCGTCTCATTAATTAAAGTATCTCAATATGTTTAAATTCATCATTAGATAGTAATAAACGTATTTATCATAGTTTGATTTCTGTGACAAACAGCTGTTAGTATATAAATTACCAGCGGCCATCTTTTTAACCCTCCGATACTGAGTAGTTAACTTTTTTGACTAATGGTTAGATATTTTACCATTGGATGCTCTTACCACGGATCAAAAAACGCATTTTGCTGATATTTAACTAATAGTAACGATTTTTTACCAATAGTTGAGTTAACTACGGATCAAAAAACCGGCCCTTAGCAGTGATTTCAGCTGTAGAATGTAGATGTCGCTACAATATTATACTTACAAACATTGGCATAGATTCTCCGTTATTTAAAACGTCGTGTTTGATTTATAATTATTAAAGGCAATTAGAGCTATGTTTATTATAAAGTAACAATAACACTACGTATCCGCCATGCGTTTATGTAATATACTTATTATGTGTATTCATAGATATATAAAGGAAAATCATTTAAGCAAGTTGGTGATCAGCTTTTTGAGCTAGCAAAGTCCTTGTTGTTCGTTTACCAGTAACTTAACTGTGTGGGTAATTATTATTAATTAAAATTATGACTATGGCTGTAAACGCGGGAGTTGAGATATTTAAAATGAATTCATAGAATTACGAAACGTTCTGATATTAATTGTCGAAACTTCTAATTTTTGTATTGCCAGATTTTTATTGAATTAATCTGAGGGATGTTAGGGAAATCGACGGTTTAGCAATCGAACGTCAAATCACGCGGAAATTGCTTCATGTATGTAACTTCAGCTCCATTCGCGGCAAAGTAATGGTCACGATCGAAATATGGAGATTATAAGGAGTTCCGTACTGTTTCGTTTAATAAATTTCAGGATTCCTTTATAGTGCGGGGGTACTCGGAGCAGCAGAAAAGGAAAATATCAACTAAAACCTAACTGCGCTCCCAAAGCATGAGGCCGGCGTCCTAGCTTCAACAAACAGCCCAGTGATGGCCACAAATATATTGCATCCTAAACTCAAAGTCAAAGTAAAAATCGTTTATTCATATGGGTAACACAATGTACACTTATGAACGCCAAAAAAGACATACATATTAAATGCTTCTAATTTTACATTTACTGCCAGTTCTCAAGGGCGTAGAACCGAAGAGAAGAACTGGCAATAAACCCACCGCCACTCTGTTTAAATCGCAAAATTTTGTTTTTCACAATGTTTGTAGGGAGATGCAACCATGACAACATGTTCCACATGACTTCTTAAATATTAACAGTTAATTAATAATAATAAAATAAGTTAGTATCAAAGATTTGTCCTCTATCAGCAGGAGGCATGATTAAATAGGAGCACGCAATTACATTCTCGTGGGAACAACACGCAAATTATAGTCGAAATAACTAACATCACCACATACACGAATTCAAGTCCGACCAGTCACTACAAGTAGTAAAGTTGATACACCTAAAAATTTAATTATTACATTTTTAATGGCGATGAGTCATGTTATACATATCTAGCATTAAATAGTTTTATAAGTCCTTACACATACATAGACAGTCACACTTTTGCATATGTTTAATTGATCTTATACTAAAGCAATTCCTGTCAAAGGGAGCGTTCAAGTATTACGTAACGAATTTTGGGGTGTCCTTTTGTATTCATTTGGGGGTCCAGGAATTGAATAACGCTTTATTGTTAATATTATTTTCGACTTTCCAGTACTTTACTCCACATAATGGTAACTTTTAGGTATAAAGAGTCACTAGGTGGTCACGAAACGTTTAATATACTTTGGTACAGAAAAACGTTACGGCGCGTTACGTGGGGGGGGTCAATTATCTCCAAAAATTGCGTGACGTAATACTTGTACGCTCCCAAACCAAATATAAAAATAAATTGTTGGGTCTACGTAAAACTCCGTTTCCTTGGTGCAGGATTAGCAACCACGACTTGAGTAAAAGGCCGGTAAGTGTTAGCCAAAACTGCTAAAGCAAAGGTTATTTTAGTCTATATATGAGGAACCCAGATTCTAAGTCTGAATAACGTCTTTTGGGGGCGTTTAAAAAGCAATAACATTACGTCACAAGGCGCTTCCCGACAACAGGAAAAGTGAATTTGTCCTCGACAGCCTGTTGTGAACTTTAATATAGATTTACGAAGCTCCGATTTATTTTCTTCCATTGAAGTTGAAGAGTGGAATCGTTTCAAGAGCCATATTATTTACTAGCGTCTGCCTTCAAATTTTCTTTATTCAGTTAGTTTTTTTGTTAAAGTAGAGAAATATTTCTCTGAGTTACGGCCTAAAACTAAAATCCAGGGGTCGATTCATTTGTTTTAGGTTAGTAGGAATAATCACTTACTTGCTATAAAAATATAAATGAAACCGCTTTCTGGAAAAATATAAAATAAGGAGTTGATTGATGACCCAAGAAAATGTATTCGTAGATAGTAAGCAAAATTACAAAATCTTACAGCGAAAATAATTTATTTATTTAAGCGACTAGCACTTGGACATTAAAATAATACGATGAAATATTCAACATTGCGAATAGTAACCCACGCAAAGTCGAAAATACTTCTGAAATTCTGATATTAAAGCACTTTCATAAAATATCATACAATTTTGTTGAGTAGTCTTCAACAATAGTTTGCAGCACAAAAGCGCTGAAGAAGCGCTTTTAAGCTGTTTAAAGTATTTTCTATTATTGTTAAATGTACTGAGGTCTTCAAGCCCTATATTTCTAGTACTTACTGACATAGAACTGTCATTTCAAAGAAATTCTATCTTCGGAGGCAATTTCTAACATTAAACCCAACACAAATTGCAGCTGACGATAAAGGCCAAAACGTCATTCGTTTACGATTATATTATTATCTATAACATAATTACTAGATTATTATATAATAAATAACAGATTTAGTATTTTATGGCTATGGTACATAGGCTATTTTTTTATATAATAGGGGGGCAAATGTGCTTACCTTACCCATAAAGGACAGTCATCGCAGCCCATGGACACCCATTTTTAGTGGGTGCTTGCAGCCTATTTATTTCTAAAATATTTAAAAAGCAGAGACAAGCCACTAGTTATTAATAAACTTGTAAACGAAAGACTTCTTGATTAAATACTATTGTAGGACACATAAACTCAATCAAAGAGAGGGACTTGTACTAAAATAAACATTACTTTTTTTAATGGAATTTCGCTGATGGCCTTTACAGTTCAGCTCGGCCTTAGTGGGTATTAAACATCACTTTCATTTCTAAATGCTATATATACTTATATGGCGTCGTTTTGTGGCACAACGCCATCTATTTAGTAAATAAACAACTGATGATTGATTTTGTTAGTAACGAATAAAATGTACTATTTAATTTATGTATAAATACATTATATTTTCCATAAATATAATAACAATCATAAAACAATACAGTTTACATTGAAAGTAAGCTATTTAGTTGGAATAAATACCCTAGAAGAGTGTTTTCCACTTAGGAATTTGAATTTCAGTTGTTCATTATACATTTAGAAAATTTACTTAATGTGTTTCGTTAACAATTTCCTAGTAATTTCTTCCTTAAACCTATCATTTAAGTGACTTAAGTAAACTATAAAAAAATTATACGTTCATAAGAATTTAAGAGAAACACTGCCCAAGACTTTACTGGAAGCCTTCGCCTGGAATGACAGGACTTTTTGCACTTGTACATTTTCGTAAAGATTTTTTCTATGTACAAATTATAGTTTACGTACATTCACGTCTTACTTGACGTCAAGTAAGTATGGGCAGCTGGTCTGCCGAAGAGATGAAGCTCTATCCAGGGCTAGCGAGAATGGGCTAAAATTGCCCATGCCAGAGAACAACCCGACCATAAAACTGATTGCTAAAAAAATTGTTATCAATTGTTTTTTCTGACCAATCATTTCTTATTTTGTTTGTAGTTTCAGAGAATCAAGGCTTTATTTATAAACACATTCACTAACAAACTTTATTACGTTTAGAGGAAAGCAAAGACGTAAGTTAGTGATTTTAAGTATTTACTTTTCAATAATGTTCATACCGTGTTATTGTCGCTTTCAGTTTGTGTAAAACCTGTGTGGTGTTATCATCTCACGGCAGGGCAATCGATGCGTTAGGGCAACCTTCCAATGAAGGTAAATACAATCAGTTCAAAGCAAGGAAATAACAAACGTAAAGTAACAAAAGGGATCACAGATTCGTGTAGGATCAACTGTATTTTCTAGGATAGCCATGGGGGTAATAACCGAATATCTTAATCATGGAGCCATTATATTACGGAGACTTTGTACATATAAATTGTTAACTAATAAAGCTAACACATTTATTCAGTAGAGATACTCAGTTAATGATGCCCTAAGCAAGTTGCAGTGGCGTTCTTCTATATTTTTTATTGTTTAAGATGAAGTATAACGCCATCGCGCTTCAAAAAAATTTCCGTACAACTAGTGCGATTAACTGAGCCTCATGTTCCATAATCTAGTAAGAAAAGTAATAAATATATTTATATACATATATGTCGGACAAACATCGGTATTGGACATCGTCATTAGCGGGCTAAGTGGGCGTCATGTAGGTAAAGGCCGAGCAAAAAAGACACGAATAACTAAAGTTCAATATTGAATTTAGATTGATGCCCTCTAAGGGCCAGTTTTTTGATCCGTAGTAAAAAATGGTTTTACCATTGTTACATTAACTATAGTTAAATGAATAACCATTGGTAAAATCGTAAATGCTTTTTCAATGCCTTTTTAACTATAGTTAAACTTAACAATTTGTCAATTTGTTGCCAGTGCAATGAGCAATGACATCCCAAAATGTGGTTCTTTTTGTGGGGAACATTTATTTTGTATGACAACACTAGACATTTGAGTGAATGAAATCCATTTTTGCCATCTTATTCGTTATTTGCGCTTTGAAGAGTTTGAAGTATCAAATTAATCTAAATAACACATATAAATAAAGTTTTTTTATTTAATATACACTTTTTACGATATTAAATATATAATAACGAGTCCGCAAACAGCCAACGGTCAAATAAGTAAGTACAAACATATTTTCGTGTTATTTATTCCGGTTTATCTTGTGTTTCGTAATGAAAGTAATACATTTATGTTTTGTTAAAGGGACCATACTGCTAACTTCGCCAAAAAGAAACTGCCAAACGGGTGATGCTTCTCAAGGATTACACAGTCGTAACCTGCAAACAACTGATCATGCAGCAATCTACAAAAGATGATTGAAATCTCTGTGACGTTTTCAACTCAGATGGTTAGACACAAAGTTTAAATTTAATATACATTTAATGAAGGTTAGGCACATTTTTATATTTATTCTTGTTAGTGTGTCCTACAAAAAGGAAAAATCTTTTAACCCTTTGGAAACAAGGAAGCGGATTATGATCCACCGGATAAAAAAATTGAGTTTTTGAAACAAAGACAAAAGAGGGGATTTTGTTCAATTACAAGGAAGAGCATCAAAAACATTTGCTGCACCAATGAGAGGCCCACCAAAAATTCATACTGCAAAAGAGGAGGTGCACCAAAAAGTGATGAGCAGGAAGAAAGGCACAATAAATTTAGCAGCAAAAAGATTGCACATTGAGGTGAAATGCAAGAAGAAACAATTAGAAAATATTTAATTGCTACTTTAGGTTTCAGTAAATTTTTTAATGTTTTTTTAATAAAAATGGTTTGTATTTAAGTTATAATTAAACAGTTTTTAATCAAGTCAAATGTTTTATTTATAAATTTTGTAATGTGGTATTCTCACTGTAATAAAAGCCTAAAGAATATCTAGGTCCCTAACTATGTGTAGCTGTAGTTTTTAGTATAGTAATACTTGTTGTAGAAATAATTAAAGTTAATATTATTAGTAATATATAATAATATTAACTCTAATTCATTTGTATTCTATTGCCTATAAATTACTTATAATAATACAAGTTAATTTTAGGCAATAAAACAAAATGAATTAGTAATACTTATATGCTGCGGTTCTGTAGCTAGTAATGAAGCAAAATAGGTTTGTATAGCTTGTCTATATATACTCTTTTTTTATTTAATTTAAGTCAATACACATATTGTAATATACTTAATTCTGTGGTCTTGTTAGTAAAAGCAAGGTGGTGAGCTGCTTATATAACTCTTGTTATTGGCAGTTTAAGATCATTCCCATTTCGTAACATAGAGCACGTTCCCTTCGTAGGGGTAAAGTGACAAAAATCTACATCATCCCAGGTTTCTAATGGGGATGACATTGCTAAATTTTTGGTCACTCTTACACATTCTCATATATTTTCGTCTTTTGTCGTCTCATTAATAAGTATCCATGTTTAAATTCATCATTAGAGTAATAAACGTATTTTCATTTTGATTTTGTGACAAACAGCTGTTATATATAAATTACCAGCGGCCATTTTTTAACCCTCCGATACTGAGTAGTTAACTTTTTTGACTAATGGTTAGATATTTTACCATTGGGCTCTTACCACGGATCAAAAACGCATTTTGTGATATTTAACTAATGTAACGATTTTTTACCAATAGTTGAGTTAATCGGATCAACCGGCCCTCTACACTACAAATAACACGTTAGCTTAAATTATAACGAGTAGAGGTTTCAGGGCACCGATCTCACTGTTAATCACAATCTACTAGACCCAACTCAGACCAAGCTCTCATCACCAATGCTCCACTGAATCCTCAATCAGAACTGTCCTTCGTTCCCAGAATGCACCGTACAAAGTCAATATGGAGCTTGATTGGTCGTAATAATATTCGTACTTTTATTCGTTAAGTAATGATTGAAAAAAACAAATCGAATTAAAGAAAATATTGTTTTACCGCATTGAAGTTATGTATTATTATAAACTTATAATTATTTTTTTCGTAATTTATTTTTTTTGCCGACGTTTAGCGTGCTTTACAGCGTGCGTGGTCACGGTGACTGAAGAAAAAAGGTGTTGAATGTCAAAAAGTAGAACGGTCGTTGAAAAAGTTGTATTATCTGTATTTATTTCCCCGGAGTTGATATCGACTAAAAGATGGAGGGTTTTGGCTGAAATCTAATAAAATTAAAGTATGATTCTTAAAAGTAATAGTCTCAATAATGAAGTAAAGCAACATTAAAAATCAACGGTCAATTGTCGGAACATTTCTTGTAAACCCCGACATTATAATTTTTTTATATAGTGTTTAATATTAACCTGTTAGTTTCCCAGTGAGCGCGTCTCCTTTTAATCGTAGTCAGTCGAGTAAGAGGCTTACTGACTCCACTGAGTTATTGTATTAGTATCGACACTGACGTTCATGCTATCCGTTGTTGACAAAGCGTTATCATTTTATCCATCCAAAACCTAAGTAAAACCTTTAAATCCTCTTTTACGTCGTATGTAGTAATAGTAATGCGGGATTTTTATTTTTTTAAAGACTAGTCAAAAAGTTGGACTCGTCAATATTTAAAAATAATTAATACATGAATATTTATGAAGCTATTTAGACGCTATTCTTACTTTTACTAAGCTGTATAAAATTTTAATATTTAAAAAATTTAACTAATCTCTTTATAATGTTGCTCGATGAGGCAAAGGCTTATTCAAATTGGGAGGATACCGCACATAATTTAATAAGAAAACAAAGAATCCACTTAAGTGCATCGATATACTTTCTCACAATCATAAAACTTTGAGGCGGAAACTACCGAAAGATTAATTTAACAAATTGAATAATTCAGGAGTTACACGAAGCTCCTTTCATTCTCTACGTGGATAGCCACGTCAGGGTAAAATTGTTATATGATACACACTTAAATAAAATAACGGTTTTTAAAGTATATAAATAAATTAAATTATACCACCTCATTGCCTTAACAACACATAATTTGTAATCCTGAGGTCCTTGTGTTGTTTCCTGGTGAAACAATTATTCTGGTGGCGTATTTTAAGACAACTAAGTGTCTAGCTTAGTAGTATTTTCTGTGTTTGGTGAGGATAGACGAGGCAGAATACGAAATTCCACCCGTATCACCTCGACGTCAAGGCAGTTTTTGTACGCACTACCACTATTCGGAACCAGCTACCCACTGAAGTATTTTCGAACCAATTCGACTTCAAGAAAAGAGTGTAACAATTCATAAAAGGCCGGCAACGCACTCGCGATCCCTCTGGCATTGAGTGTCCAATGGCAGCGGTATCATTTAACATCAGATGAGCCTCTTTGCACTGGTGACCCGTTTGCCCCGTTTTAATAAGACTACAATCAAAATTAAAATTTCTTTAATTCCAGTAGATTTATCTACATTTGCACGATCATAATAAGATTTGTTTGACATATTGTTTTATCGACAAGACATTTACCATTATGTACAGAAAGTCAGTATAAATAATTAATTAGAAAATCGACATCCATTAGGGCCTTAAATACGCTTACGTCAATGAATTTGCAGAAATTCGATGATAAAAACGCCGAATAGAAATTCATTAGCAGATTCTTTAACAAAGGAAATGAATTGACAACGTTGTAATATTTCAACTTGAGCACTTAGTATGAACTTATTTATTCATTTATAGCATATAGGTATGCCAAACAATAATTATAATACTAAAAATCTTACATACTACCATAAACTACTAACAAATTCTTTTTTTACTTTAAAAATAAAAAAAAACAACTTACATTCATATCTCAGCTTTCCCGAAACATATCCAATTCTGGTGCAGAACGGTTAAGCAGCGAGTTCATAAGCGGAATTGGTGACTGATGGCGGAGGAAAGTTCGTTTAAGTAATATATTGCTTTGTGGTTATTACCTACTGTTTATGTACGACACTAAATTAAACTAAACTATTGGACTATTAAAAAAAGATGCATGTGAAATATTGTGTAGTTGTGCCCAGGATTGCATGGAGAGCAAAGAAAACGCGTGATACTAACACAATTGTGACGGGTACCAACCTTTCTTTCGATGCGTTCTGTTTGAGTGTGATTGGTCAACAGTATTGATAGATGTACGTCGCGTAACCACGAAAAATGCAGGAAATAAATCAATCCTACCATAAACGTACCGTGGATTTTTTCTAACGAATGTGTATAGCTACTAAGGGCCGGTTTTTTGATCCGTAGTTAACTCAACTATTGGTAAAAAATCGTTACTATTAGTTAAATATCAGCAAAATGCGTTTTTTGATCCGTGGTAAGAGCATCCAATGGTAAAATATCTAACCATTAGTCAAAAAAGTTAACTACTCAGTATCGGAGGGTTAAAAAGATGGCCGCTGGTAATTTATATAGTAACAGCTGTTTGTCACAGAAATCAAACTATGATAAATACGTTTATTACTATCTAATGATGAATTTAAACATATGGAGATACTTTAATTAATGAGACGATGAAGAAGACGATAATATTATATGAGAATGTGTTAATGAGTGACCAAAAATATTTAGGCAATGTCATCCGCCATTAGAAACCTGGGATGATGTAGATTTTTGTCACTGTTACCCCCCTATCGAAGGGAACAGTGCTCTGGATTGTTACTGAAATTGGGAATGATCTTAAACTGCCAATGAACAAGAGTATATATAGACAGCAGCTCATACCAACCTATTTTGCTTCATTACTAACTACAGAACCGCAGCAGTATATAATTAAGTATATTACTAATTCATTATGTGTTTTATTGACTTATAATTAAATAAAAATACAAGAACAAGAGTATATATAGACAGCAGCTCATACAAACCTATTTTGCTTCATTACTAGCTACAGAACCGCAGCAGTATATAATTAAGTATATTACTAATTCATTATGTGTTTTATTGCCTATAATATTAACTTGTAATTATTATAAGTTAATATTATAGGCAATAGAATACATAATGAATTAGAGTTAATATTATTTATATATTACTAATAATATTAACTTATAATTATTATACGTACATACAAGTATGTACTTATACTAAAAACTACAGCTACACATTAGTTAGGGACCTATGATATTCTTTAGGGCTTTTATTACATTTGTGAGTTAGCATCTACCTACCTACCTTTATTACAAGAATTTATAAATAAAACATTTGACTTGATTAATAAACTGTTTAATTATAACTTAAATACAAACCATTTTTATTAAAAAAACATTACAAAATTTACATGAAACCCTAAAGTAGCAATTAAATATTTTCTAATTGTTTCTTCTTGCATTTCACC
This sequence comes from Pieris macdunnoughi, assembly GCA_905332375.1. Lineage (NCBI taxonomy): Eukaryota > Metazoa > Arthropoda > Insecta > Lepidoptera > Pieridae > Pieris > Pieris macdunnoughi. The sequence continues at coordinate 20,547 of CAJOBZ010000036.1, read as the reverse complement.
TCAATTTGAGCAACTCTTTTTGCTGCTACATATTTTATTGTGCCTTTCTTCCATCGCGCATCACTTTTGGTGCACCTCCTCTTTATGCAGTATGAATTTTTGGTGGGCCTCTCATTGGTGCAGCAAATGTTTTTGATGCTCTTCCTTAGCATAATTGAACAAATCATCCTCTCTTATTTGTTTTGTTTCAAAAACTCAATTTTTTTTTATCCGTGTGGATCATAATCCGTTCCTTGTTTCCAAAGGGTTAAAAGATTTTTTCCTTTTGTTGTAGGACACAGCTATACAAGAATAAATAAAAAATGTGCCTACACCTTCATTAAATGTATATTAAATTTAACACTTCGGTGTCTAGACCCATCTGAGTTGAAAACGTCACAGAGATTTCAAGCTGCATCTTTTTGTAGATGCTGCAGTGATCAGTTGTTTGCAGGTTACGACTGTGTAATCCTTGAGAAGCATACCAGTTTGGCAGTTTCTTTTTGGCGAAGTTAGCAGTATGGTCCCTTTAACAAAACATAAATGTATTACTTTTATTACGAAACACAAGATAAACCGGAATAAATAACACGAAAATATGTTTGTTCTTACTTATTTGACCGTTGGCTGTTTGCGGACATCGTTATTTATATATTTAAGTATCGTAAAAAGTGTAAACCGTATTAAATCACAGAAAAACAACTTTATTTATATCGTGTTATTTAGATTAATTTGACACTTCAAACTCTTCAAAGCGCAAATAACGAATGAAGATGGCAAAAATGGATTTCATTCACTCAATATGTCTAGTGTTGTCATACAAAATAAATGTTCCCCACAAAAAAGAACCACATTTTTTGGGATGTCATTGCTCATTGCACTGGCAACAAATTGACAAATTGTTAAGTTTAACTATAGTTAAAAAAGGCATTGAAAAACGCATTTACGATTTTACCAATGGTTATTCATTTAACTATAGTTAATGTAACAAATGGTAAAACCATTTTTTACTACGGATCAAAAAACTGGCCCTAAGGGCCAGTTTTTGTGGGGGATCATTTATTTTGTATGACAACACTAGACATATTGAGTGAATGAAATCCATTTTTGCCATCTTCATTCGTTATTTGCGCTTTGAAGAGTTTGAAGTGTCAAATTAATCTAAATAACACGATATAAATAAAGTTGTTTTTCTGTGATTTAATACGGTTTACACTTTTTACGATACTTAAATATATAAATAACGATGTCCGCAAACAGCCAACGGTCAAATAAGTAAGTTCAAACATATTTTCGTGTTATTTATTCCGGTTTATCTTGTGTTTCGTAATAGAAAGTAATACATTTATGTTTTGTTAAAGGGACCATACTGCTAACTTCGCCAAAAAGAAACTGCCAAACTGGTGATGCTTCTCAAGGATTACACAGTCGTAACCTGCAAACAACTGATCACTGCAGCAATCTACAAAAAGATGCAGCTTGAAATCTCTGTGACGTTTTCAACTCAGATGGGTCTAGACACCGAAGTGTTAAATTTAATATACATTTAATGAAGGTGTAGGCACATTTTTATATTTATTCTTGTATAGCTGTGTCCTACAACAAAAGGAAAAAATCTTTTAACCCTTTGGAAACAAGGAAGCGGATTATGATCCACACGGATAAAAAAAAAAAATTGAGTTTAGAAACAAAGACAAATAAGAGAGGATGATTTGTTCAATTATGCTTAAGAAGAGCATCAAAAACATTTGCTGCACCAATGAGAGGCCCACCAAAAATTCATACTGCATAAAGAGGAGGTGCACCAAAAAGTGATGCAGCAGATGGAAGAAAAGCACAATAAATATATGTAGCAGCAAAAAGAGTTGCATCAAATTGAGGTGAAATGCAAGAAGAAACAATTAGAAAATATTTAATTGCTACTTTAGGGTTTCATGTAAATTTTGTTATGTTTTTTTAATAAAAATGGTTTGTATTTAAGTTATAATTAAACAGTTTATTAATCAAGTCAAATGTTTTATTTATAAATTCTTGTAATAAAGTAGATAGATGCTAACTCACAAATGTAATAAAAGCCCTAAAGAATATCATAGGTCCCTAACTAATGTGTAGCTGTAGTTTTTAGTATAAGTACATACTTGTATGTACTTATAATAATTATAAGTTAATATTATTAGTAATATATAAATAATATTAACTCTAATTCATTATGTATTCTATTGCCTATAATATTAACTTATAATAATTATAAGTTAATATTATAGGCAATAAAACACATGTGGGGACTGGCAACACTGCGCGGGAGACGCTTCGCGCTAGTTATTATCGAGCTTCGTCGCCGGCAGGTCGTACGATCGTACCTACGCCACGTATCGCGACACAAGCCAACAATAATAGTTAAACGATACATTGTATTAATTTATTAAGTGCAGTGAATATACATGTGTGTTTAAATATATGGGGTTTCATTTATACCAACTCTACGCCCCCATATATTGGTGACCCCGACGTGATGGACAATCAAGACGCGCGTGACGCTCCCGGTATCAATAGCGTCAGTGTCAAGGTGCCGCCATTTTGGCCCGACGAACCCGTGCTATGGTTCGCACAGATAGAAAGCCAGTTCACGTTGGCAAATATCACGGCGGACACTACTAAGTATAACTATGTAGTGTCAAATTTGGAATATAAGTATATCTCGGAAATTAAAGACATAATAAAAAAACCGCCCACTACGGACAAATATATGTCATTGAAGGAGGAATTAATAAAGAGATTGTCATCATCCCAAGAACAGCGGGTGCGACAACTTTTAACGCACGAGGACATCGGAGACCGGAAGCCATCCCAATTTTTAAGACATCTACAAAATCTCGCAGGTCCGGAAATGCCAGATGACTTCATTAGGTCCATATGGTCGAGCCGATTACCAACGAATATTCAAATCATAATTGCGTCACAACCAAAGAGCTCGCTAGACTCCTTGGCGTCGCTAGCGGACGCAGTTACTGACGTCGTGTGTCAAGGACAAATTAACCACGTGGCGTCCCCGTACGACGAGATAAAAGACTTAAGGAATTGCGTTGCCGAGCTAACCAAGCAAGTCGCAGCCCTGTCTACTTATACATCTCGGCGTCCACGCTCGCGATCGGGACAGCGTGCATACGGGTCGCGACGCCGATCACACAGTCATGGCCGTTCACGGGATGCTTCAACGAGTGGCGTGTGTTGGTATCACCGCACATTCAGAGAAAACGCAACAAAGTGTCGTGCGCCATGTTCGTATAAGGGAAACGACAACAGCAGTCATTAATGGCGACGAACAATGGCTGCCGTAACAACGTGCGTCGTATTTTTGTCGTAGATAAAAACACAAGAATGGATTTTTTAATAGACACTGGTTCGGATTTGTGTGTGTATCCTTATAAATATGTTAATAATAAGAAGTTAAAAAACTGTGACTACAAACTTTATGCAGCCAATGGCTCAGTGATAAATACATATGGAACAATCAATTTAAATTTAAATCTCGGTTTACGCAGAGACTTTCATTGGCGTTTTGTAATAGCAGATGTGACGAAACCTATAATAGGGATAGACTTTTTAGCTTATTACAATCTATTAGTTGATGTGCGTAATCACAAGCTAGTGGATGTAACAACAACTCTTAAAGCAAGTGCTAAACCAGCTTCAGCTACTGTATATCAAATCAAAACTGTTTCAGGCACTTCACGTTATCACATTCTTCTCACTGAGTTTCCGGAGGTTACAAGACCATCGGGTGAGCCAGGGGTACGTGAGATCAAACACAAGACGCTACACTACATACGGACTACGCCTGGTCCACCTGTGTATAGCCGACCGCGCAGATTGGCACCGGATCGACTCCGCAGAGCGAAGCGTGAGTTCGAAGATATGGTAAGAACAGGTATTGCACGCCGTTCAGATAGCCCATGGGCAGCGCCGTTACAGTTGGTGCCTAAGAAAGATGGCACAGACCGCCCATGCGGTGATTATAGAGGTATAAATAGCCGTACAATACCTGATCGATATCCGGTTCGCCACATCGCCGATTTTTCACATAATTTAAATAATTGCATAGTGTTTAGCAAAATTGATTTGGTGCGCGCATACAATTTAATACCTGTCAATCCCAGTGACATACCTAAGACTGCGATTACAACACCATTCGGTTTATTCGAATTTCCTTACATGGGATTTGGTCTACGGAATGCCGCCCAGTCATTTCAAAGATTCATGGACGAAATATTAAGAGATCTGGATTTTGCTTTTCCTTATATTGATGATGTTCTCATTGCCTCACGTAGCCATGATGAGCATGAGATACACCTACGTCAAGTACTTGGACGTCTACGAGATCACGGAGCTGTTTTGAACACTTCTAAGAGCATATTCGGTGTTTCAGAGATCGAGTTTCTTGGATATCTTATCACTGCAGAAGGCACACGTCCTACTCCAGAGAAAGTCATCGCAATCCAGAACTTTACGCAGCCGAAGAATTTGAGAGAACTCAGACGATTCCTTGGTATGATAAACTTTTACAGACGTTATTTACCAAATGCTGCTCAGGTGCAAGCACCACTCCATGATCTTCTTTCTGGTAATGACACGAAAGCAGCGACGCCCATATGTTGGACCCGTGAGCTCGAGGAGGCCTTCAGGTTGTGCAAAGAGAACCTTGTGGATGCCACTCTCCTAGCTCACCCAAATCCAACGGCGACTTTAATGTTAGTGACAGATGCATCGGATATAGCGATAGGTGCAGTACTACAACAGAAGATTAATGACGAGTGTCAACCGCTAGCATTCTTTTCGAAAAAATTAACATCAGCTCAGCGAAAGTATAGCCCATTTGACAGAGAATTGCTTGCTATCTACGAGGCAGTGAAATACTTCCGGTTTATGGTCGAGTTAAGACCTTTCACGATTTGGACCGATCATAAACCTATTGTTGCAGGATTTCGAAAGGCATCGGACAAATGTTCGCCACGGCAATTCCGTTATTATGATTTTGTCTCGCAATTTACGACTGACGTGAGACATATCTCCGGTGATGATAATGTCGTAGCAGACGCACTGTCAAGAATCGAAGCTGTATCGGACATAAACTTAGACCAGCTGGCTGCAGCACAAGATACAGACGCGGAATTGAACGATATATTAAACAGTAATTCTTCATTAAATTTGAAGAAAATTTACATCTCTAATTCCAGCAAAGTGTACTGCGACATCTCCAGCTCTTCGCCACGTCTGTACCTCACACCTGATTTTCGGAAACAAGCGTTCAACTCCATCCACGGGTTGAGTCATCCTGGTGCTAAGCCTACGATTCGACTTATGACAGAGAGGTATGTTTGGCCGAATATAAAAAAAGATTGTAGGGCATGGACGAAAGCCTGTATAGCGTGCCAGCGCTCTAAAGTTGGAAGACATACTCGAGCCCCTATACACGCTTTTTCACAACCATCTTCACGTTTCGCCCATGTTCATGTAGATCTTATTGGACCGCTGACTATTTCACACGGCTACCGTTATTGCTTAACTGCTGTCGACCGATTCACGAGATGGCCTGAAGTTATTCCGTTAACAGATATAACGGCTGAAAGTGTGGCTTATGGTTTTGTTAACGAGTGGATCGCACGATTTGGCTGTCCGCTTAAAATTACAACTGATAGAGGAAGGCAATTTGAATCGCATCTCTTTAAAGAACTTGCAAAGCTTACTGGTTCCGAGCATATCTCAACTACTGCATATCATCCTGCAGCTAACGGCCTGGTGGAGAGATTCCATCGACAATTAAAAGCTGCTATAATGTGTCATGATAACGAGAATTGGCATGAGGTGCTTCCTTTAGTTCTTTTAGGCATACGTAGCGCATGGAAGGAGGATATATCGTCCAGCTCTGCTGAGCTGTTATACGGTGAAGGTCTTAGATTACCTGGAGACTTATTCATATCATCGGGTACTGAAATCACCGATCATAGTGACTTCTTGTCGCGTCTACGACAGTATATCAGCCAGTTGAAGCCAACGCCTGTTATGCGACATGGGAAGGCCAAAACATTCGTGCATAAGGATCTGAAACACGCAACGTCGGTATTCGTAAGGCAGGATGCCGTACGTAAGTCTTTAAAACCACCATACTCTGGTCCGTACAAAGTCCTTGACAGGACAGACAAAACCATGAGAATAGAAATGGACGGCAAGACAACAACGGTATCTATTGATCGAGTGAAACCGGCACACATATTGACTGAAGAGGAGCCTATCAATAACACCACTGCAGTTCCCAGTATGCCCCCTGCAAAGAAGCCTGATTATGTAACTCGTTCAGGCAGAAGAGTTCGATTTCCGCGCCACTTTTACGACCTATAGGTCTCCGGGGGGGCTGATGTGGGGACTGGCAACACTGCGCGGGAGACGCTTCGCGCTAGTTATTATCGAGCTTCGTCGCCGGCAGGTCGTACGATCGCAACTACGCCACGTATCGCGACACAAGCCAACAATAATAGTTAAACGATACATTGTATTAATTTATTAAGTGCAGTGAATATACATGTGTGTTTAAATATATGGGGTTTCATTTATACCAACTCTACGCCCCCATACACATAATGAATTAGTAATATACTTAATTATATACTGCTGCGGTTCTGTAGCTAGTAATGAAGCAAAATAGGTTTGTATGAGCTGCTGTCTATATATACTCTTGTTCTTGTATTTTATTTAATTATAATAATTATAAGTTAATATTATAGGCAATAAAACACATAATGAATTAGTAATATACTTAATTATATACTGCTGCGGTTCTGTAGTTAGTAATGAAGCAAAATAGGTTGGTATGAGCTGCTGTCTATATATACTCTTGTTCATTGGCAGTTTAAGATCATTCCCAATTTCAGTAACAATCCAGAGCACTGTTCCCTTCGATAGGGGGTAACAGTGACAAAAATCTACATCATCCCAGGTTTCTAATGGCGGATGACATTGCCTAAATATTTTTGGTCACTCATTAACACATTCTCATATAATATTATCGTCTTCTTCATCGTCTCATTAATTAAAGTATCTCAATATGTTTAAATTCATCATTAGATAGTAATAAACGTATTTATCATAGTTTGATTTCTGTGACAAACAGCTGTTAGTATATAAATTACCAGCGGCCATCTTTTTAACCCTCCGATACTGAGTAGTTAACTTTTTTGACTAATGGTTAGATATTTTACCATTGGATGCTCTTACCACGGATCAAAAAAACGCATTTTGCTGATATTTAACTAATAGTAACGATTTTTTACCAATAGTTGAGTTTACTACGGATCAAAAAACTGGCCCTAAGTGATTCTATTTCAAGTGTTGATTGAAGAAAAATTCATTGATGCAATGACTCAATTTGAACGACCACGTTCTCTCGCTTGGTCAACATAGAATAATTTAGAATACATTTGAAAGTGAGAAATAATCTTTTAATAACACGCACACAAATTATTATTATTAATGCTTTATTAATCCAAAAAACAATTTCTTAGTTTACATTCCTTAATATAAGTATTAGTTGGTTAATTAAAAAAAAATAAGTTTATTTTTAGGGGTCTAGTTTTTGTATGGCCCCTTTTAGGGTAAAAGCCTCCTCCATATTTTTCCATTTCTCTTTGTCTTGAGCAACAATCATCCAGTTTTTCCCCGCTAGTTCTATAATGTCATCTGTCCATCTTTTCCTTTGTCGTCCTATACATCTCTTTCCAGTAGGTCCAGTCCATTTCGTTATTTCTAGTGTCCATCTTTTATCCCGCGCTCTAGCAATATCACCTGCCCATTTCCATTTAAGCCTTAGAGCGTGTACAAGTGCATCTGTAAGTTTTGTTTTTTCACGGATGTCAACAATTCTTGATTTGTTTATTGTTTATTATCTCGCACACAAATTAACAAGAAAAATATATAGTAGTGCGCAGTGTTAATTTGGTCTCACTGAAAACGTCGCTGAGGACACTCGGGCGAGCCTTATGACCACAGCACTGATGTCCACTGAGACCATTGAGTATATATGAATAGGAACGTACAAAGGGATAGATAGATAAAGTATAAATAAAGTAATATGTACAATATATACTAAGTATGTAAGTAAATTTTATTTTTATAGTCATTACGTTCGTGCTTAATGACCTAAAAAATGTGTGGGTTTATAAGCCTCGCAAGCAATAGAGAATTCTTGTTGGTAAGTCTGAACTCAAAGTAATAAAAACTTGATTTCTCTGTAGTGAAACGTGGATTGTAAAAATAAGATTGAAGCTGCGACGGACTGTCTGTTTGGTAGCTGGAACCTTTCAATGGGTGACCCAAGTTTATGGCGATTAAGCTTTTAAACTTTAGCTATCAATATTACAGAAATAAATCACTTACGTTATTGAATTTTATATATACAACAACATTTAAGACTTCCTGCAATGAAGTATATTCTTCTATCACCACATGGCCAATGATATTCGAAACGTCTTTGAACTCATTTTTTTAATGTGACGTGTCCCTAAGATTCGATTACAGTGGGTCTTTCCGAATTTAGTAATTGCTCCTTGACACTTAGCTAACATCAACGTGAATGCCATTTGGAGGAGAATTTAACATGAAAAACGAAACAATGGCGAAACCTCGAGAAACGCAGGTGAAACGTTTGATGACATTCGAAAATTACACTAATTTATTACATTATTGAAATGATATATTACTGTAATTATTGATATTTACTTTCACGGTTTTCTTGTATTGTAAATAAGGTTCATCTTACTGACCCATATTTGTATTTATATTTTTTAAATTATTATATATTGTATTGTGTAATGCCCTTGCTTGTATTAATAGTAGGTGAGCACTCTGCTGTATTTAGCGGCGAAACGTACGAAAAGTTGTATTATTTTATCGCCGCTATTTAAATAACATTTATTGTTGCCAGTGTTAGTAAAACATCTTTCCGTTATATACAAACTAACAGTATATGACTTATACCAGCTCAGACCAGACGTGAACACAATATAATGAGGATAGCAAAGAGGAAAGTTTGAAACTCAAAAGTGCTCCGAGTAATTTTTCCTGCTTGATTTAAAATGATCTCAACCAAACCTGGTTTCGGCTCTTTGCGGTACATTTCAATTGTTACATTTTATTTCTAGATGAAATGTGTTTTTTAATTCATTTCGTTACATTTTGAACACAAAATTACGAGAAGCGCCAAGGTTATTCGTTTCGCTGATTTTCGTATTTTACAATTTAGAAATTGTAGCTCAAATTTTAGCGATATTAAAATATTTTTCCTTAGAGGTAGGGAATTGTCTTAATTATAATGAGGTAGGTTTTTTAAATAATATTATATTTCGGTAACAATCAGCGCATTATAAATCTTTAAAAGGGGCATATTTTATCGCCCTATTAAAAAGTTACTTTAAAAAGTATTTATAGTTTTTTTTCAGGCACATAAAGCTGAAAAATAGTAACGCCGTTGACTTGGTCTAAGGTGTGCCTCACAATATTTTCCTACACCGTAGGGACCGTTCTAACAGTCGCGCGGTAGTGTTAAATGTGCTTAGTGTTTCACAACCGGGGTTCGATCCCACGACTCCAGAAATGAGAGCTGCACGCTCAAGCCTCTACTACTCTCGCTTGCTTGCTTCTTATCCACGTAAAGCTGAACTACTTGTCTGTATAAACATATAACAGCAAAATTCAAAAATATTATATCACTAGCGCATTCATCGGAAGGAATTTTAGGAAGTTCCTGTTCCCCAATAAATATATTTATTTCTTATCAGGGTTAGACGTTTTCGCGTTCCGCTTAATTGTAATTGGGCAATAGCGTCTGTAGTCCAATAGGAGACACACGTCGTAATACGTTAATTGTGCATTCTCACCCAACGTTTTGACAACTCGTCAAACGTCATTAAAGTGACAGTCGTAGTTAGTGTTGCTACCTACGCCTGTTTTTCTGGAGACGGTTTTTTATTATTAAAAGCAGTCATTATATTTAGTTTCCAATATTATCATTTATGCATTGGAATATATTACCCAAAAGTTATGTATGGTAATTAGCGGACCGTTTTCTCTTATCTCTAAGTTATTAACGTATCCTTGTAATATCAGATAACCTGATAATAGGATAGCCCCTTTAGCGATAGGTAGGGTATAGAATAATAATCTTACTAATATTATGTATCTAAGCTTCTAAGAAAAAGCAAGTATGAAAAACTCAGCTTGTGTAATGTTGCGATGTCAGTATGGAGGAAGGATGGTGTACTGTTCCTCCATAATAAAGGGAAGATCCTCGATCAGCCTCACTCACTGGCCGGCCCGAAGGCCCCAGTGGCTGTGATCGAGAAGTTCTATAAATCCATAGCGAAATAACTTCGTTAGGGCGTTTCAGGGGATGACGTCATTGCAGTGATTCATAAGCGCAGATTGTAAGTGTTAATACACCAGTAATCAAAGCTTGGACCTCGACTTAAAGCGTTCATATCCTCAAAAATGCTTGGTCAATATAAAACATATTTGAGTAAAAGTTTAAACGGAGTTATCCAATAAGTTTTATAGCCTTTTCACGCAAATTTGTATATTATTAAAATAACAACTCAAGTTCTTTACAACAGTATCAGTATATAAGAGCTCTTTATATGCATTAGAAAAGTTTTGAGTTCAAACAGTAAGTGGCGTTTAGCTATAGAAAACTATGTTTAATAAAATAAACGGTAATCAGGGTCGTATATTTATAGTTCTTTTGGCGCGTTAGGGAAAAATGATGAGAGTAAATTTTTACGACGCGCGCGCACACCGTCACAAAAAACCGACACCCTGAAGTTAGCTATAGTGAAAATTTTGTTTTTTTCTATTGTTAGTCTTTTTTTCTAAAAATTTTGAAAAGATTTTTATCTTGTTACGCCAAAGAAGTATAACGCGTGTACATAAGTAATAAAACCGTTTAAAAACAGTCTTGTTTCTAATAAATTGTGCCAAAAGATCACTTAGCTGCCAAGTTAACTGTATCCTTGTTGCTATGTAAAATCATACCAAAACAAACAAATTATTCAAGAACACTTCATAACATCGCCCGAGGTCAAGAGAGGAATTTTTGCAATTTTATCAAAAGCCGAAATTATTAGCCGGTTTATGGCGCACGTTTCTTTCCCTCTATATTTTCTCGGCTGTAAATAAACTTTGAAAACTTCCGCTGAATTTTTCCAGGAAACCTCCCCTCTTCACGCGTTTCTCTGAAATAATTGAGGCAGAATTTGTTTTCGTACCAATAACATCAAAAATCTCCACGCTATAATTGAGAATAGATTTCGTATAAGTTATTATTCTACTTAGTGAAAAACATGCGGTGATAAGGCTTACTGTTCACTTTATATTCAGGTGAAATTCTGCATTTCATTATTAATTTAAAGCACTCACGTTTCACTTGAACATATCCAATAGCTTCATCTCGGCAAGATTCCCGACCGGTCCTGAAAAAATATCGCTATATTTGATCCATCAATGCAAGTAAGCAATACACGTATGTATTGTAAACATGACGATCCCAACAACCAGTACTAAACTACAATCTGTTTATGAAACTTTGAAATTTGAAAAATGAAATTTTTATAGAATGTCAATCGATTTGGCATTCTATAAAAATTGATCGGTAAACTAACATAGGACGGATTTGAAGAAAAAGTCCAGCACTGTGTATATAATAGGTATATCAGAATTAGGCAACTTATCACTTTGTCGATTGACGCAGCCTTTTTCCATTATAGTGAAATAAACACTCGTAAATAGAAAAGAAACATGCGACTCCACGTAAATAAACACGAACAAAGTAAGATTCCTAGCTCGACTCTGAAACGCATACTTGAATGATTCGTGGTGCAGTGATATCAAATAGGTCAAAGGTAAAACGTCACAGGCGAATCAGAGAGCATTCTAAAATACATAAATTTCAATAAGTCTTTTATTGATGGATTTAAAAAATACTTTCAGGGATTGTTTGATCTATATTTCAATACCATCACGATGAATATAATATCTTGTAACAACATCATGTACTTCTCCATTCCACAATTAAAGTTAAATAAAATTATAATATTTTCTTTTACATTTAATCAGTGGAACATTAAAAATAAATTCCCTTTTATGACAAACTAAGTTAGTGTTGGTTGACGGCACTTTTGGTTAGACAGTGTTGTAACATTTATTTATGAAGAAAATGTCGAAATTATTGTAAAAGTAATTAAAGCCTATAATAACAGAATTATTAACTAAAATAAACAACATAGTATTGTCTTTTATTGACATAACTTTCACACATTTGATAATAAAACAATTTTTTACCGGATTGAAGTCATGTATTTACAGTCGATACCAACTTCGGGGAAACAAATACAGATAATACAACTTTTTCTACAGCTGTGATACTTTTTGACATTCAACACCTTTTGTCTTCAGTCACCGTGACCACGCACGCTGTAAAGCACGCGAAACGTCGGTTAAATTTAAAATTATGACATATAATTGTAAATACATAACTTCAATCCGGTAAAAAATTGATTTATTATAAAATAAACAACTTAAAATGTTTCGTATTACGTTATAATAGGCAACAAAAACATTATACTACGCATTAATTTATTTTGGATTAGATGTAATTTATTCTCTAAGACATCAAAATCACTGATTTTCATGATCACGTTTATTTCGTATCAGGTGTTACAATTACTCAGATCTCAATAATTATCTTAAATTACAATTAGTGTTTTGAAAGAGCTTTTCTAGTTTAAGAGTTGCTGATGTCTGGAGTAAGCATTGATAAAAAAACCGGACATAATATGTAAAACGTAATATTGTTACTAGCTTCCGCTTGCAGCTTGCGTGATTTTTGGCAATATTTTCGCGACCTCATTAAAATATTAATGACACAACCGTCACTCAGGATTCACACTGTCTATTGGAGAAATCGGTGTGGTAGTTTTGATGTGAAACATCTATAGCCGCACGTAAAACCGATTTCTGGCGTGGCGACGCATGCCGTGGCGACGCGTCGCGCCACGCTATATAGTAGTTGTGTAGAGTCACTGATTAAACGAATTAAGTAGTCACGATTTGAAATAAATTCTTAAATGTTTGTATTTAAAAATAAAATATGTTTATTCAATAAAGTAGTTACTGGAGAATCGTAATATTTTATTTTATCATTATGACATATTTAGTTCCTATCACAATCTGTTCTTTTCTGCTTTTCCTTTCTACTTCCTTATTACTTTTACAAAATAATGTCGATGTTTCACATCTGCCAGGCGTCCCGTGACGGCTCACATTTTTTAAAATTTAGTATTCATTTCATGTTGTAAGGATGTTTTTGTAAAAGTCTGATGCCTGGAGTGTGCTAAAACATAATTCGCTTTTTGTTAAATTAATTTGAAAAACTTAAAAAGTACCTGTTTTCTATACTATATTTACATATATCGTAAGATCAAGCACTTAAACTGTACGTTAGATGTGTCGAAGGTAAGAAATGGTCTTGCTAGTAAAATTAAATCATTCCTCGGATATGTTGTGATTATTACCACTTTTCGTCAGTACGACTACTACCAACTCAGATCACTTGTATGCCCAAAAAGGCTTAGGTCAACGTCATTACAGTCTCCGGAAAAATTTCATTTCAAATTCATTTTGTATTCAGTTTTAAAATCTAATATTTGCAATAAAAGGCAACCACTGTTCGTTTTTCCAAAATTTAATTCATGATCTCCAAAAAAATAAATTAATGCCACTTGTCTGTACGTATAAAATTAAGTCACTTACAACCGCAACTTAATATGTTTTTCATCACAGGTCCCTACCTAAAATCATGTATAATCAGTGACAATAATAATCTGATTCACAGTAGTATTGTCGAAGCTGGCGCTTTTCATACATAGACAAATGAGACACAGGCTCTAAGCCTAACTTTTAATATACTTTGTCAGCAAATTATTGAAGTAATCTACGTTATGTACGCACTCTATGCTTAACGATTTTAATTATAAATAGAGATCTTAGTGCTTCGTTTAATAATATTACAAAGTTATTTGTAATATAATACGATAAAATGGACCCAAATTATGTATTGCCTCTCACAAACCAGAAAACATTTTGTACTGTACAGCAGGGCTTCTCTGTGAATTAATATCGATTTTAATAAATTGCTCAGTAAATAGGTATTTCTAAATTCATACCTCTTTTTGTAATGTTGAATATGTGTATCATAAGTGTGTAAGATAGCTATACTGTTTTTACACGCTTTATATTAGCTTCACCTGTATGTATGTATGTATGTAACCGACTCCTTCGGACTCGATTTTGACCCACTTTTAAAGGACAGATGTAATTCAAACTTTGCGCACCTGTCAAAGATCGATGACGATGCAAAAATTTAACTAAAAAATAAATAATAGTTTAAAAAAACTAGAACACACGCTTTTAAAGCACATCAAACTAAAACGTGAAAAATAATTCCTAATTTAGGCTGAAAATGGTAATGAACAAAAAATACTGGTATGATGTGCTTTAAAAGCGTGTGTTCTAGTTTTTTTAAACTATTATTTATTTTATTAGGTGGATTAACTTAAAAAAATATAACAAGGAATAACGAAATCCAATAAGACATCGGATTGTCGACAAAAAATACAGACGCAGAACTTCTTTTAATTAGATTCTTTGTAGCGTTGTTTTTTTCTCACCTTACCTCACCTTAACGGTCCTGTAATGAGAAAAGTTTAAATACTTAGAGCGCCACGGAGACTGTTTTCAGTAAAATTAGTTATTTACAAAATTATACGTGGGATTGAAGTTAATCTGTATATAGGTTTAAATATTTATAAGATTAATTCGTTCATTAAAATTACGATATTAATTACTAATAAATAGTTAGTTTTAGCCATCTAAGTGTGTTCGAATCCCGGCTGAGCATTTATTATAACACATGATCATACCATGACGGTAGGTAGAAATTAGGACTCAAAGTTCAGCATGTGTCACAGAAAGCTGACTTACTTGTGTGTGCAATTTGGCGATAACCAATATAGCCTTGTTGCGCTAACGCATCAGTATGATTAGATATTTCAAAAGTAATGTGTGCTATCGCAGGTTCGATATTTATTGTAGTTAAAGGATACAGGGTTGTAATACTATGAATCGAATTAGGTACCTACCTATCATATATAAAAAACGAAATGAATATGAGATACGGGATTCATACTTAGCGCTGATTCTCGACTGTGAATCTTACTTAAAAACTCATTCGTTAAGTTATTTATTGCACAATACGATGAAAAATATTAACATAGGAATTGTTTCGAGGAATTTAAAGTCAACAAACAAAATCCATCAACCAATTACGAACATTCAGAATGGAAAGATCAATTCTTCCTCTTTTGCCGTCAATAAAGCTACTCACAAAAGCTACATATCAGAATCGTCACTTTTGACTGGTTCCTTTTAAATTCCTCTATAAAATCCCTTTTCAACATTTCGCCATTGGATTTCCGTTTCGATCTGCGTACGATAGAAACACAAACAATTTTGATATCTATTTAAACTTATTAAAGTCGAAAGTCCTGTGATAGTAGCTTACTAACAGTAGCATTTTTTCCACTCTGTTTAGAGGTTATACGTTTTTATTACATCTTGAGGTGAAATTTAAGACGTTTTAAGGCAAGATTCGTATTTTATTCTCGCGTGCAATTTTGCGAAATTTTATGGTGATACGACTTGAATTGGTGGAGTGAATATTTTCATTCAAATCGATGTTATTAAAACTAGTTTTATTAACTATTTCATGACTTCATCTACTTTTCAGTAACTACTACGTTTAAATTTTAAAACAATATGTATGCATATTTGAATTATTATTAAAATTAAAAAATATAGATACTTTAGATACAGGAACAAAAAACCACCCACAGATTAACATAGGTGCCTGAAAAGCCTCACCACCATACATATTCAAAAACTTAATGCTAAAGTCTAAGGAAAAAAGGGAATTAAAAAAACAAGATCAGATACTACTATATACCTATATAAAATAACTATAAATCTAATTTTTGGAGCCAAGCAATTACATCTCAGGTTGTCTGCTGGAATATTTATTTAAAGCCTTTTTTTCTATGACCCTACAATAATATTAAATATAATACAGTACCCGGCATAAAACATAATTTTTTAGTTGAAATACTGAAGTAAGACATAATTTGTATTCTTTCCGAGTACTGGCCATAAAATCTGAACAATTTTTACACTCAAAAGTTAAGAAGAGCGCAACCTTTAGGCAGATTTAATATTCGCGAGCCAACATCAAAGGGTTCTCTAATTAAATATTGAACATAGTATTTTGTTACAGAATACATTTGCCCTTTAGAAATTCGACACCAATATTAAAGCACAACGACTATAATAATCAGCTTTAAACCAACACAGACAATAACAATAATAAAACTTTATTTATGACAGAATTTAGAGGTATATTGAACAAAATTATTTTAAAACAGCTCTCTTAGAATTTAATATTTTAATAATAATCCGTCATAATACTGCCTTAGGTACCAAGTACTAAAAATTTATATTTATAAATTTACAAAAAAAACGAATACATTACATTATTGAAGTAATTTGATGAATCTACTGTTTTCAGCAATCATGATCGATGAGACGTTGCATTACATAAAGATGACAGATGAGAGGTGTCAGAATAAGAGCTTAAATATTGTCATATTAATGTCAAGTTATGTAAATAATTTAATTATTCTGCGTTTATATTTTTTCAGATAGGTACTATATACATCAATACGATATAATATGAGCTTAAACGCATACATTTTTATTAGAATTTTTTACTTCGTAAATGCTATTTCATCTATATCGTACTTCTGTTTAGTTTCAAATACTGAGGTGCATCAAGCGCTTCGGATTCACTACAAAAAAAAAATGTTAGGACATTGAAATACAATACTACTAACGCTTACGCCACAACTGTTTTATTGAATTAACTGACAATGATAATACACGCAGGAATTCACACTAGTCGACGACACAGGAGCGAGTTAAGCATCAAAGATAGTGTTCACCAGTGTTGCCAACATTAAAAAAAATATTACTCTCAACTACAACTATATTATTCCATTAATTAACGAATAAACATGACAAAATTGAAATGTTACCCTAATGAAGATTAATGTCACTATTAGTGGTTTTGACAATTTTGATGTTATTCTAGTAGATTCATACATTTGAATATCTTAAAGTAAAACTATTTGTTGTTTCACGTTTTATATTCAAAAGGTATTAGATTATGGACTGACCGTTTTTATCCCGACCTCAGTGACTGGAATACAAAATGATGGTTGTTGTAATGTTTAGACACCTAGTTAAAATAAAAATCTGTTTCTGAATTTTTAAATAGCGTAACGTATAGATTATATGAATCATTATCATTATGCGATATACAAATAATAGTATCCGTCTATATACCAGTGATTTTTTTTATAGGCGCAATAAGCACTTACTTGTACGGTGTATATAAACATTGTGGGTAACATGTACATCTGAAAATCAATATGTCAGACTTATAAAAGCCGCTTCGCCTCGCTATTGAGAGGGCTATGCTCGGTGTTTCTCTATGCGATCGAATTAGAAATGAAAATATCCGCAGAAGCACAAAAATTACTAGCAAAAGGGCGTATAAGCTTAAATTACAGTGGCACGTTGCACGAAGAACGGATGGCCGATGGAGTAAAATAGTTTTGGAATAGAGGCCGAGGACCAGTCAGCGAAGCATTGGATAGCCTTTCACTAGGTGGACAGCTGATGACCTGGTGTGTGTGGAGGCGTTAGAAGTACAGCGCGGGGAACCGGTCGTACTGGAGATTTAGCAAAGGGGCTATGTCCAGCAGTGGACGTCAACAGGCTGAAACGAACGAACGAAGACTTATAAAAGATTGTAGCGCCACTGAGTTATTATCATTGGTTCCTGTATAAGATAAAAATGGAACAATTAAGCTGACATGCAAGGCAATATCAGGCATGCACCTCGTGGATTGAATATAAATCGCTGTTCGAAATCGATGATTAGAAAAAGTGGAATAGGCGAATAGAAAAGCTCGAGTACGAGACGTATTAGTACATGGAATACAATTTTATTCAGAATCATTTTTTTAAGATTAGGTAGGTAGTAGGTTTTTTTTTTTATTATTTTTTTTTTTAATTAGATTGGACAATTCACACCAATTGATCTAGTCCCATGCTAAGCTTGTGAAGCTTGTGTTATGGCGTTATGGGTACTAGGCAACGGATATACATACATATTATAGATAGATGACATATAAATACATATTTTAAACACCCAAGACCTAAGTACAACACCAAATGCTCATCACATCACAGATGTTTGTCTCAGCCGGGGATCGAACCCGGGACCCATGGATTCGCAGTCAGGGGTACTAACCACTAGACCAATGAGCCGTCAAATTCTATAGTACAGAGGACAGGTGGGGAACTCACCTGTTCGTAGCCTTATAAGTGGTGTATTGGTACGCTTTTGACTTTAAGACCACACGATGGCAAATTGGATTACGGGACCAATATTCGAATTATTTCCATTTGAAATATTAAATATAAAGCAAAAAATATTGCAATATTCCTATAATCTAAACAAAAATCTTTTTAATGTGAAACCCCAAAATTAATACATGCTATTAAAAGCCCAAATAAAAAATATAATTATGATAATTACAAATGATATAAATCCGCAATTTGCCTTTACATATTGCAGAATGTTAAAAATACCAGTTATTTTCAGATTCAGATTGATTGCTTTTTAAGGCGAAGCGTTAAACCTTTTCCTTTCGGTTCACATGATTATAAATGAACGAAAATTATATTTGAAGGGTTTTCAACAAACATTTTTAATTTAAGAGAACGTATTATATGAGAGATTATGTGTAAGTGACTATGTTATTTAATCTTAGTTTTAAAATTCTTATTAATTATTTTTATTAATCTGTCTTCCCATTAAAAGCATAGGGTCTTGATCTTTAAATCCAGGTTTTCCAAACTAACAGAGCCACAAACTCTTACTTTCATTGTAACTACATTCTACATATGATGTTTGTTTTTTTCTTCACAGTGAGCCATCACTGTTATATCATTAAAAAATAATAGAAAATTCTAAAAACTAATTTCTATTATGATATATCTTTTGCTTAATTTGAAGTTTCAAGTGTGTAAAGTAAAACTTTGTGTTCACTTTGAAACATAGTTGTTACATCAGCTCTAGAAGTAGTAGAAGAGGAACAAAAGGCAGTCAGGCCCTTTTTGATCCTTTATCTCCCTCGTCGATAGGCTGGCGGAACAAAAATTACGTTGTCTAACAAAGCTTGCCCTTAACAACGGAGAACGGGTAAGGCCAACAATTTGATACCGGTGTGACCTGAAGCATTTTTCGGCCTAAATGTCATTACAACTGTCATTGATTGATTGTAATATTTATTATTCCGCGTTGAATTTCGCGGGACACAATTATTATGACGCAATGGACTCGACGTTTACTGTTGAAAACGTGCGCGTATAAACAAAAGATATTGATTAACAGTTACTTTTCTTCCTTTGTGGCTTTGTTAAATTTTAAACATAGTAAGTTGAATAATGATTTTCAATCGTTTCAATGCTTAAACAATGTGCGGAATACACCTAGTTTTAGGCGCTACACGATGGAGCGGTTGCTTCCTCTCTCAACAATAATATCTGTTAAATAACTTACTATTTTATATAGTTTTATTTTATGAATCTTAAAAACATATAACGTGCGCTAAGGGGAGTAAAAGAAAAATCTAAATAGTACATTTACTTTTAATGCATGGTATGTGACAGAGTTTCATTATCAAACTCAGTATTTATATGCCATTACCGTTTCTAAGTTTTGTCCAAGGTCTTACTTTCCCATAGACTTACCGTGATTGAAAGTAACGTTATCGAAGAATTTATAGAGGTTGTCCAATTGATAGGGTGCTAACCGTGGGGAACCGATAAGCCTTATAGGCCTGCCGTTGCAACTTTGTGTGATAAGCTGATTGATTGTTCGGGATAGCCTCGACCTTGATAAAGTTGACTTTGTTACGGGTTGGGAAAGTTTATTCATACACCTTTGAACGAACAATAAGTAGAATAGAATTTTGTATGCAGTATGAGAATTATAATTTAAAGACGAATGAAAAAAGTATTCTCAATTATATTTTAAAATGGTACTTGAAACGAATGAATTAAAGATTCTAACATCACGCATTCTACCAACAACTAGCGTTTGTAAAGTGAAGTACTGCCTTGCGATTCTGTAACTCACTTTTCGAACTCACACAGCGGTTTTCACAGCGGCGGTCGCGCTCAAATCAGTCGTGAAGCAGTCATTTTATGATTTGGTATTCTGATAAGGAGGGAGCTTGTAGCTTATTGTTTCGTCTCTTTCTGCCAAATTGTATTTAAGCTGAGATG